>JAKWBJ010000107.1:30000-382500 GCA_023159175.1 Wohlfahrtia magnifica | reverse complement strand
TTCAACTAGTTGTAAGACAAAAATAACTAGTATATATCTAACCCTGTACTAGTCACTTTAACTGCAGGGTTGTGCCTTATAGACAACTAAACCGCTGAATCAATTTTCTTGACATTTTTACAGTAACTCTCTGTATGTCTGAAAGGAACTATAGACTATATAAATTTCAAAAATTTTAGCTTGGCGGTGCAACGCCCATACAAAGTAAATATGTATTTGATCCAAATATATTCATAGTCAAGACAAATCATCAGTTACAAAATGGATAGATTTGGACAAACTGAAAAAGGGCAATATTGGATATGTGGGCGTGGTACCCTCATACCAAATATGGAATTTTTTTATAAGTGAAGAAGAACAATTAAAGCTTATTATCTATCCACATCAATCAAAAAGCTGGAAAGCTTAGATAAACGACTGTTGAACAAAGCACACTGGGTAAAAGCTATTTATGTATGTGTATATATAATATTATTTAAGAATTAGTGTATGTTTATTTGAAGACTACATATGTACAGCGAAAGAGTTTTTGCTACCGCGTCTTTTTGGTAGGAATTATTTAGGCTTAAATGCTTTCATTTCAACCGGAAGGGAATAAAATGGGGAAAAAGGGTAAAAAATTAGTAGTTAGGATAATAATTAAATAAGGATAGCGAAGCGCGCCGGGTTTTAGTTGGTGAACATATACAAAATATTTGTAGTTAGCAAAAACATGGATGGGAATTGTTCTACAACTCAGGGCCAAATTACGGTTGTTGATATCATCTAATTTTGATATTAATAAAATAGAATAATTTTATTTTTGAATTACGGCACTTAATACCGAGTCTACGATCGAGTGAAATCTCTTTAAACGTTGTTTAATAGCAAAATAGCTATCGCAAACAACAAAAAATATTTTTAAATTGCAAAACCATCGAAAAATGTTGGAAAGTATACATACATATTGTTACGTTTTAACCTTTTTAAAACGTTTGAGTTCTTTTAAATTGCGTAAAATAACATAAATTTACGTTCTACTTTATAGGCTTTTATTTTATTTCCACACTTTATCTTTGTTCTGTATTTTCTCTAACGTCTACTTAATACACAATTACTCAACACTTTTACGAACGCCTTAACACTACTTTACTTTATGAGTTTTAAATTACGACTTTACACAATGACTGAAAACTACAATTGATTGACGTAGCAGCGTCCTTTGAGTCTAAAACCCTCGAAAATCATGTATTCTTTCATTAGTTTTAAAAATGTAAGATCGTGTTATCCGAAGATAGTCGAACACATTGACAACTTTGACACAAACCAATATACCAAAATCCCGCAATACAGTTTTAAAGGCACTGATGTGGTGTATCTACTTTTTGGGCATTTTTATTATCGTAACAATATATTTTATTTATTTTAGAATTAAAACACATAATAATTATTATTAAATTTTTCGGATAAATTTAAGAAATATAAACTTAAAGCAAAAAATGGAGCCATAATTGTCTTCTGAATCTGGTAAACACAAAAAATAACATAAATAATTGTTAGTTTATATTCTATTAAATACAAAGTATTAATTAAGTTATAAAACTCTAATGTTAAGTTCACACAACGAAGTGTTTTCGTCATTCGCGCTGTCATCCGTAATACAACCCCAGATTATTACATAAATATCCACAAAAAATTTTGAGTAATTCTCTTTTTATTACCCTGTGTTTTACTTCAAAATCAGTGTAATCTTTAATTTTTATAAAACTTTTAAGCTCTTTATTAAAATATTGTTTCGTTTTTAAATTTTAAGTCTCTTTATTTATGTGTTCGTAGATTGCAGTTAAAATAAAATAAATCTTGTGTTTAATTTTTAACTAAAACACTCTCTGTTTACAACTTTGTAAACAACAACAATTACTCGATAGATCTTTCTACCTAAAGATCTTCCAAGCCGCTCGTCGTTACGACTTAGGTTCGATCACAACCTTTTCAACCAGAGATTATCCACACTTAACTCTCCTTACTGAGTTAGCTCCAACTAAACTGGTTTAAGCTTCACGAGCTTACTCTTTAAAAACTCTCTTCACATAGAGTTCAAACCAATAAACTGTATTTACGCTGAGTTTACCACACATAAATCCTACTTGTTGAGTTTACAACATATAAACTGATTGTTGTTCGCATCGATGTTATGATTTTTTAAATTTGATTTATTCATTCACAGTAAGTATAAAATTTACCCTAGATAGCAATCAAATGCCGTAATTTTTTCAAAGGAGTTTATTTATTTTATAAATTTAATTATTATAATATTTTAATTTATATCAATTTCATCCGACGAGTTCAGAGTAAATTCAGGAATACCGTAAGGCTCTGTTCTTTCTCCAACTCTATTTCTAATATTTCTTAACGACCTTTTTTTCTAACTTCCAATCGTATCTATTCTATTGCAGATGACAGCAACATTTTTCATTCATATTTTTTTGATCGTATGCCAAACCTTTTAGAGATTGGGGCGAAAAGGCAGAATATTGCGAATATCTCTGATTGTGTTCGCGCGATCAGGGTTGACTTTAACTCGCGTATGACCCAATGTTGTTTTCTGACACAAAGACGTGGTGGAGTGTTGTCATCTGTAGCATTCAAGTGCCTCGGAAATTAAGGAACTAATTCCAGGTAATCATATATTCTTACAATAGTACTCATATTTCTCGTAGAGTGCATCCCTTTGTAGTTGATTGTGATCAATGAATCACAAAGCGCATTACAGGGAGAATTCGTTCTTTGGTCGCACTGTTCGTTTGTGGAACAATCTTCCTGCGAATATATTCCCTGCCACTTGCGACATGACCAAATTTAAATCGAACGTCCATAAACACTACTCCCTCTATCGTCCTTCGCACAAACTATTTTTCAATACACTACATAAATACATATCCAAAAAAAAGGATGTATTCCCAACGGTATCGTGTAAAAACAGGATTAGGTGTAAAATAAATAAAACTATTAACAATTAATAGCCATTTTATTAAATAAAAATAAGCAATAATCTTAACCACCGTAATTATACATTTTGTTTTACTACAATAATTGTTTTTTAACGTAAATTTTTTTCTGTTGATTTCAGTGAACCTCTTTGACGATTTTGAAGATTTTTTCGATAATATTTGACGATTTTCGGGTGCATTTTGATCATTAAATTTGAGAAATGACTATTTTTGGCATGAAAAAATTAATCCTTTAAAACAGAGGAATGGCAGAAAATCTCATCGGAATTTATAAAAAAAATCTAGTAGAATCTATTTCTCGAAGACTAGATGCTGTTGGTTAAGCACAAAGAAAAGGAGTCGAATACTAAATATCCTCTCGTTTAAAAAATGTTTTCGCATGTTTTTGACGCGTAAAATATGGGGCAATTTCTATTTTTGTTGGATAAATTTGGCGTAGTAAAACGTTTTTTTGCTGTTTTTTAAGACTTTTTTACGCTGTATACTTTTTTTACACTTTAATACAGTGTAAAAAAACATAAAATGTTTAAATTTATCTTTTTTTTAAAGAGTGAAATAAAAACAATATTGTGCACTCTCTATCTTACCGCTTACATTATGTCCACACATGTAAAATTGTTAGTAAAAATTATTATTCATATAAAAAATATGTTTCTAATGGTTTAAAAAAAAAGTCGATTTGTATCTTTAAACATATTTTAATAGAATTAAAATTTTTGAAGTGGCAATACTGATTCTTTATAAATGTGAAAAAATAGCCTTTTGATAACCATTAACCATTACAGAATAAACAAATAAAATGTCAGTATTTGTTCAGAAAATTTTTTTACTTATTTTTAGTTAAGTTTTTCAAAACATCAGATTCAAGATATTAATTAAAAAACAATTTTTATTTTATTCGTCAAGATTTTTTGTTGGATCATTACAACTTACGAGCTATGTTATCTAGCTAAGTTGTCGAACTCTTAGGTTGTAATGATCCAACAACAGCGTAATAGACAATTTTGCCCTAAAAACGGTTAAGCATGGAAGCTTTTTCAGTGATAGTATGGGCTTGTATGGCAGCTTTAAGTGTTGGAAACCCATATTTTGTAGAAGGTACGATTTCTTAAGCCATTTATATTGATATTCTGAAGAGTTGTTGACAATTTTAAATTTTAATAAGGCAATGGTCCAAGGAATACATAACTGACAGCGAAAAACTGGCTGTTGTAAAATTGCCAAAGGTTTTTAAAAGGTCATCAAGGTCCCTATTCAATTATTATTGAGCATTTGTGGGATGAGCTTGAACGTCGAGTGCAAAATAGCTTGTGGAACAATAAAGAACAACTAAAAGTCACATTGCATGAATAAAGGAGTCAGATAAGTTTTAATGTAAGCCAAAAATGATTTTAATCCATTTCAAAGTATCTGCAGGCTGTGGAAAATTAAAAAGAATATTATTCTAAATTTTTTGTTTGTTCAATATTATTACATTAAATCTTGAAAATTGATTGCAGACCGGACAAAAAATCAAGAACATGTATATATTTTATAAATTATAAAATTATAAAATTAGCAATATAGTTTGTTTTTGTAGCAACAAAAGAAACAAAAACTATGTTTTTGAAGTAACAAATAATAGAGATTAGCTTAATTAATAAAGTTGCAATAAATCCGAGTTAAAGACTAAAAAATGGATTGAATTATCAAGGATTTACTGTATTTAACAAATTACTACGGGTGACGTCAACAAAAACAAATATGGCAACAGTACTGTCTCGATTGAGTACATCTTATAATTTTTTTCTGTTAAAATACACATTTGTAGCAATAAAATATCAAAATATTTCAAAAGTATTATTTGATTTTTTTAATTCACCACTAAAGTTTGCTTACATACATTTGCCAGAATAAATAAATATCCGTACAACAGAGTAAAAAAGATTATAATATGTGTTCAATAGAGACAGTACTGTTGCCATATTTGTTTATACTGACTTCACACCTAGTCATTTTTTAAAATACAGTAAATCTTTGATATTTTGGATTAGAAAAGTTAAGAAAGTTTTTTTTGTAATCAGTGAGTAACATAAGCTATTTATAAATAAAAATCAATAATAATGATATTCCCACACGCTTTTTTAAATTTATTTCTTGAGTATAAAGTGAAGACGTATAGAAATTTTTTTGTTTATTCAAACAATTGGGTCCAGCTATAATTAGAAAATGAGAAATATTCAAAAATACAATAATGATTATTACATATTTATGTATACACACATAGTTGTTCAAAGTATTTTGTTTATATTTTAGTTTACTCATACTCATTTTATTTCGTCAAAAATGTTTTGTTTTGTTAATCGAAAATTTTTGGATGTGAAGAACAATTTTGCATTGCATTCAAAGTATTAGGGACATTCAAAAATTTGTTGAGACCAAATAATCGTATATATATTATTTCTAAAAGGTATTTTTTGTTGGTTGCAAATATCTTCTGTATTACTGCATCAAAATCAATGATTGACGATTTATTTTAAAGATAAATTTCTACTCTAATGACGAAAAATAGTTAGAGATCTTAATCTTAAGTTAATGTTTTCGTTAAAAAAAATTACATTTTAAAGCTAGATATAAGTTTCAAAGTTTTCTGTATTACAGTTTAACATAACATATTTTGTTTTTGCAAAAACCGTTCTTGGTGACAATACTGTTGTCAGCTATGCAGTGTTTATTTTGTTAAATGCATTAATACAAAGTTGTTTAATTTATAATGTCAAGTGATGCCAAACCGTAACAGTTGAAAAGATTTCAAGAAAAAAAGCAAATTATTAACGTATAAACGTGTCTTTTATAGTAAAACAAGTAATTGTTTTTAAAAAAGATTTTCTATCATAACCATCATCATAATCACCATATATGTATGTATATTATTTCATAACAGGAATGCCAGATTTTGGAGAAGTAAATGAATACATTCAAAAGAAAAATAGAGTACAAGTGCTAGAAAAGAGTATATTTTTAAGTATTCAACTGAACTGATTTTTCTAATTACAATTACATATATTTTTACGGAATCTTCCATATTTTTCGAAATAGCTTTAGAGTTAATAATAATTTCTGCAATATCAGAATCAAAAAAAAAAAAAAAATCACAATCAGATAAATCTTCAATATATATGTACATAAATGTTTATAACAAGAGCACCTATAAGACTTTCGTATTTAAAGAGTGCATTTTGTAAAAAGGAATACCTGTACTCTTTACACGATAATACAATTCGTATGTCAAGTTTTTATCTAGAAGAGAGTGGATAGTATAGTGTAAACCAGATTCAGGCAAAGAGCAGCTCTTCTCTTCTGTTTTCACACGTACGTACACATGCATAGGCAAAAGCTAAGAAAAAATAAACAAAGAGAACTTATGAGAAAACAAGTGAAAAATACGGTGCAAAATGGCCTGAGTGAGAGCTGTCAAATTATTACCAAAATTGTAAAATGCATTAATATTAGTTTGCCGCACCCTGGTGTAAACTCAAAATGTAATGAGAGCTTACGACATTGAGAGAAAATACGGATGAAAATTTGGCAGTCGTACCGTTCTCTTCAAAAAAATTTTTTTAAACCATCGCACTTCATTAGATCTGGGGTGTATTTTTATGTAAGCAAATAAAATATACAAAGAAAAAAGCTAATTTTTTCGCTCGCACTTTTGGTCTCTTTTAAAACAGCTGCTTCGAATTTACTTGGTTTGGTTTTTACGTATCGTGTAAACGTAAGCAAATCTCTTCGTATGATTTTTACTCTAATTTTTAAAATACGGATAGAATTTTATAATATTTTCTCTCTGATTTTACGTACGTAAAGTATCGTGTAAACTAGCCTTAAGAGTGCAAAGAGTTTTTGAAGGCTACAAACATCTTTACTACTGCATGTTGTCAGCAATGCAGTGTAATACTGAGCCGTTTCATATATAGGATCAGATGTTGTCAAACTTTATACCAGTTATATAAATTGGCGTTGCAGTTAATTTCCTACAATTGGGTAGAACAACTTATTTTTTAAATTAGGTGTACCTGCCTTAGACAAAACTGTCTTATCGTTAGACTCTCACACAATGGATGCATGCACATCTCCTTAAAACGGATTTCATCATTTGGTATGACATTTAAATAGTACCCAAAAGTGCACTAAGCGTTGGCGATTTAAAGGACATTATGAATAATAACTTTCCTTTTGGAGAAAAAATAATTCTCTTTTGTGGAGTTTTTCGCCAGCTGTTAGCAGTAGTGAGAATCGAAGAAGCTCCAACAAGTTACAAAAACGAAGCGGTATTGTAGTTGCCATACAATCTTTACCACCAATTTTAACGCCCGATAATTCAATGAATAAAATGTTTCTCAATTTGACTCAAAGTTAATTTTGTTCCAAAATGAATAAATATACTTGGAAAGAAAAAGATTTGTTTAAGTTCTGATTGTGTTCAACGAGAGGAAACAGAGCATGTTCAGTTATATCCAACAGACTTCTTAAATACATTAAATCCATCCAGCGTACCACTCTCAAATTAATTTCAAAGAATAACGTAATTATGATGCTAAACAGCGATTAATAAATTGTAAAATTTTAATCATAACATACATACTTCAGTGAGTACATCATCACTGCAAAAATTATTCATTCATACTAAAACCCTGAATTAACTTTATGCCTTCTGATATAATTATGCTTTGTCCGATATTATGAAAAAAATCCTTCGTTTGCCTTCGCTATGCCTATTACCAAGGCATAAGATCAAACTTTTCAAAAAGCAGAATTGTTTTTTCATGGACAGTTACACGAAGATTTTTACGAGTATATGCGTTTTAAGATATTTTTGTGCCTGTTATATAATTGTACGGGCAGAAGTAAACAATAATCACATCATACCTCAAAGAATGTTTTTAAAATATAGTACAAAATTATTTAATAAGAACTATGAATAAATAGCATTTAAAAACGTTAGACTTTGTTACCTTTGTTGTGATAAAATATATTTAAGTCACCAACATTCGTATGTAATATTTTCATATTATTATGTTACAAAATTTACCTCTGGGAGTGCGAAATTTTCTCACGGGCCATCTAGTATTATAAATATAAATTAATATATAAATTAATATGGAAAGAGAACAACAATTAGTTAAACAAAGAATACAGTGATTCAAAAAAAAAAAAAAAAAAAAAAAAAAAAATGGAAACATCCGCTAGGTGTTGTCGTGTAAAGCAATAACCTCTTTTAAAATTTTTCAAACTCCTTCAAAATCATAAATAAATGCATAAAAACCGTTTTCGTACAACTATGAGGTAACAAGCGAATTACTTAATTAAGTAATAATAATCGGTTTTGAATAGATTGAATATTAACAGCCAATCTTTTGGTAAAATCAACTGCCTATGGCGATCTCTACACATCTCTTTCTAAACACGAAAATTAACAACTTTAACTCTTATCAAATTCTATATTTTTGTATGGCTGCGAATCATACAACTCACCAATTAAGAATGTCAGTTTATTCAGGCAATTCGGAAACAATTTAACCTTTTCTTATTGCAAAGATCACACTAAGTTACTTTAATACAGAAGATCATCTGAAGAAAAGAGAGATGGCTTAGGCACATCCTAAGAAAACCCGATGACGACGTTTTTACCAGCTTTCAATATTTGCTACTCGAATACACCCAGCCTTCAACCTTAGTCTAAACATTTTCATTCGGGCTCGCACTAATTTGTGTAATACACTTAGACCTTGTCTTTCGGCATATTTGGCACCTTGTATATATAGACATTTAACTTCAATATGCTTCGCCAATGTTGTGTCCTTTTTTTGTCTTCTGCCCCGTCATTGTTAGCGTCTATACCTTTTTGCTGAATTTCGATGATGGACTCCTCATCTACGACCTTCACACCTGTACCTAGCTTCGCCACTACGACCTTTGAACTGCCACTGCTCACAATTCTTAGATTCATTGACCTTAGGTAAGCTTTCACATACACTACGGGTATCAGTCCTCTGATTTCTGACTTATTTTAAACCAACGATCTCCACTTATGCACATGAATTTTATGCTGGCACTCTTGACTCAACACCATCAACTCCTTTATTTGCGGACTAACATAAGTTCTCCACGTTTTCGTTTCTCGTTTTCACTGCTTTAGAAGTTTCCACCGATGCCTTTTGTGCTGTGCTTCTAATTTTACTATCATAGCAGCCAGCCACTCTCCACTATTCGTTGGCTCTTGGTGCTTCCTTTTTTTCTTTTTTATTTATTTTATTTTATGGACTACAATCCCACTTCTGACACTAATTGTTACGTTTTTACATTTTAAAAACGTGTATTTATGAGTTCGTAGATTGTAGTTAAAATAAAATAAATCTTGTGTTTAGTTTTAATTAAAAATCCTTTATTCAACACAGTTTTGTGCACCACTGCTTGTCCTTTAAAGCGCCAATTGTCTCTGGCTTGTTGGTGTAACATTTATCTTCGACGACACCCCACAAATAATAGTCCAACGATGTTAAATCGCAGCTCCGAGTTGGCCAAACGACATCAGCTCTGCGGCTGATAGTGCGATCTTTAAAAACAGGGCGAGTGTAGCTTCGACTGTGTGGCACGTAGCGCCGTCCTGTTGAAACCAAATGTTGCTAATATTCTCCTCTTCAATTTTAGTGAACAAAAATTCGTTCAACATAGCCCGATAACGATCGCCATTGACTGTAACGGCCACTCCTTGCTCATTTTCGAAGAAAAATGGTCCAATTATGCCTCTGGACCAAAATCCGCACCAAACAGTGACTCGTCTCGGGTTTATCGGCTTTTCAATGTATGCGTGCGGGTTTTCTGTGCCCCAAATGCGACAATTTTGCTTGTTTACATACCCGCCAAGATCAAAATGAGTTCGTCTGAAAAGATGATTTTTGATTCTGCAACATTACCATGATTTTCAAAGTAATGTCGCAATATTTCCCAGCGTTGTTCAAGCGTATACACAACCATATTCGTTCAGCGGAAGGATAAAACCAATTATCTGTCAAATCAGACATGAGCTAAGTGTTACCATTCACGAAATAAGCATAAATAAACGTTAGATGGCGGACCCTTTATGTCTGTAACGCTACACAAATTGTTGATTCACAGTTGCGAAATAGTTCGAAGTTCAAAATTATCTGCTGGTCCTTTGTCTGAAGAAGCGCATGTTCTATTAACAAAATATTTAAAAAAGTTAGGGAGCATAACGCAGGAAAATGTTGTAGGATTAATAATTTAGAAAATATCTTTAACTTTATTTTAATAAATTTAGGCTTGGTGGTCACGGCAACTCGCAAGACTCTTAAGGCAAAACAAATGATTGTGCCTAAGGCAGCAAAAAAGTTTTTTCTTTCATCAGCTGATAAGGTGGAAGGGTAAGCAGTGGCGAAGATACTAATGAAACAAAACACAAAGTGATGTATCCTTAAATTGATAAATGTGTATTGTAACATTCGAAATATTTATGACTATTTGCATTAACTTATTGATTTTAATAAAACAAAATTACTTTTTTTTATTATATTTTTTCTTTATATATATATATATATATATATATATATATATATATATATATATATATATATATATTTTTTTTTTTTTTTTTTGATTTATAATACCACGACCTTTCCAATGATACCAATATTTTATACTTACACTCAGCGGTTTAATTGATTCCAAAAATGGTGCAATCTTTCCCCACAGTGCATTGGCTAGCCGATAAAAATATAAATCATCTGTAGATAAATCTTTATCATATTATGCCTGGGGACATATTTCCCAACGAAATTGAATTAAAATGTGGTATAACCAGCAACAAAATGTTTATTATTTAAAAAAAGGAACTGAACGGTGTGTGCAAATGCTTACCACTGACAAGCTATAGCACAAAATAGAGTTTATCTCATGATATAAGAAATAGAAGGTAGTTCCACTCAAAATTGTTTGACAATTAACGAGATTCTTAAAGTTTGTTTTATATGTAAACATTAAAAAAAGCGCTGCCACATGCAGAAAAAGGATCAATATTCCCAGAAAATTTTTCACAATTTTGTGTAATTTAATCAAGATTTTAAATTTAGAATATTATTTAGAATTTTGCAGCATAAGTACCAACGTTAATTTTGAATATATAATGTATGTATGTTTTTCAACCCAGGCTATTTCCGAATAAATACTAAAAGATATGTATTGAAATGGGAAATTTGAAGATCTTATTAAAGATTTGTTTTAATTTTTTTTCATTTTTTTTTTTTTTTTTTTTTTTTTTTTTTTTGTTTGCACATTTAACATTTTGTTTTGCCTTATATTACGGTTTAATAATCGAATTCGAAAAAAAAAATTATGTGAAAAACGGTATTTTGTGAGCAGTGTATGGTAGCACAAATTTCAACATAAATGTCAGTTCGCCTTTATTGTCAAATGGTAACATGTCAGAAAAAATGAGAAAGTGGCACTATCTTGTATTTGCTTATATCATGGTTTATCTTATGGCAGTGATTATAAAAAATCGTAACAGATTACCGCGAATAGAGAAAAAATTTAAAATTAAAAAAGATTTAAAAAACGGATTTAACTTCCTTTCGCTAAGAGCACTTCTGTTTTATACATTTTATCTGTTTTAAATACATTTTTAGAAGTCTGTCTTTTATTAGGCTTGTTCAGTAACTAAAAATTGTTACGAATTTGTAACAATTGTTTCTGGAAAAGTGTTCATTAACTCAAAAAATTTCAAACGAGAGAGCGTCAGAAGAGAGTAATAAATTGATACACAAAAAAATTCTTGCAAATTCTTGCTGGTAAAATTTTTACTTGCAAGAATTATTCAAACAACTGTTTTGGGTCTATGTTCACAAATCAAGTTTTCTAAAAAATTGCAAGTTAAAAACATTTTGTGAAATTTCAGAAATTGTAAGTAAAAATTGAGAGAAATTAGGCAAAAATTTTTTTTACTCTCTCGTTGCAAGTTTCTGCAAGTACAGTTATTGAACAAATCTATTGTATTCTAAATGTTGTATTCATCCACTTATTTTGTTTGCGCTCATGTCATAAAGTATTAAACTCGAAAGTAAAACATAATATTTTATGATTATTTTGTATTTTTGAATGATCCGATAGTGTTTTTTAATACAGCTATACAGTTTATAGAATAATGGGATCAATCTTTAGGTCTCATAGATACTCAGGAAAAAAAATTACAACCGATAATTTTCTGTAAGTGTAGAAAAATGTGGAAAAAATTGCAATTGTTTTCTACAAATTTTTACCATACATTCTAGTTTCTTGGGAAATTTTTCTTAGAATTTCGCGTAGATTACCTCTTTCTATACGATTTATGACGAAAGAAATTAATCCACCCTAATATGCATGCATATGTACATATGTATATATTTCTTGTTTTTAGAATGATGATGATTATTGTGATTAAATGAATGACTATGAGTGGCTAAATGTTTCCGAATATAAAAACTGTTGGAAAATTGAAAATGTTAATAATAATTTGAGAGACGTGTGCGAGAAAACATCCCAGGTGTAGCATTTTAATCGTATATCAATCTCACCATAAGGTGCGCAAACTAAAAATAATATACCAAAAATCATAGATTTGTTAAAAAAAACTTACAAAATATATATCTAATCTGTATACAGAATATTTTCTAAAAAAAGTAAAAAAAACATATCTTAAAAACTACTTGTGTAAAATATATAAAATAAAGAATATTCAAGAAATTGAATCAAATGTTAATCTCTATTTAAAAAGAAAAATATTTTCATAATTACTTTGTGCTATTTTTGTGGTCTGTGTGTGTGGTAGCTTTAATCAATTACAAATAGTTTTCTTGTTTTTCATTTGTAAAGTGTAGATGTCAGTAGTGCCTTTAATGTTCCGTGACTGGTGGGATGAACTTGAATTTCCAACGCGTACATCGCGTCTGTTGGACCAACATTTTGGTACCGGACTAAGGTAATGAAATATAAAAATAATTATGGCGGTTGAAAACCAAAAAATAATAATTTTGCGTACATATATATTCAGACGTGATGATCTCCTGTCGTCTGTGTGGAACTCACGCCCAACTATGTTACGATCTGGCTATATGCGTCCATGGCAACGTACTACAGGACTCCAGAAACTGGATTCTGGTTCCACTTTAAATATTAACGAAGAAAAGTTTGAAGTCATTTTGGACGTACAGCAGTTTACTCCCAATGAGATCAGTGTAAAAGTCACTGACAAATTCGTTGTAGTGGAGGCCAAGCATGAAGAAAAACAGGATGAACACGGTTTTGTATCTAGACAATTTACTAGGCGTTACCTTCTACCAAGTACGTAAATTAGAAAATTATTTTACATTTACATTAAAAAGATTAATTTTCCATTGTATCTTCAAAATTATTAGGTGACGTTAACCCAGACAGCGTGACATCTTCGTTATCGTCCGATGGACTTTTAACTGTAACCGCTCCCATGAAAAAAATGCCTCCACCAAATACAGAACGTGTTGTGCCTATCTCGCAAACTGGCCCTTCGTCAAAAGAAGAGAAAGACAAAAAAGTAGAAACTTCGACTGCATAAAACAATCAATATTTATTTAACATAAAATTATGAATAACAAAATTCAATGAAAAGATGTGCAATGGATTGAAAAGCAACAATTTTAATATATTTAATATACATATGCATGTAAAAAATTAATAGACTGCTTTTTATACTTACATATACATCTCTTTGCCTAAGAAAAAATATTTATATAAATGCATATACATATATACATATGTATGTAAGCTAACAATGTTGTTATAACTATGGATTTCATTTCTAATTCTAATTTTCTCTAGTAATAAAAATGTGATACAATAACAGTGAAGAATTAATTTTTTTATTATTTCATTATAATCTCTGCAGAAAATGCCAGCAGCGAAATATTCCTGCTTAACTAGTGACGTTGACAGTAATACTACTGATACAGTGTACCCTAGTCAATGTAATCATCTATTGACAATTAAGAATAGCTTGTCATTGAAAACCCACTTTAGCACTATTGGCGAAGTAGTTCTTTTTTGGTCAGATTTACTAGTTTATTTTAGTGATCCTATTGACGCGTTTGTTGACAATGCTACCATAAAAGGAAAGCTGTCGACATATTAACTAATGTAGTAATCACTAGAAAAAGTCTATTGGCATAGACATTTGGTTCTAGGCTGACTACACTATGTTTTATATATGTACATAGTGTTACGTTTTTACCTTTTTAAAAACGTTTATTTATGAGTTCGTAGATTGTAGTTAAAATAAAATAAGTCTTGTGTTTAGTTTTTAATCAAAATTCTTTATTTATACAGTTTTGTGCACCACTGATTGTAACTTTTTTACAAACAATAACAATTTTCTATTCTTAATTACTTACTCTGTTCACAACTCTACGCATCTTTCTACCAAAAGATCTTCCAAACCTATCGTAGTTACAACTTAGGTTCGATCACAACCTTTTCAACCAGAGGTGTCAGATAATTTTGATTAAAAACCGGCATATTTAAAAAATAAAATCGGCATTATCGGCAATTCGATTTAAAAAAATTAGCAAAAAATCGGAAATTTAAAATTTCTGTCTGTTTACAATCTTGTAAACAACAACAATTACTCGGCAGATCTTTCCACTTAAAGATCTTCCAACCCGATCGTAGTTATAACTTAGGTTCGATCACAACCTTTTCAACCAGAGGTTATCCACACTTAACTATATTTACTGAGTTAGCTCCAACTAAACTGGTTATTTACTTCACGATTCACTGCACGAGTTTACTCTTTATAAACACTCTTCACACCAATAACACATTCGCTGAGTTTACTTTACTTAAAACTGGTCGTTGTTGGCATCGATGTGCTTTTTATATGGCTGAGTAAACAATACATCGAAAGCTCTCGAACCTCTCGATATTTCAGGTAGATTCTATTTCTTTCTTTTAATTTCTTTTTAGTTTTTTTGTAGCCATGCATATGCGAACATCTACCTCTTTCGGCTTTTAGTATTAGTTGTTGCTTGGTTATTGTCTGTTACTTGTTTTCTTTGCTGTTAGTTTGTTGTCGCTGTGGCTGTGTTATTTTAATTTACTTTATCTCTGCTAATAATGCTTGTTGTTGTCGATTCTGTCTATTTGTAAACATCATGTATAGTTGTTCTTGAAGCTTTTGTTTATTTATTTTAGCGAAGTAATAAACGCAGAGGTTCCCAATCTTATTTTCGTAACTAAATAAAATAATATTAAAGCAATATAAACTTTATATAAACAAATTACATTTTATTGTTAGTACAATAATCCCATTTACTTGTCTCAATATTCGAGAAAAATGTAAATTGCAGGGAAATTGGGTACAGCCAACAATAGCGACTTCTATCAATATAACGATCTCAAACACACGTCAGGTGTTTGTCGTTGATACTTAACTATTGCAAGCTTTGAGAAATACCAGCGTTGAACGCAGAAATTAATCTAATTGAGCATTTTTTGGATGAATTGGCTAGGTGAGTGCATAAAAATAAGTCGACAGCTTAAAACACCAATAAATTATTGGGTTTTTGTCAACCCTGGTTTAAAATTTCGTGCAATTCTACAATATTTTTTTTTTTAGTATAATAAATATGTCTTATTATTTATTATGTCTTATTATTTTGCACTCTTGGTAGGACCAAGCTGGCGTTATATACAACGAGCTGCTAAAACTACGGTACACACTACAATTACTTTTTTGGTACCGTGAATTATAAGAAAAATGGACAGAATATAAAGACAAAAATGATAAAGTTATAATCTTGTTTGACAACGCTCGGCTTCACGTCGCAAAGTTTGCGAAAAAATTTTAGAAACGTACATTGCTTCCTCTTACTAATTGCGGTTTCGATGGATACAACATGATTTGGTCGGTTACGATGGTTACGAAGACGACATTTTATTTCAAGACGAGATTCAAAAATTACCTGAAAGATGGGGAAAATTTGTTAGCGGTGATGCTAACAATATTTTGATTTACTTGTTAAAACATATTTTTCAAAAGAGCTAATAAATTAATTAATTTGTACACCCAATACATAAGTTATATATACTTTTTTGTAAATATACCGTAAAAACATTTAAATTAAATTTGTTTTACTGATTATACAAAAAAACCTAAAATCTTACTAGCTGAAAGAGGCTTTATTAGAAATATTCAACTCCATAGAGCCAAAATATTGCAATTTTTTTCAAAATCAATTCTAAGAAGCTTTCTGTCTGTTCTAGATTACAAAGGATATGAAAATTGTTACTGATTTGCCGATTATTGCATTTTAAGTATTCATATGTTACTTTGTCCGATTATGAGTTGAGTTAAAAACATTTGGTTATATATGCAGCAAGTACTTCAGTGTTCTCAAAAATGATAAATTTTACTAAAACAAATAAAGTTACCATGTTTTTAGATTTCTTTGAAAAATCGGCATTTTTAAAACAAAAATCGGCGAATCGGCATTCTGATAATTTTAAGGCGATAAAATGCCGATAAATCGGCAAATATGGCGGACCTGTCTTCAACCAGAGTTTAACCACACTAAACTCTCTTTACATTGAGTTCAAACCAATAATTCGATCGCTGAGTTTACACCAAATAAACTGATTGCTGTCTGCATCAGCGTTACCGTTAATGTGACTAAAGTCGCATTTTGCAACTTCTTTAATAAAATCATTTTGTGGGACTTTTCAAAATGCACTAAATTTTGCTACGTTCCATAAGTTTTTGCCACTTTGGCCCTTTTTTTGTGACATTAGCACCACTGACATTTTTTATCTTTTAAATCAGATTTTTCATAATCAAATTTTATAATAGCTAGTATATTAATAAATAATATCAACTTTATAAAAAATTACCGTTATTCAAATAAGTTTGGCATATGAAAATCAGGTTTATATATACTTGTGACCTATACATTAGATATAATAAACACGGTAAATAAATGCTTTAGGAATGAAACATAACAAATTATATTTTTACTGAGTTACACAAAAGAAATTTTTGTGCAAAGTTTTTAAAATTGAATACATTAAAATAACAAAGACTGAGAATACTAATTACAAAGATATTACAAAGATACTTCTAATATTAAAGATATTACATACAGCTAAAATAGCAATAAATTCTAAAAATACATGGGATGTAGAATATATAGCAACAACAACAAATATTATTTCGAATCAACATTAATGATAAAAGTCTGAAAGTGTTAAGTTTTTTTCAACCGAGCTCTTTTACAAGCAATGAAGATATTGCCTACATAGATCTTATTTCAGAATTTAATTATATTATAAGTGATCTAGAGACTGTTATTATTGAATTTAAATTATTAGGGAGTAAGGCAGAAGATAAGCAATATGAATGCAATTTTACATTTAAAAATTGTGATCTTTTTTGGCACACAATAGGTAATATTAAAAATTCGTTAAATGAACCTTTGTACTTAAACTTATACAAGCTGGCTGTGCATATGTTAACTCATAGCAGTGCTTGCCGTTTTTTCTAAATTAGGCCTTGTAATAAGTTAACAAATAGATTAAAAATATAAATTTGTGCTTCCATGTTGTCTTCATTAAATTTAATAGATAAGGAAATATAAAATTGGATTCCAAGTAGTGAACTGATAAAGATACAGAAAACAAGTCTTAAAAAAATAAATTCAAAATAAAATGCAAATAATTTCAAAAGTTTTATTGCACTTAAGGGTCTTTATTAGCAATGTTTACTTCCGATATTTTGCTATTACTTAATGACAAAAGTATTAATTATTTAAAAAAATAAACCTATTATATTTCTGTATTAAAAAGGTCAATAAAAGTAGTATATGTATATATAATTTTAAATACATATATGTACTAATATATGTACATTTATACTTTCTTATTTACAAATACATCTTATACGTATTGCTATAAAGTTATATTATAAAAAATTTAATTTTAACATTAGTAATAAATTATTTGTTATTTGTTAAACTACTGAATTATTTTTGTTTTTCTCTGTTAAAGTTTTTATTTAAATAAAAACGATAAAACAAACTGTGCGACTTTTTTTCTACAATGCAACTTTTTTTTGTGCCACTATTTGAAAAACTCAACGGTAACACTAATCTGCATTGATATGCTTTTTATACGGCTGAGTAAACAACACTTCGAAAGCTCTCGAACCTCTCGATATTTCGGGTAGATTTCATTTCTTTATTTTATTTATTTTTTAGTTATTATGAAAGCATGCGAACATCTACTTTCTTCGGGTTTTGTTATTTGTTGTTGTCTGTTACTCCTTTCCTTTTCTGTTGTTGTCGATTTAGTTATTTGTAAATTGCACGTTAAGTTGTTTTTGCGGCTTTTGTTATTATTTTTAGCATTGTAATAAGATCAGGGGTGCCCAACCTGATTTTTGTAACAATGTATTGATGATTTTTGTAACAATAATGAGTATCGTTTAATTAAATTTAAACGTTCTTATAAAACATTTTAACTTCGAATTGATTGATGGTGTTTAATATTTAACTTAAAAAATTTTAAAACAAATAATTGTTTAAAGAAATTTTAGACTATTTATGATCGATATAGTACTTATGATTATTATAATTTACGTAGAACAATGATCCTAAGTACAATACTGCAATTAATTAACACAAAATACCAACGTCCACACTGCTTTTTTGAGTGATTGGCACTCTTTTGTACTTCGATTTTCTGTATAGAAGCTCAAACGCGGCAATAGAAGTTACCATATCTGGCTTCGAATATTAACAAGATAATAATGTGAATATTAATAAAATAATCAAATAAAATAAAATATATATTGTTATGTTTCCCAATATTAAATGAAAACAGGAAATTTAGGATACAATTTAAGATATTCAATTTATTAAGAATTACGATTTAAAAATTATAATAAATTCAGCTACGAGATCTGAACCCTAAATTTATATACCAATAGCTCGAACGTTAAATTAACGCCACACTCATCTACTCAGTTGTACTGCGTTACTATATGACTCCGACTAAGCTGCGTGATTTTGACTATCTAACATATATAATTTTTTTTCACTAATAAAAAATATTTACCGAAGTACAATTACAAATTAGACAAGTTTCAACATGTCCAACAAGGTATGACTGCCAATATTAAACAGAACAATATTATTAAACAATCCAAAAAGTGGGTCATTTTAGACCCCAAGTTTATCTCTTTAAAACAGGACAGGATTCGATAAGCTCGAGCAGGTTGATCTTACTTTATTTTCTCTAGCATCTGTGCAAATTGCAAAAAATCATTAATTTCAGTTGGGATACCTTCCCTTTTAGTAGGCGTAATGTGTGCGCGAGGTTCAATTGACTATTTAAAAAGAATGTATTTATGCCATGGTCAATAAAAGCTCTGAAATGATTATTTTAATTTATGCCAAAAAAATCGATTTGGAACCATAGTGCACTGTACCATTTCTGCCTCTTTTTCGTTCTCTACTCTTCATAATATCTCAATTCCAACTTCGAGACACTCAGAGTTTGTCTACGGTGTGCGTTGGATTGGGCTCAGTGATTTCTTTGGGCATTTCGATTGGACTCTCTGTTTCCTCGACTCAAACGTCGATGCCACGGCAGAGGTGGTACTGAAAATAAAAAGCTGGGGATGGCGAGGTCTTCGTGTGTCTCAGTACTTAGGCGCGAAAAGGCTCTTTACAATCATTGCGTTCATGCTACAGTTCTCATTTTTTCTAGGGGAAGCAAACCTTTTGGTCTCTACTTAAAAGACTGAGGAATAGCGCCAGTTCGATTCCAGTTCTTTTAAAAAATGATTAAGTATTTACAAGCCCGGTTGAAAAGCTGAAATTTTGTGCCGAAATGTTTGCAAGTAATTTTCACTTGCCGGACAATCATTCAACCACTGCTCGAACTTGAAAGAGTATCAGTAACTAATCCTAGTATATTCTTTCGCGCCGGTGCTGTAGAAAGGGTTCTTACAAATTTCAACCGTTCTACTGATAAACTTTTGGCGCTGCTCTGAAGAAGTTGAACAGGTTTATTCATAGTTTAGGCGAGAATAAGGTTGTGGATATGGATATTTCCAAAGCGTTTAGTAGAGTATGTCATGATACTCTCATTTTGAAACTTTTTGCTATTGGTTTCTGTGGTCACTTATCTCGATTTATATCAAGCTTTTTCAGAGATCACTCTATAAGAGTAGTTATAGATGCGATTTCATCCAACGAGTTTAGGATTAACTCAGGGCTACCGCAAGGCTCTTTCGTTCTTCCACTGTATTTTTTATATTTCTTAACGACTTTCTTCTTTTCACTTCAATACTATATACCCTTTCGCAGGTGACAGCAACATTTGTCATTCATATTCTTTTGACCGAAGGCCGAACTTCTTGAAGATTGTGGCGAAAATAATGAATATGAACGACACACTCACAAGCGACATAGTGGAAATCTCCCAGTGGGGTGGTGCGAACAGAGTCGATTTTAATGCATCTAAGACCAAATGATGTTTTTTAAGAGACAGACTTGGTGGTGTGGTGGTATCTGTGTCTATAGATAATGTAGATATTAAAGAATCAGATACTCTTGATCTTCTGGGCATGAGAATTCGCTGATACGTTCGTAGGAATGATCACATATTTCAAAAAATGTTAAAAGGTACATTCAAGTGCTCGCTTTTCTAAGACAGTGCAAGAAATATAGTTCTCAACTACATCTGATCACCTTTATAATTACAAGACCTATATCTGACCCAAAATGAAATACAACTCGTGTGTTTTGGCCGGTGCTTCAAAAACTATTTTGGAGCTTCTCGACCGCGTACAGAAGGGAACGAAATATCTCATAAACGATGTTAATGTAGCCATCTCTATCGATTCAATAGAACATCGTCGCAATGTGGCGTGTGTTTAATTGTTCTATCCGCACTATAATGGAATGTGTTTTGACAAAATTAAGGAATTATTTGTTATTAATTATATATCCCCAAGTAGTACTCGTATTTCTCGTAGAGCGCATCCCATTGTAGTTGATTGTCCAGTGAATCGCACAACGCATTATAGGGAGAATTAGCTCTGTTCGTATGTATAACATAAAGTCAGCTGGAAATACAGTATGAAAAATCCTTTTTCTTACGTATTTTCAAATTAACTTTGTTTTAAGCATTACTTCTTAATAAATTAAATATATAAATAATTTTTTTCTTATACGGCTTTTATTTTATTACCTAATAAAATAAAAACTGACAATTCAATCAAATCATTATTTACGAAATTTAAGTAAATGGTTTTTTAAAGTTGTATGAATACAGATTTTTCACACTGTTTGAATGACAGTTAATTTATTATTTTTATTTAAAAAATGGCTTCAACATGTATATAATCACCTGAAATGTAAAAACCGCCTAACAAAAAAAAAAAAAAATAAAATAAAATAATAATAATAATAATAATAATAATAATAATAATAATAATAATAATAATAATAATAATAATAATAATAATAATAATAATAATAATAATAATAATAATAATAATAATAATAATAATAATAATAATAATAATAATAATAATAATAATAATAATAATAATAATAATAATAATAATAATAATAATAATAATAATAATAATAATAATAATAATAATAATAATAATAATAATAATAATAATAATAATAATAATAATAATAATAATAATAATAATAATAATAATAATAATAATAATAATAATAATAATAATAATAATAATAATAATAATAATAATAATAATAATAATAATAATAATAATAATAATAATAATAATAATAATAATAATAATAATAATAATAATAATAATAATAATAATAATAATAATAATAATAATAATAATAATAATAATAATAATAATAATAATAATAATAATAATAATAATAATAATAATAATAATAATAATAATAATAATAATAATAATAATAATAATAATAATAATAATAATAATAATAATAATAATAATAATAATAATAATAATAATAATAATAATAATAATAATAATAATAATAATAATAATAATAATAATAATAATAATAATAATAATAATAATAATAATAATAATAATAATAATAATAATAATAATAATAATAATAATAATAATAATAATAATAATAATAATAATAATAATAATAATAATAATAATAATAATAATAATAATAATAATAATAATAATAATAATAATAATAATAATAATAATAATAATAATAATAATAATAATAATAATAATAATAATAATAATAATAATAATAATAATAATAATAATAATAATAATAATAATAATAATAATAATAATAATAATAATAATAATAATAATAATAATAATAATAATAATAATAATAATAATAATAATAATAATAATAATAATAATAATAATAATAATAATAATAATAATAATAATAATAATAATAATAATAATAATAATAATAATAATAATAATAATAATAATAATAATAATAATAATAATAATAATAATAATAATAATAATAATAATAATAATAATAATAATAATAATAATAATAATAATAATAATAATAATAATAATAATAATAATAATAATAATAATAATAATAATAATAATAATAATAATAATAATAATAATAATAATAATAATAATAATAATAATAATAATAATAATAATAATAATAATAATAATAATAATAATAATAATAATAATAATAATAATAATAATAATAATAATAATAATAATAATAATAATAATAATAATAATAATAATAATAATAATAATAATAATAATAATAATAATAATAATAATAATAATAATAATAATAATAATAATAATAATAATAATAATAATAATAATAATAATAATAATAATAATAATAATAATAATAATAATAATAATAATAATAATAATAATAATAATAATAATAATAATAATAATAATAATAATAATAATAATAATAATAATAATAATAATAATAATAATAATAATAATAATAATAATAATAATAATAATAATAATAATAATAATAATAATAATAATAATAATAATAATAATAATAATAATAATAATAATAATAATAATAATAATAATAATAATAATAATAATAATAATAATAATAATAATAATAATAATAATAATAATAATAATAATAATAATAATAATAATAATAATAATAATAATAATAATAATAATAATAATAATAATAATAATAATAATAATAATAATAATAATAATAATAATAATAATAATAATAATAATAATAATAATAATAATAATAATAATAATAATAATAATAATAATAATAATAATAATAATAATAATAATAATAATAATAATAATAATAATAATAATAATAATAATAATAATAATAATAATAATAATAATAATAATAATAATAATAATAATAATAAATAATAATAATAATAATAATAATAATAATAATAATAATAATAATAATAATAATAATAATAATAATAATAATAATAATAATAATAATAATAATAATAATAATAATAATAATAATAATAATAATAATAATAATAATAATAATAATAATAATAATAATAATAATAATAATAATAATAATAATAATAATAATAATAATAATAATAATAATAATAATAATAATAATAATAATAATAATAATAATAATAATAATAATAATAATAATAATAATAATAATAATAATAATAATAATAATAATAATAATAATAATAATAATAATAATAATAATAATAATAATAATAATAATAATAATAATAATAATAATAATAATAATAATAATAATAATAATAATAATAATAATAATAATAATAATAATAATAATAATAATAATAATAATAATAATAATAATAATAATAATAATAATAATAATAATAATAATAATAATAATAATAATAATAATAATAATAATAATAATAATAATAATAATAATAATAATAATAATAATAATAATAATAATAATAATAATAATAATAATAATAATAATAATAATAATAATAATAATAATAATAATAATAATAATAATAATAATAATAATAATAATAATAATAATAATAATAATAATAATAATAATAATAATAATAATAATAATAATAATAATAATAATAATAATAATAATAATAATAATAATAATAATAATAATAATAATAATAATAATAATAATAATAATAATAATAATAATAATAATAATAATAATAATAATAATAATAATAATAATAATAATAATAATAATAATAATAATAATAATAATAATAATAATAATAATAATAATAATAATAATAATAATAATAATAATAATAATAATAATAATAATAATAATAATAATAATAATAATAATAATAATAATAATAATAATAATAATAATAATAATAATAATAATAATAATAATAATAATAATAATAATAATAATAATAATAATAATAATAATAATAATAATAATAATAATAATAATAATAATAATAATAATAATAATAATAATAATAATAATAATAATAATAATAATAATAATAATAATAATAATAATAATAATAATAATAATAATAATAATAATAATAATAATAATAATAATAATAATAATAATAATAATAATAATAATAATAATAATAATAATAATAATAATAATAATAATAATAATAATAATAATAATAATAATAATAATAATAATAATAATAATAATAATAATAATAATAATAATAATAATAATAATAATAATAATAATAATAATAATAATAATAATAATAATAATAATAATAATAATAATAATAATAATAATAATAATAATAATAATAATAATAATAATAATAATAATAATAATAATAATAATAATAATAATAATAATAATAATAATAATAATAATAATAATAATAATAATAATAATAATAATAATAATAATAATAATAATAATAATAATAATAATAATAATAATAATAATAATAATAATAATAATAATAATAATAATAATAATAATAATAATAATAATAATAATAATAATAATAATAATAATAATAATAATAATAATAATAATAATAATAATAATAATAATAATAATAATAATAATAATAATAATAATAATAATAATAATAATAATAATAATAATAATAATAATAATAATAATAATAATAATAATAATAATAATAATAATAATAATAATAATAATAATAATAATAATAATAATAATAATAATAATAATAATAATAATAATAATAATAATAATAATAATAATAATAATAATAATAATAATAATAATAATAATAATAATAATAATAATAATAATAATAATAATAATAATAATAATAATAATAATAATAATAATAATAATAATAATAATAATAATAATAATAATAATAATAATAATAATAATAATAATAATAATAATAATAATAATAATAATAATAATAATAATAATAATAATAATAATAATAATAATAATAATAATAATAATAATAATAATAATAATAATAATAATAATAATAATAATAATAATAATAATAATAATAATAATAATAATAATAATAATAATAATAATAATAATAATAATAATAATAATAATAATAATAATAATAATAATAATAATAATAATAATAATAATAATAATAATAATAATAATAATAATAATAATAATAATAATAATAATAATAATAATAATAATAATAATAATAATAATAATAATAATAATAATAATAATAATAATAATAATAATAATAATAATAATAATAATAATAATAATAATAATAATAATAATAATAATAATAATAATAATAATAATAATAATAATAATAATAATAATAATAATAATAATAATAATAATAATAATAATAATAATAATAATAATAATAATAATAATAATAATAATAATAATAATAATAATAATAATAATAATAATAATAATAATAATAATAATAATAATAATAATAATAATAATAATAATAATAATAATAATAATAATAATAATAATAATAATAATAATAATAATAATAATAATAATAATAATAATAATAATAATAATAATAATAATAATAATAATAATAATAATAATAATAATAATAATAATAATAATAATAATAATAATAATAATAATAATAATAATAATAATAATAATAATAATAATAATAATAATAATAATAATAATAATAATAATAATAATAATAATAATAATAATAATAATAATAATAATAATAATAATAATAATAATAATAATAATAATAATAAATAATAATAATAATAATAATAATAATAATAATAATAATAATAATAATAATAATAATAATAATAATAATAATAATAATAATAATAATAATAATAATAATAATAATAATAATAATAATAATAATAATAATAATAATAATAATAATAATAAGAATAATAATAAGAATTGAGTTTTTAATTGATAATGATACAACACATTAGAGCAGACAAATTTTCAATTTTCTATTTGCAAAAATAACGACTTTATAAGACAAGTTCAAAAGTGCATAACATCAACTTTTATTTTTATAATTTGTCTTTAAATATAAAAAATATGAAATATCCTCCCGTTTTGTAGGTTATTTATTTTTTTGAATGTTTCACGCTTTGAAATGCATTTTTTATTAAATAAATATGTATATATTTAAGTTTGTTTTTATTACTTAATTTAAAATATGGAATATGATCAACTGCTATAACTTTTTTGTTTATGAATAAAAATAAATATGTAGCTTCAACGCAAAAGTTTCATCAAAATAACACTGCTTTATTTTCGTTTAAAAATATTTAGTGTTAGGGTGGGTACGAACTGAGTTTTTAAAAGTCATGACATTAATTTGATGTGGTAGTAAAAAACTATTAAAGGAAAAAATGTAGCCCTTACAGAGCCAGCGGTATGCAAAATGTTATGATCAAACTGAAAATGGCGACAAAGTAAACAAAATAAAATAAAAAGGGCGGTATTTGTAGGTGTGGCAAAAATATTTTCGGAATTGTTTTTACATTATCTTTAATCCTAGGGGGTGACAGGCACAACCTTTTTTTATATGAATGGTGAACCACTCTAACGAATATCTATAATTGCCTGTAACAGTTTGAGTATTAAATTAACCAAACTTGCAGCTGTGAGCGTCAGATGAAAGTAAACTTTTCATCTTATATGAAAAACATGTTTAACTATTATATATATTTATAACAACAAAGATAAATAAAAAATCATATATTGAAATTGATTGTTAATAAAGGTAAAATTAATGTTGTTAAAACTAGGAAACAAAACTTAATCACTTAGAAAGTAATTCACTTTTTAGCATCAAATTAAAGTACTTCTAAATTATATCCTCACCGTCGTAACTGTAGACCGTCCACGGGTGAAATTATCCTAAGTAATGTTTAACTTCAATTAAGTGTTATAGCATTGGACTATACCTTCGGATCAACGGCCGATAGTCTGCTCCATTCTGGTCTAATTTCAGGAGGAAGACTACAAGAATACTAATTGGAATGCCTTTCATGAAATAATTGATCGAAATATTGTGTTGGATATGAAAATTATAATTCTAAATTTGCTATTGAATTTATCTACACCATTTATAAGTGAAAAAACTACCGCTACTTGCCACGCGATATATCAAATATGGTCAAGCACATCAAATTTTACAAAAGAAAACTGATTCCAGCTCGTGATTGTCTAGAATATTATTTTTACAGTCTGAGCATAACATTTCTTACTAAACACATTGACGGAAAACTAAACACTATAAAGCACCAAAATTGGTCAGCCCTTCTAGAGAATATGAAACCAGGGGACAAGCGGTTTTGGAAAATAAGTCGATCATTAAGATGTTCAGGTAAAATTAAAATTCCACACTTCATGATTCTACTAAAATCATCGCCGACACCGATAAAGCTCATATACTAGCTAACATATCTCATAAAGCTTACGAACTCTCATTAATGTACTCCAACTCAATCGAATATACAGTAAATTCTACAACGGATAATTTAAAATTAGAAAATCTATCCTCTCCTGACATTGTTTACATCACAATCCAAAAGTTTTCATTATTGATTGCTGAATTAAAATATTCCAAATCAAAAGGTTTCGATGCTGTCCCAAACATCCTCTTAAAGAAACATCCTGTAAAGGCTTTATAACTTCTGGTTTTGCTTTTCAACAGTTGCATACGACTAAATTATTTCCCTTCAGCTTTCAAAAAAGCAAAATTCATTGCAATTAAGAAAGCCAACAAATCATCCAACAACCCAATGATCATTTAGTATGATAAAGTTGTGAATTACAACATTAGTACAATTTTTTCGCATATATCTAGTGAAGCCTCAATAGTAGTTAAAAGTATCTTCCAACGCGCTGAACAAATTCCAAACTATTTTCAATTACCTTACGAGTCCGGGAAATTCGGTAATTGGAAATTGATTCTTTTCTTTCTATATCTGATCCAGCGTAATGGCGCATCAAATTTGGCTTTAGTTGAAGGCAGCATATCCGATGAAAAAGTAGGGATAGGAAGTACCAGATGACAGTGGCAGTAATTTGCTTGGAGGTATTGGACCGTACCATACTGAATGGACACAAGTGAAATATATCTTTGAAAGCATACATAGGGCTTAAACTATTAAATACACACATATGTATGTGCTTTTGCTATAATCAACTTTAAAGTATTACCTATATCGCTTTGACTTCCATAGCTTCCAACACTAACTGATATAAAAGGCGATTTTTTTTAAATTCCATTCTTTCAAATCCGGTGATTTTTCCAGACATACCACTATATGAGCTCTATTCAGGACCCTTTTGGCCAGCATGTGTATATAGTGGTATATGTGTACACTTCAATATTTTATATATTTTTTCAATGCCCACTCATCCTCCCAAGAACTTTCAGAACTCCCAAAAAGCCGATTTTTTAAAATTCCATTTTCTCAAATACTCTTACATTTTAACCTTTTTAAAACGTTTGAGTTCGTTTTTATTGCGTTAAAATAAAATCTGTCTCTTTTGATTAATTCCGCAGTACTTCAATACACTATGTCTTAATACAGCAAATTCGCTTTTACAACACTTTTTATTTGCGCCTTAAGCGACTTTAATTCTTGACAGCCAATTGATCACTGACTAACTCACCAGCCGCAATTCGCCGCTTTAATAGTATTTTATCCTAGTTTAGAATGTTCATGTGACCGGCGCATTGCAGAGCCCATTGACATAACTTTAAACTGCCACAAGCCACCGTTCGGACTGAAAGCAGTTTTCTTCTTATCCTTTTCTGCGATCTCTACCTGCTAATAGCTGCTTTATAGATCCAATGTAGAAAACCACTTTGTTCCAGCTAACGTGTCGAGCATATCGTCAATTCTTGGTAGCGGGTAGCTGTCCTTTTTAGTGACTTAATTTAACTTCCTGTAGTCTACGCAGAATCTTGTACTACCATCTTTCTTTTTAACTAAGACTACTAACTACTACTACAGATCATTTCTGCTCCAGCACCTTTTAACGCCAAAATTAGTTCGAGAGCCTTCTCTTCATCGTCCCGTCCGTTTCTACTCGCCACTGTCTCAATTGGAATTTAAATACGGATAGGGGTGAGCTACAATCAAAGCAAGGTATTTTTATTCTGCTGGAAACTTCTGGTATGATACGCACTGGTTCCGGTTTTTGACACTGGAGACTGTTGATTTTGTCCTCAATTACCTCAATTGCTTGTTCTAGGCTTGACATTCTGTTCTCCACCGCACCTACCCTCTTGCTTACTGTTGTATATATTTCCTGTAACTCATCAGTTGTTGCTTTGGAAGTTTCATTTACCTTAGCCAAAAGTTTTTGGCTATCGGCTCTAGAAGTTTCTCGAATTTCAGCTCTACAGGTTTCTAGTAGCTCAGTAGAAGTTTTCTCAAGCTTCGTTTCAATTTTTGCCAGAAAATTCTGGCTATCTTCTCTAGAAGATTCTTTTACTCAGCCAAAAGCTTTTGATTCTCAGCTCTAGAAGTTTCATATGCAGTGGTCAATACTTGCATTTTTCTATCATAACGGCCAGCAATGAGTTAATGTCCATATAAGTTGTTGTTGTAGACGCACTTATCTCAGGATCATTCTCATCGTCAAATTCGTGAGTATCGATGTCTACGCCACGTCTCTGAAATTCCTTTAACAGACGTTTTTGTAATTCGGTCTTATTACGAGTTGTTGAGAGCTACAATTTAGTTAACTCGCGTTTGAATCTGTCCACTTTTAATTCTTGGAAAATCATTTCTTTATTTATTTATTTTATTTTTATATACGCAATCCCACTTCTCACAACAAATGTTACGTTTTAACTTTTTTAAAACGTTTGAGTTCGTTTTTATTGCGTAAAAATAAAATAAAACACTATTTTTATTTTGCTTGTTTTACTATCTGTCTCTTTTTATTAATTCCACTGTACTTCAATACAATATGTCCTAATACACCAAATTCGCTTTTACAACACTTTTTATTTGCGCCTTAAACAGATTTTAATTCATGGCCAATTGATCACTGACTAACTCACCAGCCTAACTGACTAACTAACTCATCTTAGTTTAGAATGTTCTAGTACGGACATGAATCTTCGATTTTTCGACGTCAATTCAAATGTTCTAAATAACACAAGAAGTACCCGATCAACGCATTGGCAGCATCTTTAATTAGTGCAGATAATTTTAGAAATTTGGAACATTCCACATTTGGTTGAAATCTCGTTCAATGTCTCTGTACAGCTTGGTCAATGGCTTGCACATATATATTGGAGAAAGAAGTCTTATAGAGACTTCAAATATCACCAAAATAATTTTTTTAATTGTGGATTTGCCGACTTTGTAACTCCATGCTATACTTTGCATATAAACTCTATGGGCTAGATATCTTAATAAAAACAGTTTAATTTCATAATATCATTGAAAATAGTTATGGATATATGAAAATCTTAGGATAGAAAATACAACAAAAAGCCTTTCCTCAGTGTTTATTCTTTGCTTGGTATTATTAAGGTAGTGCCAATTAGCTCTAGTAATAAATTATATAACTTTGGAGACATACAAGTTTGCAAAAAAAAATTTTTCTTCATCCAAACTTTTCACATTTAGAAAAACTTTTCATTGGTAGCCAGCTTTGCACCAATCTTTATTTATAAGGCGGAAGTTCCATCGACGTACACGACGTTTTCTTTTAATATTCTTATAGAAAATGCACAGATAACAAAAGATTAAAAATCCGTTTGTTGAAATCATTGTTATAAATTATAAAAAATTTTCTATTTTATTAAAAAAAAAAAAAACAAGTAAGACACTTTTCAAAACTACATGACACGTTTACGTATTTTTAATAATTATCAACGATTGAAATCAACCGTAACGTTTACGTGTCCGCAACATTTACGTAATATTGACCAGGCCTTTACGTTTATTCGCTTGGCCTTACGTTTCAAATGTAATCAAAATATATAACTAGATTGCCATATAATAATTCCACAAATAAATCGCCAATATACAAGAAACGCTTAAATTTAGAAACTCTTCAATGAAAAATTTAGCTTTGGTACCACTGGAACTTGACAGTATAAAACAGGGCATACTAAAGATGGTACTTGAGAGTCTACATATGTAAATTTTTTGCATATTTTCAGTCTCCAGCTGTCAAAGTTTGTTAACTTTTTCTTCTTTTGTTTACATTGTTACATCCGTTTTTAAAATTTAAATCTGGGTTGCCAGATTTAAATCAATAAAATTAGAATCAGTACAATTATAAAACTATGGTACGTATCTAATTAAAAACTATATTATATATGTAGCGACAAACAAAACTTATTCTACTTAAACAAATTTTTAAAATTAATAATTGCAATTGTTGCAAAAGATACCGTTATTTTTGTACCGATTTTACTAAAAAATTATAAACCATATACATGCATATGTACTTCAATAAACAAGTTAAATATGTTTTTTACTTTTACGTCCTTTGTGTATAATTTTTCGATTATTTTTCTCTTTTCTTAAATTCAAAAATATTTAACTTAAAAAATTAAGCAGTTAAAACATCTGAATGTGTTAAAAAATGAGTATATATGCTAATCATATATTTTATATATGTATGCATATATATGTATATATAGTACATATAGAGTATATACTATATACATATATATGTTTAGCATATATTTATGTATAAACTCATCAATAAGAATATTCACTCCAATTTTTTTAATCGAAAATATCTTGGCTATATAAGGGAAATCATTCAATGAAATATTAATTTGAATATACTCAGCTTTTGGAATTTAGTAACCTTTATTTCAAAACACCCTTCTTGATAACATCCTAATGATATTTTATATCTATGTAAAACTCAACAGCAGCGATTCAAAAAATTTTAGATATAACATGTACTTACTGAAAAAAAATGTCTGGCAACCCTATGTTTTATCAGCTGTCATTGACACATTCGAACTGGTTGAGAAAAAAAATACAAAATAAATTGACTATTGTTCTTGTTTAAATTGTTGTAGATCTGCATGTACCTTATTTATAATGCCTTGGTAAAAAATTTAAACAAACTAAAATACAGTATCAAAAATCCGATTTCCTACGACCTTAAAAATGTATTGTCTTGAATTTGGTTATTACTTTAAAAAATTATAATTAAAGTACCCCCTTTTATTTGTTTTAATTAATACCGCCTATTTTTTTAAATCACGAATAAAATACTATTTTTTAATATATATTTTATTAAAAAATGGTTTTTTGAAAATGTGTTTGAATATTGATTTTTCATACTGTAAGTAAATAAATACATAAATAAATTAACAAAATAAATAAAATGTATGATAATAATGTTACTTATTTTATATTTATTTTAGCTGTTTGTCGTCCGAATCTTCGGCCAGGCTGTTAATTTAAAATTATATTTGAAATCCACACTATTATTTCACATACAGGGAAACCTGTTTTTGTGCGGTGGATAAGGACCACATAAAACAAATCGAATAAAAAAATTACACAAAACTTCACAAGACGCTATGTAACTATTTTTTAATAGTTTTCGCAACATAAATAAAAATTATATTTTTTGTGTGGTTAATATGTACCGCATATAAATCAAAACTTTTTAATTCATTTAATTAAGTACACACGTGAATATTTTTAAATATTTTATTTGCGTATCTACTTATTTTACATATAAAAATCAATTTAATCATTATTCTTAATAATCACTAAAAGATACCGCCTCACTTACCATTTTTTGAGGTACCATGTAGTCGGTGATCAGTTTTTACGAAGTTGCTTGCTTTACCATACGCTTGTATATATCTCGATAGCCAGATATACAGGGTTAAAGTTTTGAAATTTTAAAGCTCTTTTAGAATTGTTATCGATGGCCAGGAAATTACGTTCTAATTACAAGGTTGGAGTCCGACATAGATGTTATCCGCTGTCATTTTATATGGCTTATTTTTTATCGGAAATATCTCTAACATAAGTTACATCATGATTCCTTGAGATTTCATTCAGAATCATTTTGATAAGATGAAAAACATATCAATAATCGATATAAAAAAGTGACATTTGGTTTCATCAACAACATATATTTCACTATCATATATATTTTTTTAAATATAAGACCACCACCCAGGGGATGGCCCCTACTCATGCAGTGCATTGTGCTGGTACTACGAATATATGTTATTCGAAGGAGGACAGACGGAGTAGTTTATTGACGTTAGATTTAAATTTACTCACGTCGTAAGTGGCAGGAAATACTTTCGCTGAAAGATTATTTCACAACCGAACAGTGCGACCAAAGAACGGATTCTCCCTATAATGTGTTGTGCGATTTACTGAACAATCAACAACAAAGGGATGAGCTCTACGAGAAATACGAGTACTACGTAAAAATATATGATTTTTAAGAATTAATTCTTTAATTTCGTTAGAACACATTCCGTTATAGTACCGATAGAACAATTAAACACACGTTCACATTGCGATGGTGCTCCAATGAACCTATACAGTTGGCTACCTTACCGTCATTGATGAGCATCTTAGCCCTCTCCTGTACGCGGTCGAGAAGCTCCAAGATAGACTTTGGAGCTCCGGCCCATACATGAGAGTTGTATTCCATTTTGGGTCGGATATAGGTCTTGCAGCGTTTAAAAAACCAAGGTACTTGAATGCTTCTTTCGACACTTGATCATTCCAACAAACGTCAGAGTGAATTCTCATGCCAGAACATCAAGAGCATCTGATTCCTCAATATCCACATTACCCATTGGCGCAGATGACAGCACACCACTACGTTCGTGTGTTAAAAAACAACATTGAGTCTTGCGTGCATTAAAATCGATCCTGTTCACTCGACCCCACTCGAAGGCCTTCACCAGGTCACTTGTGAGTGTGTCGTTCATATTCATCCTTCTCGCCTCAACCTCCAAAAGGCTCGGTCTACGATCAAAAGAATATGAGTGACAAATGTTGCTGGCAGCTGCAAAGCGTAGATAGGATTAGAAGTGAGAAGAAGAAAGTCGTTAAGAAATATTAAAAAAAGAGTAGGAGAACGAACAGAGCCTTACGGTACCCGTGAGTTTACTCTGAACTCGTCGGATAAGACCCCATCTATAACCACTCTTATAGAGCGATTTCTGAGAATGCTCGATATGAATCGAGAGAAGTGACTACAGACACCAAAAGCAATAAGTTTAGATATGAGAGAAAACTCGATATAAATCGAGAGAAGCATTAAGTTTCGAAATGAGAGCCTCGTGCCAAACTCTATCAAACGTCTTTGAGATATCCAGAGCCACAACCTTACTCTCGCCAAAACCATGAATGGACTTGTTTAACTTCTCCGAGAGCAACGCCAGCAGGTCACCAGTAGAACGGCCCCTTCGGAAACCGTACTGACGATCGCTAAGTAAATCGTTGAACTCCAGATATCTCACAAAGTGGTGATTAATCATACTCTCCATAACCTTGGAGAGTGCGGAACAAAGTGCAATTGGACGGTAGTTCTCAGGGTAACTAGCCTTGCCCTTTATTGGGATTGGCGTTACATTAGCAACCTTCCAGCAAGATGGAAAAATACCGGCGCGATATGATACACTGAGAAGGTGAGCTAATGGACACGCAAGCGTCAAAGAGCACTGCTTCAGGACCAGTGCTGGTATGCCGTCCGGCCCAGAAGACTTGTTAACGTTGAGATTTGCAAGGACCCTTTTTACAGCATGGGCTCGAAGGAATATACTAGGCATATTACTGATACTCTTTCAAGTTCGGGCAATGGTTGAACGCTCTTCGGCAAGTGAGAATTACTTGCAAACATTTCAGCCAAAAGGTTTGCCTTTTCAACCGGGTTCGTGAATGTGTGGTCATTCTTTATAAGAACAGAGAACCAGAGAACAAGAACCCTTTGACGAATGACCAAAAATTTTTACTTCCCCGCGGAAAAGTAAGAACTTTAGCACGAAGGCGCTGCTCGTATAAAGACTTTTCGCATCTAAATACTGCGGCACATGAAGATCTTGCGATGCAAATCAGTATGGGCACATTTATTATTGCCCCAATTCCTGAACGCTTTCTCTCTGGATCTGACTGCCAATTTACACGTCAGATTAAACCAAGATTTGTTTCTAGGTTTAATGGAAAGCTTGTGGATGGAAAGAAAATATCCATCCCTAGCCTTATTATATTCACTACCATTTCTGCAATGGCATCGACGTTTGAGCCAAGGAAACAAAGTTTCCAATTAAAATGTCCACAAAAATCGTTGAGCTCAGCCCAACGAGCATCCTCGTAGTTAAAAATAGAGCGTTTAATAGAGAGTTTAATCTTGTTCGTATTTGAATTGGTTATTGTCAAGTGTGCGTTTATTTTTTATGTTAATGTTTTGTTGTTTTTTCCATTTCAATAATTTGTTTTGTTATTAATATTTTGTTGTTTTTGTTCTTGTTGATGATGTAGTATTTTATCGTTTTATTTATTTATTTTAATATTGTTATTGTATGTTCCGTTAGGACTGTTGGTCATTTTTGTCTATGTTCCACAATTCTCTTTTGAGAATTTATTTTTTAATTTATTTATTATTAACTAATTTTTTTTATCAATAATTTGTTTTGAGAATTTGTTGTTTGAGAAATTGTTTCGTTGAGTTTTTGTTGGTTTATAATTTTATGTTGTTCTTATAAAAATATATTTTTCTTTCGTCAAGAGTTGTGACTTTTTGATATACGTATGTATATACATACCCTGTTAAATTATAATTAAAAAACATAATGCACTTTTTCCCACCAAAGCAAAAGTGCAGAAAAACCATTCTTTCGAGTAAACAACATTCTGTTAGCACCGACAACTTCCGGCACGTGTAGCCAAATTATGTTAAGAAATCCACTTATTTTGTTGATTTCATCATCTTTGTCTGCCACAACTTCTAAATTACGCACCTTGTATATCGCGCGAGCGGTCTCCTGAGCTAGTTCGAACGCCGCAGTATCTGCAAAGGTTGTCTTTTGTGTTGCTCATACAGCTAGTTTAACATCAGGTCTCGTATGCCGTTGACGAAGGCTACGGTCTTAAAGATGATCTACTAGTGGGTGATTTTTCCATGGATAGGTTAGCTGCACCAAACTCTCGGCTTCTATTGCAAAGGCTTGTAATGATTTATTAGCCTTTTGCGTTCGGCACCTTAATTCCATACAATACAGCTCGCGAAGTGCATAATCATCGCCAAATTTACGCTGTAGTGCGACCATTATAGTTTTTTCTACAGCTGGCTGGCATGGTTTCCAGATTTCCGCTGTAGCACGTCTTAAGGCCAAAATTAATTCCAGCGCCTTCTCTTTATCGTCCCATCTGTTTCTGCCGGCTACTATATCGAACTGAAATTTGAATACCGCCAAAGGCGTACCCCCATCAAAACAAGGTGTCTTTATTCTGCTAGAAATTTCTGGTACGATTCGCACTGGTTCCGGTTTTTGGCTCCGGAGAGTGTGGATTTCTCCTCCATTACATTTAATTTTTCGTCAACAGTTCTCTCAAAATTTAACATTCTTGTCTCCACACCATCCACCTTTTTGCTTACTGTCTCATATATGTATTTCTCGTAACGTCTCGATTGTTTCTACAAATTTGTGTTCAAGCTGCTTCGAGGTTTCTCTACAAGTTTCAAGCACCTCAGCGAAAAGCTTTTGTACTCAGATCGAGAAGTCTCTTGTGCCTCAGTATCGTCTTTTTTCCATAAGCCTTTCGTTGTCAGCTTTAGATAATTCTCTTACCTCAGCCAAAAGCATTTTGTTCTGTACCTGCATTTTTTCCATCATAGCAGCCAGCAGTCAAGTAACGCCTATACTACTTGTTGTTGTTGGGGCGCCCATTTTTGGCTCTTCTTCATCATCAAATTCATAACTATCAATGTTAACTCCTCGTCGATGAAATTCCTCTAACACACGCTTCTGTAGTTAGGTTTTATTATATTATTGGCAACCCTGGAAATTCAACAAGGCCTTATACAAATAGAGAAATATTAAAAATAAAGTGTTTAAAAAATAGATAGAGACAACTTTAAATACAAAATAAAGTAATTGTGAATGGTTTGTGAAGACAGAAAAAATATTTAGTTTTTATTTTTCAGAAATGAAAAAGGATGGCTGAATGCTCTAAATGCAAGACAGCGATAAGAGGTGAAAGTGGTACAAGATGCAATGGAGTATGTAATAAGGTATATCACTTTACATAAAAATGTGCCGCGATAGATCAATATTCGGCAAAAATCCTGGATGAAGACAGCTTCGTAAGATTTATGTGTGGTGATTGTCTTCAATACATTTAGAATGTTGATCTTGATTTAAGTATTATTCAAGATGGCGTAGAGAAAAACAAACAAACAATTAAGGATTATAAATATGAATTTGAAAGCTCACTAAAGAAAAGTGAAGATGAAATTAAATCACTTTTGGAAGCAATTGAAGAGAGATATGAAGAAAGGTTTATTAAAATAGGCAACATGCAAAAATTATGTGAGGAAAATATGCAAGAATTTAAAAATATTTATGGAAATGTAAGCAACATAGAAAAAAAAGAATAAAGATATGTATGAAACAATTAAAGAAAGCAATACGAAAATGTCCCCTTAATTATAAAGCCAAAGGAAAAACAAAGGCGGAATTAAATAAAAAAGTAAATCCATCCATCTAATTTGAAAATAACAAACGTCGAAAAAAGGAAAAACAGTACATTAGTAATTCAAAGTGAAAATGTTGAGGAGAGGAAAAAAATTAAAGAAGCTATTGAAACTCAAATTAGTAAAAATTATGAAATTAAAGTACCAAAAGAATTTGATATGCAAATTGCAATAACAAACATAAATTTAAAAATGCAGGAGAAAGAGTTAATAGACAAACTAAAAAAACAAAATGAAGTACTGAAAGGCAGCAATATATTCGTAGAACTTATTAATATTTCTGAATCAAAAAAATTTAATAGAACATTATTTGACGAAAATAGATAATAAATCATATCCAAAAGTTATATCTGGATTAAAGCTCAATATGGCATGGGATAGATGCCGAGTCTTCGATGGTACTAATGGTTTGCAGTGCTTTAAATGCCAAGGATATAACCACAAATCTTCGGAATGTAAAAATGAGGATATATGTTATAAATTTCATGGGAAACATGGATGCAAAGATCGTAAAAAGGAAATAGAAAAAAATGTGTAAACTGCATGAAGGAAAATAAAAGACTTAATCTTGGACTAGACGAAGATCACGCAACATTCAGCAGAGAATGTCTGGTGTATCAAAATAAGCTTATGCTAAAAAAGAGAAGAAGGGGAATAAATATATAACAACGAATATACAAGGATTGTTAAATAACTTCACTCAATTGGAGGTAATAGTCGGAAATGTTAAACCAGATTTTATAATGCTCTCCGAAACACATTTAACTGAAAAAATCAATAAAGGTGAAATAGATCTGGATCTTTACGATCAATACATAACAATGTCCAGTTCAACGAGAACAGGAGGAGTAATACTATATTTTATAAAATATAGGAAATTGAATCAAATTAAACAAAATGTAAAGGACTCTAAATATTGGATTAGCGCATATATGGCGAAATATGAAAACATATCATTTAAAATAGTGACAGTGTATAGATCACCAAGCCACAGCAAAGCGGACTTTTGTGAAGATTTTCAACAATTTTTAGAAAAGATTTGTGAAAATAGTTATGATGTTATAATTGCTGGGGATTCCAATATTGATAGGCATGTAGATTTTTATAAAGGCGAATTAGAAATCATACCAGCTTAAAACAAATAATGACTGAATATACTAGAATAACGAAAAACTCTAAAACGTTAATAATAATAAAATAGCAGATCATAAGTGCATAGATATTTTTATCGATATCGAAAACGGTCGGAGAATACAAAACACGGAAATAAACATATTCATATACAATAAACATAGTTTTAATAACAAACTAAGTGCAATAATAGAATTTAATTAAATAAATGATATAAATGATGCATCAAAATTGTACGTGATAGCAATGAACTAAGAATGTTAAGAAGAGATAAAATGTTAAAATATCACAAAGCTTTGTTTGAAAATACAATTTCGTCATGGAACAATTATAAATTAATTAGGAACAATTATGAAGTTAAAATTGAAAATGAAAAGAATAAATTTACAAGCAATAAGATTGCTAATACATATAACCAAAAAGAAATGTGGCAAAAAATAAAAGAACTAGAATATAATAATAATTTTGAAATGGCTGAAAAATTTAATAACTATTTCGTAAATAGTATTAGGGAAATAAGAGACTCCATAGGAGACGTGCAATATGAGAACCAAGTACCTGTGATAAAATGTAGATTTTATTTCCGTGCAATAATAACTCTAATAGAATTAGGAAATATATGTAAGAATATTAAGAAAATGAAAGACTACAGAAGAATATCAAGTAACTTAATATTGGACAACTGGAATGTAGTGGGTGAAATATTGCTTAAAATTATAAATAAGTCACTTAGAACTGGAATTATTCGTGATAATTGGGAGGAGTCTTTGATAACACCGATTGAGAAAATTAAAAATATAAATAAATGTGAAGAATTTCGTCCGATAAATTCTTTAAAAACTTTCGAAAAAATTCTAGAAACAGTAGTTAAGCAGCAGTTAGAAAATACATGGAGGAGAACAAGTTGCTGTCAAAATACCAACCTGGCTTCAGAAGAAAGTTCTCGTGTGAAACTGTTGTCAATTATGTAGTAAGCCGATGGAAGAATATGGAAAATAATAATAAGATTCTGGCGATTTTCCTTGATTTTAAGCGAGCTTTTGAAACGATCGATAGAGACATCTTACTACAAAAACTGATAAAATACGGGATAGAGAATAAGGAGCTGATGTGGTTTAAATCGTATTTAACAAACCGTAGACAAACTACAAGAATAAACAATACCGAATCTAGGCCAATTGAAAATAATTATGGAGTACCTCAAGGATCAATTTTAGGAGCGTTGTTATTTAATATTTACATTAATGACAGAGAAAGTTCTGTAAAATTTTGAAATAGTATTATATAATTTTTACAGAGGATAAAACGGATAAGTTATGTTTTGAGAAATTATCAAAGGATATGGAGAATATAGATAAGTGGTTAAAGATGAACAAGCTTAAGTAAAATGAAAGTAAAACCTAATTGCTCGAGATTAATATGAACAATAATATAACATTTGAGGCAAATAATGTGTTAATAAAGTAGGTTAATTGAATAAAGTACTTGGGTTTCATAATACACAAAGACTTAAAATTTAAGGAGATTTAGAGTACATATGTAAAAAAAATATGGAAAAAATAGGATTTTTCTGACGCATACAAAGTAAAATATCAATCAGTACATCAATAAATATTTACAACACAATAATCAAGCCACATTTTGAATATGGGTCAACGATGTTAGAGTGTTTGAAATGGTTAAATGTAAAAAAAAGATTACAGGTAAACACCATAAATTTTACACAGAAAATGAAAATAGGAAATGCGCCTGACTATCTAGTGGAACAACTGCGATATGTTGGGGAGGTTCAACCATGGACGCTGAATAGGTTTTATGTGGTTTTTATGAATAAGCTTATATTAGTGTTACAAGCTGCGTTGCCAATTTCTGTGTATTTATCCAAAACTGGGAACTGGAACTATTTTTGAACTATAAATTTTTGTGTAATTATAGTGGTGTTTTTTTTTCGATATATATATGAATGCTATGATAATCTGCCTCGAAAGACACAGCATAAGTTCTTAAGAAATATAACTTGGCATTACTCAAAATTTTAAAAAAAGAACTTGGTTTTAACTTGGTATTTTGTATACCACATCGTTTAACTTTATAACTACTTTATAAGGTCAATTCCAGTCAGTTTGTACTTGGGAGATAATCTTTTCTTCTGCGGTGGGTTGAAGAGTAAAGCCAGTTGCCCCTCATGGAAGCCTTCAGTCTTTACTGCCATTCTATCGATGATCATTTTTATACATGTGCGCACAAATTCGTGAAGTTCATTGAGACTCCTGTTTTTCAGTGTATGTGGCATTTTTCTCTGTGACGTGCTTAATACCAAACTCTGTCACCAGGCAATGATCGAAGTGTGTTTGTTCCAGTTTGTTTGTTAATCGCTGAATACTTTTTGCACGTATTCCATTATGGTTCGATTAAATCGTTCTACCATTCCATCAGACTGCGGGCGAAGCGGCGTCGTTCCAGTCTTTTTAATTCCGTACATTTCACATATTTCTTTGAACATAGCAGACTCGAAATTTCTACCCTGATCGGAATATATTGAAACCACATATCGACATACCCAATTGTTCACAAAAACATTTACAATCGTATTGGCCTCCGGCCAATTGCTGAATTAATCCATCATGACAAGAACATAATGATTTCTAGCATTACTGACAGGAAAGGGCCTGCTACGTCTATCGCTATCCGCTCAAGGGGTGTAGCCGAGCTATATTGTAGAAGCCGACCTCGACCTGGACCTATAGCTGCAATATAGTGGGTACAGTTCGCTATCCAATCCGCTGCTGCTTGCTGTCATCCAATCCAATAAAAACGTTGTTCCATTATGGAACTCATTTAAGACTTCTTTTATTATGGAGGAAGGCAGCACTATTAGGTTGGATGAAGTTTTGCCATCTGCACTTTCCCAATGGTGGTATAAGCATCCATCAATCAACTTCAAACTGTCCCATTTAGCCTAATAAGCTTTTGTTAGAGAACCTTCTGATTTTTCATTGCGGGTAGGCCATATGTCCTTTTCCTTGGCTGCTATAATTTTTGCCGATCCTGGGTAGCCAGTCTTCGCTTGCATCTATCTGTGTTAGCCGGATGTCAATTATGGACTCTTTACCTTCAGCCTTCACACAATGTTTGCGTTCTAAATTACAAGGCCGGTGTGACAGAGCGTCAACATTTTCGTGTTTTATGCCTCTTCGGTGTTCAATCGAAGAGTCAAAAAAAAAATCATAAGTCTGGAGACGCTCTATCCAACGTGATAGCTGTTCTTCATGGTTTTTAAACTGCAGCAGTCATCTCAGTGCGGAATGGCCAGTTCTTAGCAGAAAGCGTTGGCCATATACATCGATACTTGTGGTAATGTTGTATGCATTCCAGCACTGCTAGTAGCTCACTTCGGATCGCGCAATAGTTCCGTTCAGGCTTTGGCAGCATAAGGCTATAGTACCCTACGACTTTCTCTGCCCCATCAACTACTGGTGAAAGTACACCACCAATACAATATCCGCCGGCATCACTGCCTAGTATGGAAAGTCTACGATTTTTGGTGAGCACTTTACATGAAACAATCAGCGAAATGGCCGTTTGTTTTGTTTTGGAGAAACTAAAAAAAATTATTGTTTGAAATCTTTTTTGCTCTTAAATCTGGGCAATTCCGCACGGCTCTCTGATGTCGTCGCCATAACAGCGTCTACATTTCTGGTATAACTCGTTTGGAAACGATAGCTAGCAATTTAATATGTCGTTTCGTTCCTTGTATATGTGACGGAATGTTTAGATCATTAAACGTTGGATCATCTTGATTTAAATATTCTGTCAATGTATCCTACGAAATGGTGGTTTAAATACGTTATTTATATCATTCAAATTGATCATTTCCGTGTAATTTGTGCAATGAAAGCCTAGATTTTTTTATAAAATCTAAGTTCCGTTGGATCTTCAACATCGGTTCGATAGCGTAGAATTTTCTTTATACATTGATAGTAAGATATTTTCCAAATGCGCATAATACGAATTATCTTTAATTACTTGACAATACTGCGTAAATAAAGTTGTAGAAACCGTGACCAACTAATGAACTTGAAAAATATACACTACCGTACACGACAGAACTGTAATACCTGATGTTGAGGTACATGGGCACATAACAATAAATTATAAATTCAACCAGAATCCGTAAATTTTCGGATAGATTTTCCGTTATCACATATAATCGTAATAATCTAGCGGCCTTGGTGAGCCAAAGAAAATGTATAATTTTCCCTGGTTTGATGTTACCCAGATAAACCGAAACCACGCCGCTAGATATTGCATGGGCAATGTCGTATAAGTACTTCGAATCGGTGGAAAATTCAATTTTTTCTGGAGCTGGGGCATATTTTTCAACGCAATTTTCTCAAAGCCGTCCATAATCTGAAAATAGTAAAATAAAGTAATAAAATAATTAAAGACGGTTGACAATTATAATAAATATGTGATAGCAATTATTTACCACAGGAATTTCACAAGTTTCGACTTGATTGCTCAGTTTTTCGATCGCTGATCTTGGTTCAGTGCTGGTTGATTTACCCAAAGCTTGAAACAAATGCCGAAATGGAAGTTCATTGAAGTGTAGAAGGCAAACGAACCAATGCAATGGTCTTTTTAACAGCAATTCAAATCGTCGTATAATTCCACCGTGTGGCCCAGTGTTTGTTGGCTCACCATCAGTGCATATACCAATTAATGCAATAAGTGATATATTTTTATCGTTGAAAAAATCATTTCATTTGGTTGTTTTGTATTCAGCCGTTTCATGTTCCAGTTTTACGTAACCAATCAATTGAGAACTTGGTTCCCTCAAAATAACAATATGCGATTCTTTTACCATCCCAGTATGATATTTCCCATGAATTTTATCTCTCGTTACAGTATCATCTTTTCTACCATTGAATGAACACGCTAACAATTGGTATCGTCTAACCGTTTGCGAAGCACTTCTCGTCTGCATTTGTCTTTTTCTCTGCGAACTTTCGATTTATCCATGATTAGAGGTTTGTCATTCCGATCTTTCATTTCGAAATCTTGGAAAAGTGCGGTTCCCAATGCTGATGCTACTCTATCAGACACACCAAATCTGTCAAACATCAAGGCAAAGGTAAAACAATCGTATCTTTCTGTGTATTGTGAACCATTGCTTCTATCCATATCTTCTTCTGCCGATGTCGGTACGTATGTGGAATCATTTATTTATTTATTTATTCAATTTAGTCAATAGATTTAATCGAAAAGAAGTACAAAATTAAAATTATAACAACTTTACAAAAAATACAGCAAAAAAAGTAAAAGTTTATCAAGTATTAAGAAAAATAATAATCTTGTGCTTTATAATATTAATATTTAATGAAAAGTCAACAAATTCGGACAAAAAATTATATTGACACCATAATCTCAGAAATGGATCTGCAATAGCATAATTAGATCTACATATTTGAATATATAAAGGCTTATAATGACGTGAATTTCGACAAGGGACATTAAATTTAACATATTCTAAAAGAAACTCACAACAAATATTCCCATTGATAAGGTTCATCAAAAACGATACATTTAACATGTTCACAACAAATATTCCCATTGATAAGGTTCATCAAAAACGATACATTTAACAATGGTGCGACGACTTTTAAGAGTAGGCAGTTTAATCAAAGATAGTCTGCAAGTATAAGAAGGCAGTTCCAAATAATTGCAACCCAGGTGACGCAGACAGAACAATAAAAATTGTTTCTGAACAGATTCAATGCGGGTGATATGAATATTATAATAAGGATCCCATACGACTGATCCATATTCTAAAATAGGTCGTACAAGTGAAACATAGAGCTGTTTTGCAATGTAAGGATCAGAAAACCTCTTAGCCTACCGCTTTATAAACGCAAGAACACCTCTAACTTTGTTCACAGCCAAATTAATATGATCAATAAAATTTAATTTACCGTCGAGTAAAATGCCGAGATCAACAAATGAATCCACTGACTTTAATTGGTAACCAGCCAGTAAATAATTTGCAGCAATTTCATTACCCCTAGAGAAACGCATACATTAACATTTTTTTAAATTCAGCTCCAACATGTTGTGTTTTCACCATAAATAAAAGTTATTTAGATCATTTTGAATATAGACGTGATCAACAAAATTGTTTAAAGAAAGAAATATTTTTATATCATCAGCATATATCAATATATTGGCAAAGTTGATAACATTGGGAAGATCATTAATTAAGAGAGAAAATAGGATAGGCTTAAGATGACTGCCCTGGGGAACATCCGAAGGAACACAAATGTATTTGAATGTACTATTGTAAACTCGTACTGTCTGCTTCCTTCCCGTCAAATACGATTCAAGCCAGCTTAAGCTAATGTTAGAAACACCCAACAAATCCAATTTAGTCAGCAGGAGGAGATGATTAACTTTATAAAATCCGTATAAATAATATCAGTTTGTTTTCCTTGAATAAATGCAGCGGTAATTAATGATGTTAAGCGCAGAACCTTAGTTGTTGTTGAGAGAGAGTTTTTGAAACCAAATTATCGTTTAAGTGTTATGACGAAGAAAGCAGCAACTAATTTTTCCAACATTTTCGAAATAGCACTCAATTTAGCAATGCCTCTATGACTTGTTACGTCGGATTTATTACCAGACTTAAAAAGCGGTAAGATATGTATATGAATCCTTCCAAAACTTAAGAAAATAGCCATACTTAACCGAAACATTAAACAATAAAGTAAGCGGTGTAAGGAATGATTCTGCACATCGATATAAAATGCAACTCGGAACCCCATAAGGACCGGGTCTATAGGATACCTTCAGCTTTCTTAGGTGTTCCAAAATGTCACTCCCATTCAAAGTTGGAAAGGATATTATTTGATTCGATGTAAGCAGATAAGGGTACTTATTTTCATCATTATAAGCAGCAACAGAATTAGTATTTGTAAAAAAATCGGCTAACATATCACATATGACATCAACACACAGCATTCTTTATTATTGAATTTCATAACAGATGCAAATCCACTGGATTTTCTCTTCGAATGCATAGAAGGATTTAGGGTCCCGTACGAACTTAGTTTTTATTTTATTTAAATATTTTTTATATAAAGCATAGTTAAGCACATTATAATCTGACCGACAAACGGAATACTTGCCATAATCAGTAGTCGAGCCAGACCTTTTATATTTCTTATAATATTTTTACGAATATAAGATTGAACACCTTGCGTTTATTACATCGCTAAAATAAATAAACAAAAGCTGCAAATACAACGATACGTGCTGTTTATAAATAACCAGAATCGACAACAACAAACATTAGCAGAGAAAAAGTAAATAAGAATAACACAACACAATAAAAACTAACAGCAAAGAAAATAAGTAACAGACAATAAACAAGCAACAACTAATACTAAGAGCTGAGAGAGGTAGATGTTTACATACGCATGGCTACAAAAGAACTTAAAAGAAATCAAAAGAAAGAAATTGAATCTACCTGAGATATCGAGAAGTTCGAGAGCTCTAGATGTATTGTTTACTCAGCCTTATCGAGCCATAACCGCCAAAAAGGCGTAAGCGCCATGATTATCGATTTTCGTTTTTTAATAAAAATCGATAGTATTCGATCATTCCCACCAGCATACAAAATTTTGTAGCTCTAAAATTTTTTGTGATTTTACAGCAAAAACAAAGGAGTCTTATGTACTACTCTAGAACAAAATATATTGAAAAAAAACCTTCTCCTGAAAAATTTGTTTTTTGTCGCTTAAGTCTTTTTGACAGCTATGGCTCGATATAAAAAGAACATCGATGCGAACAACAATCAGTTTAAGTAAAGTAAACTCAGCCGGTACAGTTTGCGTGAAGAGAGTTGGTTGGTTTGAACTCTGTATGAAGAGAGGTTTTAAGAAGTTAACTCGTCAGTGTTGCCGTTGAAAATTTTGAGAAAGGATCATAAAAAGGGTATTTGTGAAAAAAAAGGTCAAAAAAAGAGTATTTTAAAGTAAAAAAGGGTCAATTTTTTTGTTTTATAATAGTATTTATCACTTTTTAAAAACACTTATTCTATATTTTGCTATTAATTGTTCACTTGGAGTCCATTCTTCCAGCTCCGATTCGAGCAAATAGGTATACATAGAATATGAGAGTTGCATAAAAGTCAGTTGTTGTAATAATAATATCGAATGCAGTTTTTATACGTATATATGATCACAAAACTCATGTATGTTACAAAATACATACATATATAAAAGCTAAGTGTACTGAAAACTTCCGTGAGGAATTTTTTACTCATTTTCAAAAAAGGTCTTGTAATAAACTCAACAGCAGTGTATGTATTTATTTTAATATGCTGTTCACTTTTTATTTCCAATAGAACGTCTTATTCTATTGCTAATTGCTTAGAGAGTAAAAATTCTTATTATTTATAATTATTTATAATATGCAATACTCAAAAGTTCTCACTGATATGCAGTATGCAAATACACAAAAGAAAACCGTGATAAAACCAGTATTTAAAAACGGTCAACTTTTGCTTGTTACCATGGGCAACTGTTAAGGTGTTTTCCACATAAAAGAGATATTGCAGACGGTATGTAATATGAAAGTACTAACAATGTTAATGTAATAACAATTATAAAAATAAAGCAAAAAACAAATAATCTTAATTTCCAACTTTAAAAGAATGTAAACATTTTATGATGAAATACATACACATACTATAGGTCTAAAAGGAATACATTAAAAAAGGGTCATAAAAAGTGTTATTGTCATCAAAAAGGGTCAAAGGTGATATTTTAGTGTCACAGCGGAACGCTGAAACTCGTGAAGTGAATCGTGAAATAAAAAAACCGGTTTAGTTGGAGCAAACTCAGTAAGAGAGTTAAGTATGGATAACCTCTGGTTGAAAAGGTTATGTTCGAACCTAAGTTATAACTACGATCGGGTTGGAAGATCTTTAGGTAGAAAGATCTCTCGAGTAATTATTGCTGTTTACAAAATTGTAAATAGACAGAGTAATTAATAATAGATAATTGTTATTGCAAACAGTGGTGCACAAAACTGTGTTCAATAAAGGATAATAATTAATACCTATACCTAAGATTTATTTTATTTTAACTACAATCTACAAACTAATAAATACACGTTTTTAAAAGGTAAAAATTTAACAATATTTAATCTTGAGGTTTTTTAGTCGTGACAGTTGCTTAGAGTTCTATGGTGGGCCCACTAAAGTATATAATCATATTTTGGGAACACAAATTTTAAGAAATGAATGAATTATATTGTAAAAATGGGTGATCAGCCAATCGATATCCGAATTGATGCTTATGGGAATAGCACCAGCAAATACTACCCATCAAGTCATTAAATAAATTATAATTAGTTCGCTGAAAACAGAAGACTTTGCTGACAACGGAAGGCTTCAATTTTAATTCAGATGGGATAGAATAACTAATTCCAATTGTGGGATGATATCGATCCACAGGCAAAGTAACCGGTTCAGAACGAGTTAATGTACAATTACTCGCATCATTAAAGAAGATCAAATCCAGTATTTTCCCAAAATCATTATAAAGAGTATTAATTTGGTATAGACATAATCCCAAAATATTATCCAGAAACTCATCATGGCAATTTCTATTCTTTACTGGAATTAAATACGGCACATCAGATTATTGTCTCCATGATATTGAGGGTGGATTAAAATCTCCAACAATAAAGATACAATCATTTTTTTCAGCAATCAGGACAACAGATTTTATCGCATCGACATGATCAGAGTAAACAGACGAGTCAGAATCAGGAGGAATATATAAACAAGTAACATAAGCTTTTGATTTTTCCAATTTTACAACAGCAGCGACAAACTCAATATTAGACGTATGAGTTACAATATATTTTGATGGATATAATGAAGAAACAGCAATCAAAATACCACCTTCTCACGTTCATTCCGATTGTATCTGTATATTTCGTAGTTATTGCAAAGCACCTCAGCATTAAAAACATTATCATTTAGCCAGGTCTCAGTAAAGATAATAATATCGTACATAAAATCATAACTATTTACTAAAAGATTTGACAATTTAGTATTTAAACCACGTACATTCTGGTATATCATATTTAAACGATCTCTAGATATAATTAGTTTTTTTAAACAGTTGAATTTGTTGATGGCAAACGAGAAGTATTTCTATTTTTGGATTCCAAATTATCTTTTAATAAAAATTCACGAACAAAAATATTCATAGGCTAGAAACAAGGATTCACAATTTTCTCATAAAAATTAGCAGGAATAGCAATTTGATGACATAATCGTTGCTCCTTGCTCTTCATTTTCCATCACAAATGCATCGACTGTTAGTCTTCTCTGATTATGTTGATCGTGCATAAGCATTCTGGAACCAATCCGCATGTACATACAAATGCCTTCAAGTCGCATTTACATTTTCTAATGTAAAAATGTTTTTTTTTTTAGAGATTTTACAAATTTTGGAAACAGGTTATAGTGTCTTTGCTTGCCTTCGGCTTGATATTTGTTGAGCAATTTATTCAATATAATCAATACACTATTTTTCGGCATTATTTCCATACCAAGTTTTTCTCAAATTGCAAATTGCAAATTGAGTAGTAAATGATTTATAGAACACTTTTTCGTTCTCTTTTAGCACGTTCGCTCAAGTAAAAATAATATCTCAAGATATCCAGCTCGGTTGGTAAATTAAGATCAGTCAAATCAGAACACGCACCAAACAGAGTAACATCATGCTTGGGTATATGACTCACTGGGTTTTCGATAGTTGTTGATGTTGTTGCTTCATCTTGCAGTGTAGAGGATGGTGGATTCATTTTGCTGAAAAAATAAAAAAACAATATTTAAAATTAAATATAGATTACACCAAAGACCAGGACTGTCAGATGAAACTTGCTGAAAATCGTAATTTTTCCGATAAATTATAAAAATATCGTCATATCAATTTCGAAAAATCGTCAAAGAAATAGCACCAAACAAACAAGTAGGTTTTTAGTGTTTTAAATTTTTGTTTTCTGTACCTATATAGTACATATAAAAATTTAAACATTTTTAATGTGTGCTTAAAGCTTCTTACAAATGAATACCTCATTTGCCAAATGGATTAACTTAACTTTTATAATTTTATTAGATAGTAATATGAATACAGTGTGTATTGACTCTAAATTATATTATATTCGAAACAAATTTCTTTTATAACAACTTTTAATACTACGACGACTTATAATTTTAGTACTTGCTTTATAAAAATTTTAAAACTATTCTTTGATTATTTTTATAATTTTTTGTTTTTCAGTTACAATTCTTTTTCAAAATTTTTTTTATATATCGCACACCATATCATAAACAGCCACAACTCAAAATTTATCAAAATCGCTGTTTTTGCATAAACCAATTTACAGATCAAATCTCTAACGACCACAAAATTTTCGTTTGCATATCTCTTCTTTATACTTGTGACACTAGAACATAATTAACCAACAGTTCAGCTAGACGTGACTCATTATAACGATATAGTTGCAACGTAACAAATCAACGTTTGGGCCACACTTTGATCGATTAGTGGTGACGTACCGTAACTGATCAAATTAATTTTACAATAATGTTCCAAAAGCAATTTTTACCTCTTTTGAACATTTGAAAATTTTGAATTGTGACTGTTTATGATTTGGTGCGCTATATAAATAACTGTTAGGTTTTTTGTTTAGTTTAAATTTTTGGTATAAAGTCACAGCAATTTAAGAGATCATACCATTAAAAAGTGCTTGCTTAAAAAACGCATGCGCACATTTCTTTACGCTTTATTAGATTGATCGCAAGCAAAAATCATAAGAAGTAAGATAGTTGTATCAACTACAAAAAATTATTCATACTTTTAGAGCTGCCAGTTGTCCATGACCATTATCAAAAGTTTTAAGAATTTTTTATTTAGCACTAGGGAGATCGATTATTCAACTTTTTCAAAAACCGGGGTTCAAATAATTCGAAAAGTAGCACTTTAAAAAAAAAGGTTTTCGGTTAATAATAATTCAAATAACTAAGAACTATGCCAAAACGGTGTGCGGAGTACATAATACACAAAGTACTGGAAAATGCTTAAGTTTCGAAGCGAATTTCTTTTTTGTTATATTACTTGGTAGAAAATGGAATTAAAGGTTTATTATTAGTTATTATTTAGGTGCCTAAGATAACAAAAATAAATGTTTTACTTTGAATAAATTTTTTAGAAGTGTACGAGTCCTTAATTGCCTCGACAAGAAAAGTTGCTTAGATTTCGAGGAGCACCGTATATAAATTTATGCACCACGTATTTAATAGTGTGTGTGTCACTGTGGTATGTTAGGTAAGAACCCAGCTCTTCCAACCAAGAAGTCGTCGGTTCAATCCCAGACCACACCATCTGACAATTTTCAACAGCGATATCACCTCACAACATTACCAGCAAATGGTTATGTGTATTTACGCTGTTAAAAACTTCTCTAACTAATATATCTAATATATCCGTTCGGAACCGGCGTTTGTGTGTTTGTGGGCTTTCAATGAGTCTAGTTGATCATTCTTCATATATAAAAATCAATATTTATTTACAGAAGAAAAGGTTATTTTTGCTCAAGAGTGCATATCTTTTTCAATCTACCTTGGTCTTCACGTTTTTTGTGAGACATTCATAGTTGTCATATATATAAAAATAATTAAACTTATACAATAAAAACACACAAATGTATAAAAATTATACTTATTCAATTAGCTGTTATTAGCGTTAAATTAACCGGCTTATTCGGTATTGGAAAAATTAAGATTTTGAAAAAACCGTATTCGAGAAAACCAAAAAAAACCGTTAAAAACAGTCGAATAATAACCGTCCGATCTCCCTAGTTAGCACTCACTTTGAAAAAATATCCAAAACACCAGCATAGCACAACATATATATATATATATATATATATATATATATATATATATATATATATATATATATATATATTAATATATATATATATTTCAAATATGTTGGAATGTTTAAAAAATTGTTTACATGTTTTTTAACTTTAAAAACTTTCTTCTTTTAAAATTCGTTCTTTTTCTTTATTGCTTTGCACTTCACTTCTTTACATTTATGTTGAGTCTTGATATACTGAAAAAATTTCAACAACACAATATAACTAAATTGGGTTTTCCAAATTCCTTTTTGCCTGAATGTGGGGGTCGGTCATACACTTAGACTCGAATGGGACACTTTAAATGGGTCAAAGTGAGATTTTTCAAAATGTGGCTTTTGGGTCCAAATAAGGAACATCAGAATTCATTTTAGAGGTATGGTTCCTTGGACAAAGTTTTTTATTTTGATCCATAGAATACGATTTTCCACGTCACTTGGGCGATTTTTTTGCGTCAAAAAAAGCTACGTAATTCAAGAAGATTCTGGGGACGAAGCCAAATTCTTTACTGCACGTACTTTATCTTCATCTGTGGAAATTTCATCTGCTGTACCAGTATGCCCTAAACATGTCACGCTTGTGGCTTGCGGCAAGTCTTCTAATGAAGTTCGTTTAGTACGCACGGCCACAAGCCGCTCGAATGTGGCCGGTGCAATAAGGAGCCCAAATGGCATAACTTTAAACTGTCATAGGCTACCGTTCGCACTGAAAGCAGTTTTCTCCTTATCCTTGTCTGCAATCTGTACATGCCAATACCCGTTTTGCAGATACAGTGTAGAGAACCACTCCGTTCCAACTAGCGTGTCGTCAATTCTTGGTAGCAGATAGCTGAATCAGAATATTGTACTGGCATCTTTCTTTTAAACTAAGACTACTTTTGAGCTCTAAGAATTCCAATAAGGTTCAATTACAGCGCTATCCTCAATTTCATTGACCAGCTCCTTTACCTCATTACGCTTCATCAGACGTATACTTCTGCGTGCCTGTTTTATCAGTCTCGAATCGCCTATATTAATTTCATGTTATATTTTTCATGGCGAAAACACAGGTGTACCTCTTTAACAGCTTTTTGGCTTTATTTCTTTCTGGATCTGCTACACCTGCTATCCATTTCTTTACATTGTCCTCACAATCTCCTTCCATATGCGCCCATATCACTGATTCAGTTCGAGGAGGTAATTTTTGTTGCTTCACAGCAATTAATCTTCTACCGTGTACTTGATTCTGGTATCCCACGTCAAGTATCGTCAAGGTATCCCATTCAAGTTAATACCATGGACTATCATGATATCATAACATGGCTTAAACTGATGTTGGCTGTAGTCACCTTCACCTATTTTATATTTTTCCGTAGACGATGGCAGACTCCCCAGTAGTTGTCCGTAGTCTGATATTATTGAGTACCTCGCACTTCCTCTTCACTTTATCAGGTCTGATGGGAGACTGCATCGCACCGAAATCTATAGTGAAGGTGTGTTGCCTGCCGTCAATGTACGCGCACGCTGTAAAGTTGCCGTTATTTGTTGGCCCTTGCTTTTGAGAGCTAGCTCTTGCCCCTTAGTGCTAGGTCGTTTTAGTTTAACGGGGACTCTTTTTTTGAATGCTGGTCGTTGGCCCGTTTATTATTTCTCGGTGGTGAGACGCATCTTGACCTTTTGCGTGGTGCTTTACAGTTTCTCTTGAAGTGACCGCTTTTTCGTAGTTAAAACATTCCAATTTTTACCAATAATAACTGCTTTACCACCTCCTTTTTTGTTGATTCCATCTTCTTTCTCTGCCACAACTTCAAAATTTCGTACATTGTGTATTTACGGCTTAAAAATCTCCTGGGTCTCTTGAACTAGTGCGAATGCCACTGTTTCTGCAAAAGTTGGCTTCTGTTCAGTACACACTTCGAGCTTAAGGTCACGGTCTCGTTTACTATTAGAAAACGCTTCGATCTGTAAATTATCTTTCAGCGGGTGGTTTTCTCCTGGGTATGTAAACAGCACTATCCTTTTTTAACTACATACGATACAGCTCTCGCCTATCACTTATTTTCCGCTGTAGCGCCACCAAAGGTCTTTATTGTGCTGAAAACTTCTATAATATAATATGCACTGTTTTTTTTCTCCTCCATTGCATTCAATTTTCCTTCGACAGCTTTCTCAAATTTTGACTTTCTTGTCTCTACTACATGAACTCTTTCCCTGACCGTCTCATACATTTTTTGCAACTTCTATTTTGTTGTTGCTTTAGAAGTTTCCCGTTCCTTAGACAAAAGCTTTTGATTATCTGCTCTAGAAGTTTTTCGTACCTCAGCCAAAAGTTTTTGACTATCGGCTCTAGAAGTTTCTCAAGTTTGGTTTCAATTTTCGCAGGAAAATTCTGGTTTTCTGCTCTAGAAGTTTCTTGTGCAGTAGCCAATATTTGAATTATTTCAATCATAGTTGTCAGCAATGAGCTAATGTCTATATTGCTTTTGATTACAGGTGCACTCATATCAGGCTTTTCCTCCTCATCATGTATCGATGTCCATACCTCATCTCTGAAATTCTTCTAACAGACATTTCTGTAATTCGGTTTTATTACTGGTTGTTGAGAGCTCCAATTTATTTAATTCGCGTTTAAGACGGTTCACTTTCAATTCTTGGAACTTCATTTTTTGACTCGTCTGTTTACTCTGATCATGTCGATGCGATAAAATCTGTTGTCCTGATTGCTGAAAAAAATGATTGTGTCTTTATTGTTGGAGATTTTAATCCACCCTCAATATCATGGAGGCAATAATCTGATGTGCCGTATTTAATTCCAGTAAAGAATAGAAATTGCCATGATGAGTTTCTGGATAATATTTTGGGATTATGTCTATACCAAATTAATACTCTTTATAATGATTTTGGGAAAATACTGGATTTGATCTTCTTTAATGATGCGAGTAATTGTACATTAACTCGTTCTGAACCGGTTACTTTGCCTGTGGATCGATATCATCCCACAATTGGAATTAGTTATTCTATCCCATCTGAATTAAAATTGAAGCCTTCCGTTGTCAGCAAAGTCTTCTGTTTTCAGCGAACTAATTATAATTTATTTAATGACTTGATGGGTAGTATTTGCTGGTGCTATTCCCATAAGCATCAATTCGGATATCGATTGGCTGATCACCCATTTTTACAATATAATTCATTCATTTCTTAAAATTTGTGTTCCCAAAATATGATTATATACTTTAGTGGGCCCACCATAGAACTCTAAGCAACTGTCACGACTAAAAAACCTCAAGATTAAATATTGTTAAATTTTTACCTTTTAAAAACGTGTATTTATTAGTTTGTAGATTGTAGTTAAAATAAAATAAATCTTAGGTATAGGTATTAATTATTATCCTTTATTGAACACAGTTTTGTGCACCACTGTTTGCAATAACAATTATCTATTATTAATTACTCTGTCTATTTACAATTTTGTAAACAGCAATAATTACTCGAGAGATCTTTCTACCTAAAGATCTTCCAACCCGATCGTAGTTATAACTTAGGTTCGAACATAACCTTTTCAACCAGAGGTTATCCATACTTAACTCTCTTACTGAGTTTGCTCCAACTAAACCGGTTTTTTTATTTCACGATTCACTTCACGAGTTTCAGCGTTCCGCTGTGACACTAAAATATCACCTTTGACCCTTTTTGATGACAATAACACTTTTTATGACCCTTTTTTAATGTATTCCTTTTAGACCTATAGTATGTGTATGTATTTCATCATAAAATGTTTACATTCTTTTAAAGTTGGAAATTAAGATTATTTGTTTTTTGCTTTATTTTTATAATTGTTATTACATTAACATTGTTAGTACTTTCATATTACATACCGTCTGCAATATCTCTTTTATGTGGAAAACACCTTAACAGTTGCCCATGGTAACAAGCAAAAGTTGACCGTTTTTAAATACTGGTTTTATCACGGTTTTCTTTTGTGTATTTGCATACTGCATATCAGTGAGAACTTTTGAGTATTGCATATTATAAATAATTATAAATAATAAGAATTTTTACTCTCTAAGCAATTAGCAATAGAATAAGACGTTCTATTGGAAATAAAAAGTGAACAGCATATTAAAATAAATACATACACTGCTGTTGAGTTTATTACAAGACCTTTTTTGAAAATGAGTAAAAAATTCCTCACGGAAGTTTTCAGTACACTTAGCTTTTATATATGTATGTATTTTGTAACATACATGAGTTTTGTGATCATATGTACGTATAAAAACTGCATTCGATATTATTATTACAACAACTGACTTTTATGCAACTCTCATATTCTATGTATACCTATTTGCTCGAATCGGAGCTGGAAGAATGGACTCCAAGTGAACATTAATAGCAAAATATAGAATAAGTGTTTTTAAAAAGTGATAAATACTATTATAAAACAAAAAAATTGACCCTTTTTTACTTTAAAATACTCTTTTTTTGACCTTTTTTTTCACAAATACCCTTTTTATGATCCTTTCTCAAAATTTTCAACGGCAACACTGACGAGTTAACTTCTTAAAACCTCTCTTCATACAGAGTTCAAACCAACCAACTCTCTTCACGCAAACTTTACCGGCTGAGTTTACTTTACTTAAACTGATTGTTGTTCGCATCGATGTTCTTTTTATATCGAGCCATAGCTGTCAAAAAGACTTAAGCGACAAAAAACAAATTTTTCAGGAGAAGGTTTTTTTTCAATATATTTTGTTCTAGAGTAGTACATAAGACTCCTTTGTTTTTGCTGTAAAATCACAAAAAATTTTAGAGCTACAAAATTTTGTATGCTGGTGGGAATGATCGAATACTATCGATTTTTATTAAAAAACGAAAATCGATAATCATGGCGCTTACGCCTTTTTGGCGGTTATGGCTCGATAAGGCTGAGTAAACAATACATCTAGAGCTCTCGAACTTCTCGATATCTCAGGTAGATTCAATTTCTTTCTTTTGATTTCTTTTAAGTTCTTTTGTAGCCATGCGTATGTAAACATCTACCTCTCTCAGCTCTTAGTATTAGTTGTTGCTTGTTTATTGTCTGTTACTTATTTTCTTTGCTGTTAGTTTTTATTGTGTTGTGTTATTCTTATTTACTTTTTCTCTGCTAATGTTTGTTGTTGTCGATTCTGGTTATTTATAAACAGCACGTATCGTTGTATTTGCAGCTTTTGTTTATTTATTTTAGCGATGTAATAAACGCAGAGGTGTTCAATCTTATATTCGTAAAAATATTATAAGAAATATAAAAGGTCTGGCTCGACTACTGATTATGGCAAGTATTCCGTTTGTCGGTCAGATTATAATGTGCTTAACTATGCTTTATATAAAAAATATTTAAATAAAATAAAAACTAAGTTCGTACGGGACCCTAAATCCTTCTATGCATTCGAAGAGAAAATCCAGTGGATTTGCATCTGTTATGAAATTCAATAATAAAGAATCCTGTGTGTTGATGTCATATGTGATATGTTAGCCGATTTTTTTACAAATACTAATTCTGTTGCTGCTTATAATGATGAAAATAAGTACCCTTATCTGCTTACATCGAACCAAATAATATCCTTTCCAACTTTGAATGGGAGTGACATTTTGGAACACCTAAGAAAGCTGAAGGTATCCTATAGACCCGGTCCTTATGGGGTTCCGAGTTGCATTTTATATCGATGTGCAGAATCATTCGTTACACCGCTTACTTTATTGTTTAATGTTTCGGTTAAGTATGGCTATTTTCTTAAGTTTTGGAAGGATTCATATACATATCTTACCGCTTTTTAAGTCTGGTAATAAATCCGACGTAACAAGTCATAGAGGCATTGCTAAATTGAGTGCTATTCCGAAAATGTTGGAAAAATTAGTTGCTGCTTTCTCTGTCATAACACTTAAACGATAATTTGGTTTCAAAAACTCTGCGCAACAACAACTAAGGCTCTGCGCTTAACATCATTAATTACCGCTGCATTTATTCAAGGAAAACAAACTGATATTATTTATACGGATTTTATAAAGTTAATCATCGACTCCTGCTGACTAAATTGGATTTGTTGGGTGTTTCTAACATTAGCTTAAGCTGGCTTGAATCGTATTTGACGGGAAGGAAGCAGACAGTACGAGTTTACAATAGTACATTCAAATACATTTGTGTTCCTTCGGATGTTCCCCAGGGCAGTCATCTTAGGCCTATCCTATTTTCTCTCTTAATTAATGATCTTCCCAATGTTATCAACTTTGCCAATATATTGATATATGCTGATGATATAAAAGTAGCACTTTAAAAAAAAAGGTTTTCGGTTAATAATAATTCAAATAACCGGTTAACCTGGTCTTTTATGTAAATAAAATTGTTTCTAATATTTGAAGCGCAGAGCATGACCACGTCATTTTAAAAATAAGCTGATGGAAAGCTTAAAATGAAAGTGGCAATCAATACTAACAATAATTCTGACAAATCTCATAAGAACTATGCCAAAACGGTGTGCGGAGTACATAATACACAAAGTACTGGAAAATGCTTAAGTTTCGAAGCGAATTTCTTTTTTGTTATATTACTTGGTAGAAAATGGAATTAAAGGTTTATTATTAGTTATTATTTAGGTGCCTAAGATAACAAAAATAAATGTTTTACTTTGAATAAATTTTTTAGAAGTGTACGAGTCCTTAATTGCCTCGACAAGAAAAGTTGCTTAGATTTCGAGGAGCACCGTATATAAATTTATGCACCACGTATTTAATAGTGTGTGTGTCACTGTGGTATGTTAGGTAAGAACCCAGCTCTTCCAACCAAGAAGTCGTCGGTTCAATCCCAGACCACACCATCTGACAATTTTCAACAGCGATATCACCTCACAACATTACCAGCAAATGGTTATGTGTATTTACGCTGTTAAAAACTTCTCTAACTAATATATCTAATATATCCGTTCGGAACCGGCGTTTGTGTGTTTGTGGGCTTTCAATGAGTCTAGTTGATCATTCTTCATATATAAAAATCAATATTTATTTACAGAAGAAAAGGTTATTTTTGCTCAAGAGTGCATATCTTTTTCAATCTACCTTGGTCTTCACGTTTTTTGTGAGACATTCATAGTTGTCATATATATAAAAATAATTAAACTTATACAATAAAAACACACAAATGTATAAAAATTATACTTATTCAATTAGCTGTTATTCGCGTTAAATTAACCGGCTTATTCGGTATTGGAAAAATTAAGATTTTGAAAAAACCGTATTCGAGAAAACCAAAAAAAACCGTTAAAAACAGTCGAATAATAACCGTCCGATCTCCCTAGTTAGCACTCACTTTGAAAAAATATCCAAAACACCAGCATAGCACAACATATATATATATATATATATATATATATATATATATATATATATATATATATATATATATATATATATATATATATTATATATATATATTTCAAATATGTTGGAATGTTTAAAAAATTGTTTACATGTTTTTTAACTTTAAAAACTTTCTTCTTTTAAAATTCGTTCTTTTTCTTTATTGCTTTGCACTTCACTTCTTTACATTTATGTTGAGTCTTGATATACTGAAAAAATCTCAACAACACAATATAACTTAATTGGGTTTTCCAAATTCCTTTTTGCCTGAATGTGGGGGTCGGTCATACACTTAGACTCGAATGGGACACTTTAAATGGGTCAAAGTGAGATTTTTCAAAATGTGGCTTTTGGGTCCAAATAAGGAACATCAGAATTCATTTTAGAGGTATGGTTCCTTGGACAAAGTTTTTTATTTTGATCCATAGAATACGATTTTCCACGTCACTTGGGCGATTTTTTTGCGTCAAAAAAAGCTACGTAATTCAAGAAGATTCTGGGGACGAAGCCAAATTCTTTACTGCACGTACTTTATCTTCATCTGTGGAAATTTCATCTGCTGTACCAGTATGCCCTAAACATGTCACGCTTGTGGCTTGCGGCAAGTCTTCTAATGAAGTTCGTTTAGTACGCACGGCCACAAGCCGCTCGAATGTGGCCGGTGGAATAAGGAGCCCAAATGGCATAACTTTAAACTGTCATAGGCTACCGTTCGCACTGAAAGCAGTTTTCTCCTTATCCTTGTCTGCAATCTGTACATGCCAATACCCGTTTTGCAGATACAGTGTAGAGAACCACTCCGTTCCAACTAGCGTGTCGTCAATTCTTGGTAGCAGATAGCTGAATCAGAATATTGTACTGGCATCTTTCTTTTAAACTAAGACTACTTTTGAGCTCTAAGGATTCCAATAAGGTTCAATTACAGCGCTATCCTCAATTTCATTGACCAGCTCCTTTACCTCATTACGCTTCATCAGACGTATACTTCTGCGTGCCTGTTTTATCAGTCTCGAATCGCCTATATTAATTTCATGTTATATTTTTCATGGCGAAAACACAGGTGTACCTCTTTAACAGCTTTTTGGCTTTATTTCTTTCTGGATCTGCTACACCTGCTATCCATTTCTTTACATTGTCCTCACAATCTCCTTCCATATGCGCCCATATCACTGATTCAGTTCGAGGAGGTAATTTTTGTTGCTTCACAGCAATTAATCTTCTACCGTGTACTTGATTCTGGTATCCCACGTCAAGAGATATATCTACATTGCATCAACTCATTGTCTATTGCCGCGCATTCAAGTTAATACCATGGACTATCATGATATCATAACATGGCTTAAACTGATGTTGGCTGTAGTCACCTTCACCTATTTTATATTTTTCCGTAGACGATGGCAGACTCCCCAGTAGTTGTCCGTAGTCTGATATTATTGAGTACCTCGCACTTCCTCTTCACTTTATCAGGTCTGATGGGAGACTGCATCGCACCGAAATCTATAGTGAAGGTGTGTTGCCTGCCGTCAATGTACGCGCACGCTGTAAAGTTGCCGTTATTTGTTGGCCCTTGCTTTTGAGAGCTAGCTCTTGCCCCTTAGTGCTAGGTCGTTTTAGTTTAACGGGGACTCTTTTTTTGAATGCTGGTCGTTGGCCCGTTTATTATTTCTCGGTGGTGAGACGCATCTTGACCTTTTGCGTGGTGCTTTACAGTTTCTCTTGAAGTGACCGCTTTTTCGTAGTTAAAACATTCCAATTTTTACCAATAATAACTGCTTTACCACCTCCTTTTTTGTTGATTCCATCTTCTTTCTCTGCCACAACTTCAAAATTTCGTACATTGTGTATTTACGGCTTAAAAATCTCCTGGGTCTCTTGAACTAGTGCGAATGCCACTGTTTCTGCAAAAGTTGGCTTCTGTTCAGTACACACTTCGAGCTTAAGGTCACGGTCTCGTTTACTATTAGAAAACGCTTCGATCTGTAAATTATCTTTCAGCGGGTGGTTTTCTCCTGGGTATGTAAACAGCACTATCCTTTTTTAACTACATACGATACAGCTCTCGCCTATCACTTATTTTCCGCTGTAGCGCCACCAAAGGTCTTTATTGTGCTGAAAACTTCTATAATATAATATGCACTGTTTTTTTTTCTCCTCCATTGCATTCAATTTTCCTTCGACAGCTTTCTCAAATTTTGACTTTCTTGTCTCTACTACATGAACTCTTTCCCTGACCGTCTCATACATTTTTTGCAACTTCTATTTTGTTGTTGCTTTAGAAGTTTCCCGTTCCTTAGACAAAAGCTTTTGATTATCTGCTCTAGAAGTTTTTCGTACCTCAGCCAAAAGTTCTTGACTATCGGCTCTAGAAGTTTCTCAAGTTTGGTTTCAATTTTCGCAGGAAAATTCTGGTTTTCTGCTCTAGAAGTTTCTTGTGCAGTAGCCAATATTTGAATTATTTCAATCATAGTTGTCAGCAATGAGCTAATGTCTATATTGCTTTTGATTACAGGTGCACTCATATCAGGCTTTTCCTCCTCATCATGTATCGATGTCCATACCTCATCTCTGAAATTCTTCTAACAGACATTTCTGTAATTCGGTTTTATTACTGGTTGTTGAGAGCTCCAATTTATTTAATTCGCGTTTAAGACGGTTCACTTTCAATTCTTGGAACTTCATTTTTTGACTCGTCTGTTTACTCTGATCATGTCGATGCGATAAAATCTGTTGTCCTGATTGCTGAAAAAAATGATTGTGTCTTTATTGTTGGAGATTTTAATCCACCCTCAATATCATGGAGGCAATAATCTGATGTGCCGTATTTAATTCCAGTAAAGAATAGAAATTGCCATGATGAGTTTCTGGATAATATTTTGGGATTATGTCTATACCAAATTAATACTCTTTATAATGATTTTGGGAAAATACTGGATTTGATCTTCTTTAATGATGCGAGTAATTGTACATTAACTCGTTCTGAACCGGTTACTTTGCCTGTGGATCGATATCATCCCACAATTGGAATTAGTTATTCTATCCCATCTGAATTAAAATTGAAGCCTTCCGTTGTCAGCAAAGTCTTCTGTTTTCAGCGAACTAATTATAATTTATTTAATGACTTGATGGGTAGTATTTGCTGGTGCTATTCCCATAAGCATCAATTCGGATATCGATTGGCTGATCACCCATTTTTACAATATAATTCATTCATTTCTTAAAATTTGTGTTCCCAAAATATGATTATATACTTTAGTGGGCCCACCATAGAACTCTAAGCAACTGTCACGACTAAAAAACCTCAAGATTAAATATTGTTAAATTTTTACCTTTTAAAAACGTGTATTTATTAGTTTGTAGATTGTAGTTAAAATAAAATAAATCTTAGGTATAGGTATTAATTATTATCCTTTATTGAACACAGTTTTGTGCACCACTGTTTGCAATAACAATTATCTATTATTAATTACTCTGTCTATTTACAATTTTGTAAACAGCAATAATTACTCGAGAGATCTTTCTACCTAAAGATCTTCCAACCCGATCGTAGTTATAACTTAGGTTCGAACATAACCTTTTCAACCAGAGGTTATCCATACTTAACTCTCTTACTGAGTTTGCTCCAACTAAACCGGTTTTTTTATTTCACGATTCACTTCACGAGTTTCAGCGTTCCGCTGTGACACTAAAATATCACCTTTGACCCTTTTTGATGACAATAACACTTTTTATGACCCTTTTTTAATGTATTCCTTTTAGACCTATAGTATGTGTATGTATTTCATCATAAAATGTTTACATTCTTTTAAAGTTGGAAATTAAGATTATTTGTTTTTTGCTTTATTTTTATAATTGTTATTACATTAACATTGTTAGTACTTTCATATTACATACCGTCTGCAATATCTCTTTTATGTGGAAAACACCTTAACAGTTGCCCATGGTAACAAGCAAAAGTTGACCGTTTTTAAATACTGGTTTTATCACGGTTTTCTTTTGTGTATTTGCATACTGCATATCAGTGAGAACTTTTGAGTATTGCATATTATAAATAATTATAAATAATAAGAATTTTTACTCTCTAAGCAATTAGCAATAGAATAAGACGTTCTATTGGAAATAAAAAGTGAACAGCATATTAAAATAAATACATACACTGCTGTTGAGTTTATTACAAGACCTTTTTTGAAAATGAGTAAAAAATTCCTCACGGAAGTTTTCAGTACACTTAGCTTTTATATATGTATGTATTTTGTAACATACATGAGTTTTGTGATCATATGTACGTATAAAAACTGCATTCGATATTATTATTACAACAACTGACTTTTATGCAACTCTCATATTCTATGTATACCTATTTGCTCGAATCGGAGCTGGAAGAATGGACTCCAAGTGAACATTAATAGCAAAATATAGAATAAGTGTTTTTAAAAAGTGATAAATACTATTATAAAACAAAAAAATTGACCCTTTTTTACTTTAAAATACTCTTTTTTTGACCTTTTTTTTCACAAATACCCTTTTTATGATCCTTTCTCAAAATTTTCAACGGCAACACTGACGAGTTAACTTCTTAAAACCTCTCTTCATACAGAGTTCAAACCAACCAACTCTCTTCACGCAAACTTTACCGGCTGAGTTTACTTTACTTAAACTGATTGTTGTTCGCATCGATGTTCTTTTTATATCGAGCCATAGCTGTCAAAAAGACTTAAGCGACAAAAAACAAATTTTTCAGGAGAAGGTTTTTTTTCAATATATTTTGTTCTAGAGTAGTACATAAGACTCCTTTGTTTTTGCTGTAAAATCACAAAAAATTTTAGAGCTACAAAATTTTGTATGCTGGTGGGAATGATCGAATACTATCGATTTTTATTAAAAAACGAAAATCGATAATCATGGCGCTTACGCCTTTTTGGCGGTTATGGCTCGATAAGGCTGAGTAAACAATACATCTAGAGCTCTCGAACTTCTCGATATCTCAGGTAGATTCAATTTCTTTCTTTTGATTTCTTTTAAGTTCTTTTGTAGCCATGCGTATGTAAACATCTACCTCTCTCAGCTCTTAGTATTAGTTGTTGCTTGTTTATTGTCTGTTACTTATTTTCTTTGCTGTTAGTTTTTATTGTGTTGTGTTATTCTTATTTACTTTTTCTCTGCTAATGTTTGTTGTTGTCGATTCTGGTTATTTATAAACAGCACGTATCGTTGTATTTGCAGCTTTTGTTTATTTATTTTAGCGATGTAATAAACGCAGAGGTGTTCAATCTTATATTCGTAAAAATATTATAAGAAATATAAAAGGTCTGGCTCGACTACTGATTATGGCAAGTATTCCGTTTGTCGGTCAGATTATAATGTGCTTAACTATGCTTTATATAAAAAATATTTAAATAAAATAAAAACTAAGTTCGTACGGGACCCTAAATCCTTCTATGCATTCGAAGAGAAAATCCAGTGGATTTGCATCTGTTATGAAATTCAATAATAAAGAATCCTGTGTGTTGATGTCATATGTGATATGTTAGCCGATTTTTTTACAAATACTAATTCTGTTGCTGCTTATAATGATGAAAATAAGTACCCTTATCTGCTTACATCGAACCAAATAATATCCTTTCCAACTTTGAATGGGAGTGACATTTTGGAACACCTAAGAAAGCTGAAGGTATCCTATAGACCCGGTCCTTATGGGGTTCCGAGTTGCATTTTATATCGATGTGCAGAATCATTCGTTACACCGCTTACTTTATTGTTTAATGTTTCGGTTAAGTATGGCTATTTTCTTAAGTTTTGGAAGGATTCATATACATATCTTACCGCTTTTTAAGTCTGGTAATAAATCCGACGTAACAAGTCATAGAGGCATTGCTAAATTGAGTGCTATTCCGAAAATGTTGGAAAAATTAGTTGCTGCTTTCTCTGTCATAACACTTAAACGATAATTTGGTTTCAAAAACTCTGCGCAACAACAACTAAGGCTCTGCGCTTAACATCATTAATTACCGCTGCATTTATTCAAGGAAAACAAACTGATATTATTTATACGGATTTTATAAAGTTAATCATCGACTCCTGCTGACTAAATTGGATTTGTTGGGTGTTTCTAACATTAGCTTAAGCTGGCTTGAATCGTATTTGACGGGAAGGAGGCAGACAGTACGAGTTTACAATAGTACATTCAAATACATTTGTGTTCCTTCGGATGTTCCCCAGGGCAGTCATCTTAGGCCTATCCTATTTTCTCTCTTAATTAATGATCTTCCCAATGTTATCAACTTTGCCAATATATTGATATATGCTGATGATATAAAAGTAGCACTTTAAAAAAAAAGGTTTTCGGTTAATAATAATTCAAATAACCGGTTAACCTGGTCTTTTATGTAAATAAAATTGTTTCTAATATTTGAAGCGCAGAGCATGACCACGTCATTTTAAAAATAAGCTGATGGAAAGCTTAAAATGAAAGTGGCAATCAATACTAACAATAATTCTGACAAATCTCATAAGAACTATGCCAAAACGGTGTGCGGAGTACATAATACACAAAGTACTGGAAAATGCTTAAGTTTCGAAGCGAATTTCTTTTTTGTTATATTACTTGGTAGAAAATGGAATTAAAGGTTTATTATTAGTTATTATTTAGGTGCCTAAGATAACAAAAATAAATGTTTTACTTTGAATAAATTTTTTAGAAGTGTACGAGTCCTTAATTGCCTCGACAAGAAAAGTTACTTAGATTTCGAGGAGCACCGTATATAAATTTATGCACCACGTATTTAATAGTGTGTGTGTCACTGTGGTATGTTAGGTAAGAACCCACCTCTTCCAACCAAGAAGTCGTCGGTTCAATCCCAGACCACACCATCTGACAATTTTCAACAGCGATATCACCTCACAACATTACCAGCAAATGGTTATGTGTATTTACGCTGTTAAAAACTTCTCTAACTAATATATCTAATATATCCGTTCGGAACCGGCGTTTGTGTGTTTGTGGGCTTTCAATGAGTCTAGTTGATCATTCTCCATATATAAAAATCAATATTTATTTACAGAAGAAAAGGTTATTTTTGCTCAAGAGTGCATATCTTTTTCAATCTACCTTGGTTTTCACGTTTTTTGTGAGACATTCATAGTTGTCATATATATAAAAATAATTAAACTTATACAATAAAAACACACAAATGTATAAAAATTATACTTATTCAATTATATATATATATATATATATATATATATATATATATATATATATATATATATATATAATATATATATATATATATATTTCAAATATGTTGGAATGTTTAAAAAATTGTTTACATGTTTTTTAACTTTAAAAACTTTCTTCTTTTAAAATTCGTTCTTTTTCTTTATTGCTTTGCACTTCACTTCTTTACATTTATGTTGAGTCTTGATATACTGAAAAAATCTCAACAACACAATATAACTAAATTGGGTTTTCCAAATTCCTTTTTGCCTGAATGTGGGGGTCGGTCATACACTTAGACTCGAATGGGACACTTTAAATGGGTCAAAGTGAGATTTTTCAAAATGTGGCTTTTGGGTCCAAATAAGGAACATCAGAATTCATTTTAGAGGTATGGTTCCTTGGACAAAGTTTTTTATTTTGATCCATAGAATACGATTTTCCACGTCACTTGGGCGATTTTTTTGCGTCAAAAAAAGCTACGTAATTCAAGAAGATTCTGGGGACGAAGCCAAATTCTTTACTGCACGTACTTTATCTTCATCTGTGGAAATTCCATCTGCTGTACCAGTATGCCCTAAACATGTCACGCTTGTGGCTTGCGGCAAGTCTTCTAATGAAGTTCGTTTAGTACGCACGGCCACAAGCCGCTCGAATGTGGCCGGTGCAATAAGGAGCCCAAATGGCATAACTTTAAACTGTCATAGGCTACCGTTCGCACTGAAAGCAGTTTTCTCCTTATCCTTGTCTGCAATCTGTACATGCCAATACCCGTTTTGCAGATACAGTGTAGAGAACCACTCCGTTCCAACTAGCGTGTCGTCAATTCTTGGTAGCAGATAGCTGAATCAGAATATTGTACTGGCATCTTTCTTTTAAGCTAAGACTACTTTTGAGCTCTAAGGATTCCAATAAGGTTCAATTACAGCGCTATCCTCAATTTCATTGACCAGCTCCTTTACCTCATTACGCTTCATCAGACGTATACTTCTGCGTGCCTGTTTTATCAGTCTCGAATCGCCTATATTAATTTCATGTTATATTTTTCATGGCGAAAACACAGGTTTACCTCTTTAACAGCTTTTTGGCTTTATTTCTTTCTGGATCTGCTATACCCATTTCTTTACATTGTCCTCACAATCTCCTTCCATATGCGCCCATATCACTGATTCAGTTCGAGGGGGTAATTTTTGTTGCTTCACAGCAATTAATCTTCTACCGTGTACTTGATTCTGGTATCCCACGTCAAGAGATATATCTACATTACGTCAACTCATTGTCTATTGCCGCGCATTCAAGTTAATACCATGGACTATCATGATATCATAACATGGCTTAAACTGATGTTGGCTGTAGTCACCTTCACCTATTTTATATTTTTCCGTAGACGATGGCAGACTCCCCAGTAGTTGTCCGTAGTCTGATATTATTGAGTACCTCGCACTTCCTCTTCACTTTATCAGGTCTGATGGGAGACTGCATCGCACCGAAATCTATAGTGAAGGTGTGTTGCCTGCCGTCAATGTACGCGCACGCTGTAAAGTTGCCGTTATTTGTTGGCCCTTGCTTTTGAGAGCTAGCTCTTGCCCCTTAGTGCTAGGTCGTTTTAGTTTAACGGGGACTCTTTTTTTGAATGCTGGTCGTTGGCCCGTTTATTATTTCTCGGTGGTGAGACGCATCTTGACCTTTTGCGTGGTGCTTTACAGTTTCTCTTGAAGTGACCGCTTTTTCGTAGTTAAAACATTCCAATTTTTACCAATAATAACTGCTTTACCACCTCCTTTTTTGTTGATTCCATCTTCTTTCTGTGCCACAACTTCAAAATTTCGTACATTGTGTATTTACGGCTTAAAAATCTCCTGGGTCTCTTGAACTAGTGCGAATGCCACTGTTTCTGCAAAAGTTGGCTTCTGTTCAGTACACACTTCGAGCTTAAGGTCACGGTCTCGTTTACTATTAGAAAACGCTTCGATCTGTAAATTATCTTTCAGCGGGTGGTTTTCTCCTGGGTATGTAAACAGCACTATCCTTTATTACCTACATACGATACAGCTCTCGCCTATCACTTATTTTCCGCTGTAGCGCCACCAAAGGTCTTTATTGTGCTGAAAACTTCTATAATATAATATGCACTGTTTTTTTTCTCCTCCATTGCATTCAATTTTCCTTCGACAGCTTTCTCAAATTTTGACTTTCTTGTCTCTACTACATGAACTCTTTCCCTGACCGTCTCATACATTTTTTGCAACTTCTATTTTGTTGTTGCTTTAGAAGTTTCCCGTTCCTTAGACAAAAGCTTTTGATTATCTGCTCTAGAAGTTTTTCGTACCTCAGCCAAAAGTTTTTGACTATCGGCTCTAGAAGTTTCTCAAGTTTGGTTTCAATTTTCGCAGGAAAATTCTGGTTTTCTGCTCTAGAAGTTTCTTGTACAATAGCCAATATTTGAATTATTTCAATCATAGTTGTCAGCAATGAGCTAATGTCTATATTGCTTTTGATTACAGGTGCACTCATATCAGGCTTTTCCTCCTCATCATGTATCGATGTCCATACCTCATCTCTGAAATTCTTCTAACAGACATTTCTGTAATTCGGTTTTATTACTGGTTGTTGAGAGCTCCAATTTATTTAATTCGCGTTTAAGACGGTTCACTTTCAATTCTTGGAACTTCATTTTTTGTTTCTTCTTTTTTTATTCAATTTTTATTTATTTTTTGTTATATACGCAATCGCATAAATTTTTAGAATGTTTGAGAACTTTTAAATTGCGTAAAATAAAATAAATGCAGCGAATTTAATGTTTCATTTTATACACTTGTTTATTTCTTCTACTTTGTGCAATTATAACTATACACTATCCAACTTATGTATATAATATCCGCTTAATATACAAATTTACTTAATACACAACTTTTAGTATAACTTTACACTATATATACTCTTCTTTCGTGTGTTCTCCATACGCTCTTATCATATTTCGTGGATATTGAGCTTGCCATTTTTTGCTTTTAATAGGGACTAAAAACCGCACATCTTGCTTTGTTTATTTAAAATCATCATATTCATATTCACTAAAAATATAACAATATATTAGATTGAAAGTTCCATAAAGACTAACAGCCAGACCCTCCAGCAGCACCCTCCATTTCGATTTTGTAGTGGTGGTGAATATCCTTTCTAATTAGTGGTGATCTTTCAGCACTGTAATTTTTGTCACCAGTAGGTGGCGTTTGTTCCTGATCATTCGTCTGACGTCTGTCATCATCGTTAGAGGAAAGTTGGTTTGTCAGGGGGGGCTCTTTCTTTATTTTTTCCGTAGGGATCAATTTTTGGACCCCTTTTTTTTGTATCTATATATATGATTTACTAAAAGTGATTGAGCATTGTGGGGTTCAAATGTATGCTGATGATGTGCAGATTTATAGTAATTGGGAATTTAATATGGTTTCTCAATGTGTTGACAACATCAACTCTGACTAAGCTAGGATTAACGAATGGGCAACGAACAACGGGCTGTGCATCAATCCTACTAAATCGACGTGCATTTTTCTCAATAGAAACAATAGGATTATTGGTAATGACGTTGTGGTAAAAATAGATGATAATATTATTCAGTTTGTTAACTCGTGCAAATATTTAGGCGTCATATTTGATGATAAACTGTCTTGCACTAGCCATATAGCGGCTGTTGTTGGTCGTGTTTACGGAATGCTTAGGAAACTTTGGGCTGTTAAACATTCAACTCCACTGGAAATTCGTTCTTTGCTTGCCAAAACATAATTGATACCAGTCCTATTATACGGTTGTGAGATTTTTGCATTTTGTAAAAGATCTGCCTTTAATAAGCTAAGGGTTGCATAAAATAGTATTGCGAGATATATTTATGATAGGGATCGGCGTAACTCAGTTTCGTAGCCTAATTTTATTACATAAGATTATAACAACCCAGCAACCGAATTATCTTTTTGGGTTGTTGAGATTTAGTAAATCAGCACGAGGTAGGAAACTAATACAGCAAATATATAAGAGCACTTTTTCACAGCGGCAATTTTTCATTTAATGCACTAGTCTTTGGAATGAATTACCGAATCGGATTCAGAATATTAGCAGCGCAAGGCGGTTTAAACTTGATCTTCGCGAATATTTATCTTGTTTTTAAATTGTTTTATATATCTAAATTTCCTCTTTTTCTTCTTTCCTTCACTTTGTAATTATATAATTCATTTCTATTTATATTGTTTTTCTTAAATCTTATTCGATCTATATTGTATTTTAATTTGATAATTTTCCGTAATTTATTTTATTTTTTTCTCTCTCTTAAACTGTATTAATAACCTATCAAACTTTGCCATTTTAAATTTGTAATCTCACTAGCACTTAAAATTATAAGATTTTAGTCTTGTTGTGCTAAATTCAATATATTATTAAATAAATAAATAATAATGTTAGTTACTTCCTCTTTTAGTATCTCTAATTCAAACTTGAACTTTAGACAGCTGCTTTCCGTCCGTCCTCGTCACTGTGAAGGTGCTTAATAATACTGTTCGTTCTATTTGTTATTTCATTAATCTTGTCTCCAATCAAATGGTTAATTAGGATCTGCTTTTCTGTCTGTGTTATGCTATTATTGATTCTTTCACTTATTAGTCGAAAATCGTCTCCGTCGGCGGTCCCAGCGATCCATTTCGAAGCTGTCCCAATGGCATTTATTGATCTTTTTATCTTTCGTAATGGTAATCTTTCTATAATATCATTGATACAGGTTAATTAATGTTTTAAGAATGGTAATGACGGGTGTTGAGTTTCTATTTTATATCTAATGTGTTCATCTATTAGTCTTAATTCCTGTTCATATAAAGAGACATCTATCATATGGTTTAGTATAAAGCCTCCATCCTGTATTAGTGTCTGTCCAGTCACAAACGTCACTACCTCAGAGTAGTAGTATCCTGTAAGTATAAAGAACTTATTTTATATTATCTTTATGAATTAAAACTTTAAAACCTAAATCCTTCTAAATAACCTTTTCGGCATATAATTTTGAAAATTTATTCCCTAATCTCTTATTTGTTCTAACAATGGCCTTCGTCTCTTGACTGAATTACCTATTGGTGGATGTTTTGTTTTGCATCTTTAAGCAGTAGGCTTGAGCTATCTCTATTTTATTTTTTATGTCATTTTTCATTTTTAGGGGCATAGAATATATTACTTTTACCGGTTTCATGTTTGTTACCGAATAAATAGATCTGTCGTGGTTAGAAGAATCTACTGTGTCCTCAATTTTATTTTCGGCTTTCAAGCATCTCGAAATTTCGCCTAAGGTACTGTCCGTTTGAGGTGCTGTGCATAGGAGGACACATCAAAATATCAATCTATTTGAAAACGATCCCGTAGTAACGTTGTTACCATGTGCGTGTTAAAGTTACCACAAACTATTATTTTTGTGTTATGAAATATGTTCAAAATTTGTAATAATGGTTCTTTTATATTAACAATGGCTTTTGAAGCTATTGTCTTTTTGACAAACAATTTTTGCAGTGCCCATACTATTGCCAAGAGCTCTCTCTCGTTTATCACATAATTTTCTTTAGTCTTTGTGGGGGTCCAAGAGATCATAGTGATTGATCTTCGTTGATGCGTCAGTAGTCAAATCAAATGTTTGGTAATAATCAGGTTGCAGCAATAAGACATCCTCAATGGAAAAACTTTTTTACCTGCTCAAAAGCAGTTAAGGCTTCATCGTCTAGATCAATTTTAATATTTTTCGATTTGTTTGTTCTCACTTAGCCATTTTCTCCTCTTAGATATTTCGTTAAAGGTTTTACTTTAGCGGAGTAATCTCTACAAATCTCCTATAATAACCAGCCAAATCAAGAAACGAGCGCAAACCCCGTAAAGTTTGTGGTGTTTCGTAATTAACAATGTCTCTTATTTTGTCATGGCAAGTTCTTATGCTTTCCTTAGAAACGACAAACCCTAAGTATTTTACCTCTTCCAAAAGGAATTTTGACTTCTCTCTGGAAACCCTCGTATTAAATTTTTTTTTTTTTTTTTTTTGAGACCAGCACTCAGAGTTTAACCCCTACTCGTGCAGTGCGTTGTGCTGGTACTAGGAAAATAGGTTGTGGAAAGGAGAATAGAGTGAGTAGTGTTTATGATTGTAAGATTGTTCCACAAACGAACAGTGCGACCAAAGAACGAATTCTCCCTATAATGCGTTGTGCGATTCACTGGACAATCAACTACAAAGGGATACGCTCTACGAGGAATACGAGTACTACTTAAAAATATATGATTATCAGGAATTAGTTTCGTAATTTCGTTAGAACACATTTCTTTATAGTACCGATAGAACAATGAAACACACGCCACATCGCGACGATGCTCTAATGAATCGACAGAGTTGGCTACCCTACCGTCATTAATAAGAATCTTCGCCCTCTCCGGTACGCAGTCGAGAAGCTCCAAAATAGACCTTGAAGCATCGGCCCATACATGAGAATTGCATTCCAATTTGGGTCGGATATAGGTCTTGTAAATATTAAGAAGATCAGATGGAGTGAAGTAATTCTTACACCGTCTTAAAAGCCGAAGCACTTGAATGCTTCTTCCCACACTCGAAATATGTGGTCGTTCCAATGAACCTCACAGTGAATACTCATGCACAGAACATCAAGAGCATCTGATTCCTCAATATCTACATTACCCCTAGATACAGATGACAACACACCACCATGTCTGTGTGTCAGAAAACATATTGGGACTTGCGCGCGTTAAAGTCGACCCTGTTTGCACGGCCCCACTCAGAGATTTTCTCCAGGTCGCTTGTAAGCGTGTTGTTCATATTCTGCCTTTTCGCCCCAATCTTCAAAAAGCTCGGCCTACGATCAAAAGAATATGAATGACAAATGTTGCTGTCATCTGCAGAAGAGTAGATAGGATCAGAAGTGAGAAAAGAAAGTCGTTAAGAAATATTATAAATAGAGTTGGAAAAAGTTGCCGTACTCCTGAATTTATCCTGATCTCGTCTCTTCTATAACCACTCTTATAGTGCGATTTCTGAGAAAGCTCGATATAAATCAAGAAAAGTGACTACCGACACCAAAATTAATAAGTTTGGATATGAGAGCCTCGTGCCAGACTCTGTCAAACTCCTTGGAAATATCCAGTGCCACAACTTTACTCTTACCAAATCCATGAATGGACCTATTCCAGCTTTCAGAGAGTAGCGCCAGCATATCACCAGTAGAGCGACCCTTACGGAAACCACTAGCTCAGCAAATTGTTGGACTCGTACTCTCCATAACTTTGGAAAGTGCCGAACAAACTGCTATTGGGCGGTAGTTTTCAGGGTTACTAGCCTCACCCTTTTTAGGGATTGGCGGTACATTAGCAATCTTCCAGCAAGATGAAAAAACACCCGCACGATAAGACGCACTGAAAAGATTAGCGTCGAAGAACACTGCTTGAGGACCAGCGCTGGAATGCCATCCAGCCCAGAAGACTTATTAACGTCGAGATTTGCAAGAACCTTTTTTACTGCACGGGCTCGAAAGAATATACTAGGCATAGTCTCCGACACTCTTTCAAGTTCGGGCAGTGGTTGAACGCTTTCCGGCAAGTTCGTATTACCTGCAAACATTTCAGCCAGAAGGTTTGCCTAATCAACCGGGTTAGTGAATGTTTTGTCATCCTTTATAAGGACTGGAACCGAACTAGCTCTGTTCTTAAGCCTTTGAATGAATGACCAAAAGCTCTTACTTCCCCGCGGAAAAGTAAGAACTTTAGCACGTATGCGCTGTTCGTATAGAGTCTTTTCGCTCTTAAGTACTGCGCCACACGAAGATCTCGTCTGTTTGCGTGGCGAATCAGTATGATCGCATTTGTTATTACGCCAATTTCTGAATGCTCCCTCTCTGGATCTGACTGCAAGCTTGCACGTCTGATTAAACCAAGATTTATTTCTTGATTTAATCGGAAGCTTTCTGGATGAGATGCAATTATCCATCCTTAGGTTTATTATATTGACAATCATTTAGACCATGGCATTCACGTTTGAATGAAGGAAACAAAGTTTCCAATTGAAATGCCCATAGAAATCGTTAAGCTCAGCTCAACGAACTTTCCCGTAATTGAAAACCAAGCGCTTCGTAGCTGTATGTGAAGCGTTGCGAAGGGTGGAGAACGGGCAAGAGACAGAAATAGTACAGTGATCCGAATTTCCGAGAGGTGCAAGGTCCTCATACTTTTCTGGGTATGTAGTGAGGAAGAGAACGAGGGTGTTATTTTGGTGGCCATCTATACACGATATGTGAGTAGGTTCATTCACTAATTGCGCAAGGGGGTTGTCCCCCGCAAATAGCTCTACGTATTGGCCTTCTGGAGTTGTGCGACCTGAATGGCTTAGCCAAGACGAATTATGAACATTGAAATCACCAGCAACAACAATTTCACTGTTCGGGTAATTCGCAAGGATACTCGATATGGAATCGGAAAGAGAGTCAAAGCCAGATATAGAAACCTCTCTTCCCGCGCTTGGGCTTCTATACAGGAACCCGAAATGCAAAAGATGTACCCTGATTTTGAATTTCCTAGACTTACTAAAATGACTGATATATCCGAAATTGGATATCTCTCGCTAACCGTTTTTCACTCAGCTTCCTGAAATCAGTTACCAAACGGTACTTTGTTTTTCCATTTTTGTCAGTTCCTTTCTTGCTGACAATCCAAATAGGGTTGTTATACGGAGAGCGTGACGGTTGAATAATTAGTTTTTTAGAAGTTAACTAATCTCATTTTCCACAAAATCAGTTAAAGCTGCATGGTAGGGATAAGGTCCTGAATAAACCGGTTGATCATCGCTTGTCTTAATAGTTGCTACAAATGAGGTATTTTATGGTAATTTTTCGTTCGGGTCATCAAGAACATTCTTTTGTTTTCCTATATTATGTCTTTTTCTTTCCCCCATCATATTCGAGAGCATTTTCTCTAAAACCTATGCTGGCTTTTATTTCATTCAAAAGATCTACACCTACTATTGTGTCATATGTCTTTAATTTTGGTAACAGGTAAAAAAATACGTTCTACCAAATATTCTTACTAATCACTTGCTGGAAATCCTTGAGTGGCTGTGCACCGACTTCACGAGTAATGGATTTATAATATCTTTTATGCCCTTTAGATTACTCATTTGTTTTATATAATTTAGTAAAATTTTAATCTTATTCTCTACTGCCATCTGTTCTACGGGAGGAGGGAGCGTTCTCTAAAAAATTCACCTTATATACAGGGTATTCCTCTAAGTTATTCCCGGATTCGTCTTAAGCCGACCACTCCATTCTGGCATAATTTGATTTACCCTTCGCGTTTTTCACCGGTAGATATTGCCTGAATGATTCCAACCCATTCCTGTGGGTTAGACCTATTTAACTCCCTTTGTATGCTTCTCATACTTTTATCTACCTCCATGGGTTCCATTTTTTTCAACCTGCCAGAATGTCTTCCAAGACATCTTCTCTGAATATCTTGTCCCTGCTGGCCTGTTTGGTTCCTGGCCACATTAGGATGTTGGGTTTTGTCTTGAGTTATTTGAGTATATCGTAGCGAAATTATACCTAACGTGATTTGACTCCAGCTCTTGAGCTAAAGCAAGCGCAGAGGTCATATCTTGTGGCTTACAAGAAAAAAGAATGTCGCACATGGTGCGACGCAACCCTAAGATAAAAACCCCACCGTATCCTGCCTATATTTTAAATTTAGCGATTCTCTTAGGGAAGTACTCCCTTCGTTAGTCATTATGACCTTGTTTATGATTAACATGAACCTCTTCTTAACCTCGTCATAGAAGTCCACTATGTATCTTGAGCCTTACTTAAGAGTTGGAAGTTTGTGCTCCAAGGCAAACAATATCCTTTTGTCTCCATACGAAAATTCTAACCGAGACAATATAGCTTTAAAGTTAAGAACGGTATTATAGGAACTCAAAACTGTTTGTGCAGTTTTTTCTGCCTGCCTCCAGGACACGTACCTAGACATATTGCCATCGAATTCCGGAAGTGATTTTACTATTTCGGGGGATTCATTGCATTCAATGTTCGGTCTAATCTGTATCTCCTTATACTCTTCAACGCTTGTTGGTGCTTCCAGCGAAGCAAGCCTACTTGTTAAACTATCAATTTGATTCTGAAATACAGCCTTTGCCTGTTCTGTTGATCGGGAGATCTTTGTGTTAAGTAAAGTGTGTAATTGTGTTGGGTCTATCCTTAATCTGTGAACAGATAACGTAACGGTTTATGCCGTCTAACCAGAATAATATATATACTTTCTTCACTTAATACTTTAAAACTTTCACGGATTCATTTTTATACGAATAAAAAATCAATTTAGCTTATAATATTACTTGTACTTAGCGCTCTAATAATTAAACTTTATCTAAATAACTTTTAAATTCTTTTAATGTAACAATCTTGCGAATAAAAATTAATTAAATTAACCAATTAATTCAAATATCCAGAAACTAGGCATAATGTTATTTTTACTCCTTTTTTTATTTAGATAACAAATATAAATTCATAAAAAAATGTAATACCATAAGACCATAAGGTTTTTGTTTTCCTGGCCTGCTTATGATCGTATTGATTTTCGCTCTTTGTTTGGCAATATCAGTATAAATGTTGAATGTGATTCGATGGAGTAGTTGTGGAGTCCTCTTTATTTGGTAATATTGATATAAAGGTTGAAGGCAATATGCTGAAGTAGTGGTGGTATCCTTTCTGTTTGACAACGGTCGAAAGCAATTATTTTTTACTTATATTGAACAATTTTGGTGAAAATTCAACTTTAACTTTCTTTATACTTTAACTTTTAATTTATTTTTATATTTTCTTAAATGACTTAACTTCTTCTTTATGTAATTGTTTTAAACTTCTTAAGTTTTTTTCCTGCTTATTTCTTTAGTTTTTACTTTCCCTAACAAGCTCTTCTTCTTCCACAGGATTTTTATCCTTTAGTTCTTAATTTAAAAAAATGTATTGAACACTTTTTTCCTACTATGTAGAAATTTTCACGGGATTCTTTATCTTTTAGTTTTTAATTTTAATTAATTAGTTAATTTTTTTAAAGTGAACACCTTTGCATAAACACACTTTACCTTTTAGATTTATATTTTTCAAAAGTTTTTTATTTAATTTAATTGTCCTTTAATAAGGAGTTTTCCTTCTTAATAGGATTATTTTTTAAATGTTGGGGGCCAATTAATGAGCCTATTCCGTTATAGAATTGAAACACTTGAGGTTTTTTTGTGTAGAATAGAACTGAATTTATTTTTTAATTTTATGGTTAAATGTAACTTTACTAAAAATGACAAAATTGCTTATTAATAATAATCAATAATAATTAATAATTTTTTAGTTTTATTATTACTTAATTGCTGGCTATGCGTCTGCAATAATATTGTTTGGAAAGTTATAAAAGAAACAGAATTTATTCAATATAAAATTTTTCAGTACACTTGACAGTTTGTATATAAAATTACGAGACTACTTTGTATACAGATTTAATACTACATGCATTAAGTTTATCTGCGCTAAGAGCCTTATTTAGAAAATGAATAATTCTTCGCTATGAGAATAGCACTTTTGTTATCGCAGTATAATGTAACCGGCTACTCTTTACCTTGGATAAGTTCCCTTTGTAATCGTTGTAACCATATGCATTCTTGCATGGCTGATACCATTGCCATGTATTCAGCCTTGGTTGAGGAGAGTGCCACAGTACGTTGACATCTTGTACTCCACGAAATTGCACCACTCTGTAAAGTAAATATATAACCAGTGGTAGACATTGCCTGCCCAGTCTGCGTCACAAAAACCAACTAGACTGCTCTGTCCACATCTATATGTGAGGCCTTTATCAATACTACCTTTCAGGTATCTCATTACTCTTTTTACAGCAGCCCAATGAGATTTACCAGGATTTGCATTAAATGTACTCAACAAATTTACGGCGTAACTAATATCAAGACGTGTAATTTGTGCAGCATACAAAAGACATACAACGGCTTGCATATAAGGTACATTCGCCATTTCTTTCTTTTCAACATCATCTGTACGGCTTATTTCTGTTGTCAATCTTTGATCAAAATCCATAGGTGTTGACACTGCCTTACTTTCACTCATTGAAAAACGATTTAAGACTTCCTTGATATACTTTGATTGATCAATTTTTATTATGCCACTTTGACTATCATGAGTGATTCTTACACCAAGAACAGAAAACGCTTCACCCAGATCTTTCATCTTAAAGTTGGTGGCTATAGCAAGTTTTAGTTGTTCGATTATATCCATTTCGTTGCTGAATACCAAAATGTCGTCTACATACTTATATGGCCACATAAAGTATTTTATCACCATTAACGCGATAATATATACACTGATCGAGTTCACTGCGCTGCAAACCAAACTTCAACAAAACTTCATTTATTTTTTTGTTCCATGCACGACTAGATTGCTTTAAGCCATAAATTGATTTATTCAAAAAACAAACTCGACTGCTACAATCGTCGAAGCCCTCTCGCTGCGCCATAAAGATCTGTTCTTCTAAATCACCATTAAGAAAGGCTGTTACCGCATCTAACTGATGTATTTTAAGATTTTACTTTGCTGGTAGAGCAAATAAAAACCGTAATAATGTGTAACGCACCACAGGCGCAAAAGTCTCTTCATAGTCAATACCTTTTTGTTGACTACACCCTTTTGCAACCAACCTTGCTTTATGACAGACTGTCACCATTTGCGCTGAACTTGGTTTTATACACCCACTTTCATTTAATTGCCTTTTTCCTTGCGGTAATTCAGTCAGACACCAAGTACTGTTTGCTCTGAGCGATTTCATTTCATAATTCATTGCCGCCATCCATAAATCTGCTTGCGATGACGAAGTAGCTTCATTAAAAGTCACTCTGTTGACTATCACACTCAGTTTTCGTAACACATAAGTTGTACCTACGCAAAGGTTTATTGCAATACGTTCTGAACGACGAGGTGTATGAATTACGCTTTCAACGTCGTTGTTGTGTTCATCGATACTGCCTCTTTTGCTACTACTATCAGTTGCGTCTTCAAACTCATCACTTTCAAAACCTATGTGATCATCTTCCCCAGTTGGCAATTCTTCTACAGTTTGCAACTCCACAGAACTTTCTTCCCCTGAATTGGCAACTTCGTTCTCAACACCAATATCAACTACGGTAGAATTACGATTATTAGCAACAATATCTGTGGCACATACCTTGTTTTTGTTTTCGATGAAAACCACATCACGACTAACGATAATGTTACGAGTAATTGGGTTTTGTAACCTATACGCCTTACTCTCACTGCTATACCCCATTAAAATACATTCTGTAGATTTCATATTTAACTTGCTGCGTTTCTCTTTTGGTATATGGACAAATGCTTTACTGCCGAAAACTCGTAAATGTTTCAAATTTAGTTTTTTACCCGACCACATCTCTTCCGGACAGATTTCGTTACCATGGCACGGCACAAAATTAATTAGATAAGCTGAAGTCATTGCCGCTTCTGCTCAATACACTTGATCCAAGTCTGCATCCAACAGCATGCACCTCACACGCTCCATTATTGTGCGGTTGATACATTCAGCTATGCCATTCTGTTCAGGCGTATATGGTGGGGTTTTTTGATGATGTATACCACAATCTGCCAAATATTTTTCGAATTGTCTTCCAGTATATTCCGTACCATTATCGGTATGCAAAGTTTTTATTTTTGCATCACACTGTTTCTCGGAAAACATTTTGAACCGCTTGAATTCTTTGAAAACATCACGAATACTTTTCGTGAGTAGTCCTGGACAAAATTTAAAAGAAAATGATTTTGTTCTGAAAGGACCCATTACATGATGGCCTGGCTCCTTGAATGATGCTCGTCACCAATTCATTGCGTATTACTTTTTTCATATTATTGTCACAAATATGTGAAAATTTTCTGTGCCACAATTCAAAACTATTGGATACTAATAAGGCGTTTTCGTCTTTATTAACATTTACATCACAATGCAATTTATATAAATTGTCAACAACATTCGCAGTTGCTCCACCTTTATTAAAAATGTTACATTTGTCATCTTCAAAAACAATTTTGTTGCCCTTTAGTGTCATCTGTCTGACAGAAAGCAAATTAACGGGCATTTCAGGAACATATTCAACATCTCTAAAGAATGCGTTAGCTTTCTTCTTGACTGAATGTAAAACAACATTTACGTCCCCAATAGACTCAATCTCCATTTTATTATTATTGGCAGCTACCACATGCTTATCACTTACTTTCTTCGGGTTGCACAGAATGCAACAGACGTACAGAAGACGATGATAGAAAAGATACCTGTAACGATGTCTTTTCATCCAAATTTTTCTTTTTATTTGTATTTGACTTTGCTTTTTGGGTACAATTTTTAGCAACATGCCCCTCTCTTCTACACGCATAGCATTTCAGCTTTCGGGTATTATGTTTCTTAGTAAAAACCAAAGCTTTTTCCTCTACCTTTGAGCAATCAAATTTTGCGTATTGCAACAGCAAATTTTTAACCATATCCACACTTAATTTTGCTTTTGAGTTTTCCACTGCCATTACAAATAGTAGAAATTCTTCTGGCAATCCTGCCAGCATTAGTGAAGTAACCAATTCGTCATCCAATCTCAAACCGGTTTGCTAAACTTTCAGCGACATTATGATCATTTGACTTATATATTCTTATACAAAGTCAAAATCAGATAACTTAAATTGAACTAAACGCTTAAGAAGTTCGACCTTTCTGGTCAGTCCTGCATCTTCAAAGGCATTTAACAGTGCGTCCCATGCTTCTTTTGCAGTGTTCGCCATCGCTATATGAGCAAAATTAACCGGCTCTATCATTAATGTTATTTCAGCAAGTGCACGTTCGTTTTTCCTTCATCACTGGGAGTGGGATTTGCAGTAAGGCCTGCTGACACCATTTGCCAACAACTTTTACTCACTCAGTATATCAATTTGAGTACATCATTGCAATATTTTCAAAAAATTATTTTCGCTTTTCTGTATCGTTAAACCAATCAGTGAATAAATTTCGAAATCACTCCTTGTAGTTTTTCTTTGACTGCAAATAGGTTTTATAAGGTTTACATAAATGAAGGAGGACATTTAAGTAAATATTTTTATTAAAAGCAATAAGTTAAACTCAGGTAGAATTTACTTTAAAAGACATATACATTAAATGGCAGATTCAAATTTACATATCGCTATCTAAAAACACCAGCTCTTCAACCTTTTTCGACTTTAAAGGTGTACGGATGTCATTAATAATCTGACCCGTTGCCGAAAATACTCGTTCGTACGAAATAGATGATGTCATTATGCATAACAGCTTCAGAGCATATGAGTATATTCTTGGATATACGTGCTTTCTTTTTTCCACCATAATAGTGGTTCCTGTGTTCTCTCCAAACACTCCTCATTTAGGTACTTGTCGAATTCACGGGGGCAAGCAGCTAAACTGCTGTCTGGTCTTACGGTTTTATTTAAATCCCACATCACAAATCACACATTTTCTGTTGCCACAGTGCTAGTTGGTCTTGCCGTTATCTCTTTAGTATTTGGAAGTCTTACCATATAAATTATACTCCTTAAAGCTCTTATGGCATACTCATATCCGGCTTCATTTTTAAAGCCTCTACGCCCAAAGCGTGGGTCTAAAATAGTACTTTCTGGATACAAAAATTTTCTTTCTAAACCTCCTAGGCGTGAGAATATACTCCTTTGACGATTGGCTATAATATTTTGCAGTTTTTCATTTGAGTGTTGGCATGTGGTAATACAACCTTCCAAAAGATTGCATAACACCGTAACCTTTGACAAAGTAACATTGTTTTCTCCTGAAACTTCCATTGTTTCTTCATAAAAAGGCAATAAAATGGGTATTACCGCACCAACAATTTCCAAATATTCAAGTTCTGGATGGTTAAGCGAGAGCGTAGAAATAACGGCATTTTTAATTTGAAAAATTCTTTCTAACATTTATTATGTTGAATTCCACCCGGTGGGAACATCTTGTTTTAGCTTAAGCTCATGGAGATTCATCTGTTTTTGTGTGCTAAGTAATTTACTTGACGCCTGAGAACTTTTATGGAAATATTCTTTTTACTTTAATAACTGTATCTGCGATTTCTGCAGTTGCAGCTTGAAATATCAAATTCAAACTGTCGGCAAAGCAAGTTGACGGATTCTATCCGTTATTATCCTTGACGGATTGCAGCAATTATGTTAGGGTCGTTATCACTTACAATTTCAGATACTTTGTTGATTATTCCAAAGTCAGAAATAACTTTTTTCAAAAATTTTTTTAAGTTTTCGGCTTTTATATAATGAGCTGTTACAGCTACGTAACTAATATTTACTCTAGACACACGGCAGTTACAGACTGAACATTTTTTTAACCTCCTCTAAAATTTCCATATAGACACCTGGAAGTAAACTATTGGACAATTTATTTCTTGAAGGAAACAGTTTGGTAGTTTGATTTGCAACGAACTCTTCTTAAATTTTTAGTAGATTTAATAATAAAAATTTTTGAGCTTAGTTTCATAAGAAACTATTTGTATTAAAATATATATCTTTCGAGTATAATAAAAATATGTATTTCTAAATTTTGTACACCAATTTTTTGTAGGTTTTATGAACATCTATGGTAGGGAAAAAAATTTCTTATGTGGCAACGCTGATTCCAGTCAGCTCAAAAGTATGTAAATGAAAGCAAAAAGAAACATGTTAGTAAACAGAGATATGAAAGTGAAGGATGAAAGAAATAAAGAGAAAATACAGAAATGTTTCATTCTTTCATTTGAAAGAATGATTCAATTAAAGTAATTCATTCATGAACGACACAAGCCTATTATTTACATACATACATACATAGCTATTTTGTTCATTTTAAAAACTTAGTTTGTGGTCATTGAAATATTCTTTTTAGATATGAGTGTTCTTCATTCCTTTCGAACTCCCATCAGCGTTAGATTTTAACGTCCTATTCTGGCACACGGATTTGTGGGGCCTTCTTAACACGATTAAAGAAGCACTCAGTTCAGGATTCCTCAAAAAACATTCTTTAGAAATGTAGAAATGGAATTATTTGTACACAAACCAAAACCAGGATTTGGAAACATTAACGGCGCAAATAACGCTCGTAACTTTTTCAAGAATCCTGAACCGATAAAAAATTCGGTATTATACTTAGAGCGTTGTTTTTAGACATCAGTTAGTTAGTAAATTACAACGGATAGCCAGACATCAGTCCGGCTCACTTGGGTCCAATATTTTTCCCACTACACTACACGCTCGCATCCTGGGCCGAACCGAACCAATCAGACGCAAGCACAAAGGAAGAGATCGCACTGATACTCACATCAGCCAAGTCCAGCGTGGAATGCAGAAACGGACTGCCAAGGAAAGCGGTTCTGATATCCGAATATCCGAAAGATTTGGACACTGCCACAATAAATGCTCGACAGTCCTCCTCGACAGCCTTCCTCATACTAACAACCTCTACAGTAGGTATCAGAGTGACCCCTTACCCAGATAATATCCAGTTCTGAATTTCTGCAAAGATGCAAGACAACCAACCTTTCCAAAGCCTTCAGAAGAAAAGAAGATAAAGTTGGTGGGTCTGAAGTCCCATATATGAGGACTTCGGAATAAATACCATCCTCTATGTGGTCTAAAATTCAGGAATATAAGAACATGTCAAGCGTGCCGTATAAATAACCATCAGCCAAGGAATCATCAAATCAGCATTATTCTGAAGATCGGCAAAAACAATGCCATCCGGGCCAGGGGTTTTGTATGCGTGGGACTCAGATGATTATGTGAGTTGTCGGCGTGACACTCCCAAATAGGAAAACGATGCCAAAATTTTGCGCAGCCGGCTCATCTCTAAGTGTCCTTCCACTCTGCTGCAGAGGAATATCCAAGATTTGCATTTTCAGCTTCTAATCTGGTTCTTAAATCTATTCCATGAGGACTTATAAATGGACTAGTCGGCCCATCTCATAGTCTCATTAAATATCCGGCGACACTTCGGGCTGCTTCATTACAGACCCGTCGCCCTACCGAAAACTTTCTTCAAAGTCTCAACAGAAACCTCGATGTCGCGGCAACCTTTTATGATCAGAGGGATCCGGAAGAGTTCGGGACAGGATGTTGCGATGCTCCAACCAGTCCGTCCTCCTCCTGTTTTGAAATATCCAATCCCGAAATCGATATACAGAAGATGGTCACAGAACGGGCATTCCATAGAAACCCTCCATTATCTAACCAAATCTGACTATCTTATCATCCTAAACCGATTTTCTCTGTCTCCCCGGTAGACCTGTAGAAAGACCGACTCGAATCCGTAGTAGATCTTTCCACCTTTCTTACGTAAAGGTGGCAGAGATTCTTTGTTCAACAGGTGAATAATCCTCCTGGATGAACCATCCGATGCGGAACTCTGGTAACCATCCAATGAGTTGAAGGGATGTCAGGGTTTTCACAACGTATGAGCTCCACGATCTCCTTATCGGATGGCTCGTCGGGGTTCGGGCAATGACCCTAGGCAGACGTGGAATCTCATCAAGAGACACCACGTCGAGTCTAGCACCCTCACAAAAGCCTTCCAAAAGGGCGATCGCCTGCTTTAGAAACAAGACCAATTGCTCGATTGAGCAAGCCATGAGCTTAAACGCCCGTGATATCATCCAGCATCGTCGCACTGGAGGGAAAGGCCTGGGTTTTCCCTTATGACTCTCCAGAACACTCCCATCAAATTCTTCCGCACTAATTCCCAGTTTTCCCGGTGATGATTAGATGACCTTTGGCCGCCTCGCTGTAAGACCTATCTATCCATTGATGTCTGGGGCTTTGGACGTTTAGTCCCGAGCTGTTGACCCTGCCTCTGCTCCTCCTTTTCTGAACATTGCCGTTTAGGCGCGACATTTGACGCCAGAGGAAGTTGCTGGCTGTTCGGCCAAATACGATTTGGCCTAGTTAAGGGAAGCAAGTTCCGCAGAAGTTAAGAATTCTGGACGCTTCTTGCCCAATTTATCCATGGAGCGCTCAGCAGCATTGTCACTCCAGGAAGGCCCTTCTGGCGGGTATTATATTCCTTTGTGACGTCTTCTTCTCTGAGATCACAGATCCAGAAATCGAAGACTTGTTCGCATTTCCTTCATTGGCGGGGGTTAGGCACTGGGTTACCGAGGTTACCGGCTGTCATTGCCCAAAGCAGGGGTTTCGACACGGGCCAAGGCAGCTTCAGAGGTGCTTGTCTTAGAATTCAGAGGCACCTCTCTGCCACTACTCCCTTTCGTAGCAGGTTATGCGCATTTGGAAGGTCCGGGTTTCCCTTACTTCCTCCTGCTTTTGGTTCGATACCAGTAGCATACACACTGGCCTGACCTGCTGCCTCCATCAGACTAACCTGGACCTTCGTAGCATTCGATTCACCTCGACTTAAAAACGTCGTCGTGGGAATATTGTCTCCGAAAATTATGAGGTTTCCGACTGGATACATGGGACTCGACTTTTCTTTACTCATCGTGCACAGAAGTGTGGTTTATACATAGCCGCCATGTTATTGATAACTGCCGTCCCTCTGGGAGCAGAAAAAGCGCCAAATATGGAAACAGACGCTAGTAGTTATCAGACAATTTTATGATGGACAGAGGAGTCCGAGTATTCAACGAACTGTACCTACTTGAAAAAAAGGATTGAAGATCTCAACAAAATAATACCCGAAAACTTACTCGACTTGCTTAACATGCTGCTTACTATGTCTGATTCTGTTATTAATAGTCTCATGGAGATTTGCAAAAAAAACAGGCTCCAACCCTCCTGAAGTATTAGATTTACTTTTAGAGCCTACATGTAATATGAATAGAAATAGAGTTAATCAAGTGTTTTTTCTAATGATGACTACTCAGTACACGATTCTTATGAATAAGAATTGAGTGATGCTGGTTAGTTTGAATTTTAATTTTGTTTGTTTTTTTTTTGTTTATGTAGTAATAAGAAATATATTCCTTGGATTTGTGTCCGGAATGTCATAAGAGTCCTCATGACACAGCCCATTTTTTGGTTATCCGGAAAGGCGAACCGACTTGGAACTCTTGGACCTAGGCCGTTAGGGGCAGCTTCTTTCCTATGCTTTCCAACATCTTGATTTTTTACCTTTTTATTTATTGCAGGATGCACATCACATCACAATTCTTAACTACCTTCATATTCATCTGCTCATCCGGACACCCATCCATCCATTATCCACACATTGACCCATACACCCTACACATTCGAACAGTCGTCCACGCATCAATCCTTTCCGCTCACCAATCAATAGTTTCTCATAAGAACTCATTCATCAGCTACCCACATATTAATCCGTTTACACAAACATCTATCCATCTACCATCAATTCTTCCATTCCGTTTACCCTACATTCATTCAAATATTCATCCATACATTCAGCCTCACCGATTAATAATTTTCATGGCACCTTACTCGACAACAACTCTTTTTTTTCTCTGGGATTTCTATTAGCCTAGCTCTTACAACAACAACAAGAAAACCTATTTCCTAATGCAAAAAAACGTACCTACACTCCTCTAATAGGTCTCTACACCTATAAATAAGTCTCTATAAATTTTAAAAAAGTTTTAAGGAACACTTCATTATTAGTGAAATTGTAACGATTTTTGCTTCTCTTGTAAAAAAATAAAAGTGTAGTTACATCGGTTATCATGTCCAAATACCAAATTAAAAAATATAATGTATGTTTATTGCTATTTAGTTTAGTTTTCTTTATTTTCTCAGTCATACTTTAGGAAACACATTTAATTAAATATTTATAACAGTTATACTAATGTTAAAAAAAATTTTATTTCACTTTACCTTAGTTTTTTCTAGTTTTTAATTGTAAAAGTTTGGTTCTTTAAAAAATGTAACATTAGAAAAGTATTTGTATACATAACAGTTGTTTGGTTTTTCATTTTTAAATAAGTTCTTGTTGTGTAGAGTCTCATTTTGTTTGTTGTAAAGTTACTTATGTATAAATTTTTTTTTCTTCGAATCATAGTTAAAGAGATTGTCAAAAATTTAAAATTACATTTATTTTGAAATATAACTCAAGTATTCGGGTATGTTTACACACATACATGTATAAATACGTAGAAACTAACATTTTTATATATTTATTCCAATAATTGAATTTCAGCTATATACTTTATTTATGTATGTAAGAAATACATACAGTTTGTAAAAAAATTTTTTCAAAGTAGAAAAAAGTTAAAATCTTATTTTCATTTAAGAATTCCAACAACAAATTCTTAACATGTTTTTTGTACACATCCCGTTACTGTACCTCTTAAGGACTTCGAGATGTCACAACTTTTAAAATAGACCCACACAATACAACGCTAATAACAAAAAAAGATTTTTACCTGATTTCTTTGCTGTAAAATAAATGTTTTCAAAAATAAGATATTATTGTAAATTGTAACATTATCGAATCTAATCGAGTCCATAACATGAATATGTAAAGAATTAAAAAAATAAATAAATAAATAAATAAAAATCATTATTTCACAAACTCCTTTGTGCGATATATAAACCTGTATACACTATAATATATACTATAACTGATAGTTTTTCAAATTTAAGAATAAGAAGAATAGTAAGAATTATATTTTTATTTTCTAGTGCTGTCAGAGGTATTCACTAAACTTTTTGGGATCCATAATTGTAGCAGAGCATCATTTTAGTCTCACCAGAAACATAATGTTATCCTGTTTTTATATCTGACTTCGAATGGTTTCATGTGATATGCTTCACCATAACCAATTTCCACTGGACAAACTAAATCTCTTGTACTGGACTGCGGTTAATAGTACATAGTTTCTAGTATTTTGCTCAAAATTCTCAGCGTCAATTATTTTTGTGTCTGCCTCGTGACTTTATAGCTCGATTCTTCATACTTTTTCAGCTCAGGATATGATCTTAACACGGCCCTGAAAACAAATCAGCGAATTTTTATTTAAACAATGGATATACCCCAATCTTTTGAGATTCGTATTCCCTAGATGTTTTCATTTAAATATGGAGTCACTTGTAGCACATTTGTCTAATTTTTTATTACCAAACACTACGTACATACGAAACATTCTTAAAAAACCCAAACTTTTTCATAAAAGACCCAAATTCCAAGAAATTCTAATAAAAATTTATTTTACTGCAAAGAAATCAGCTGAAGTTCTTTTTTTGTTGATAGAGTTGTAATGTGTGGATCTATTTTAAAAGTTATGGCGTCTCGAAGTCTTAAGGGGTACGGTAATAGGATGTGTACAAAAGAAAAATGTTAAGAATTTGGTGTTGGAATTCTCAAATGAAAATAAGATTTTAACCTTTTTTCTACTTTGAAAAGATTTTTTACAAACTGTATGTATGTATATATATAACTTAACTAATTTGTAGCACTTAATATGTAACAATTAAATTTTTTCATTTTTTTATATATTTCATCTACACACATAATGATTCATGCTTCAGCAAAATATCAAACAGAACATTGCTGGAAAAGTTTTTGTTATTTAATGCATTACGAAGTAACTTTTAAAAAAGATTGAAAACGGAAATAAATTTTAGGGAATTTCTATATGCTTTGAAAAAATCTTAGATTAATCTATTTAAGAAGAAATCATTTGCTTGGTAAATAGTATTGGACAAAACATATGCACGAGCTTGCACCTACTATCATATATCTTCATAACATAGAAAAGCTCTTTCGAATTTAAATTTGATTTATTAATTCATAACGATAATATCCTCCTTTTACTAAGAAAAGCCAAAAACAAAGAAAAACAAATTTGGAACAGTAAAAATGTATGTTAAAGTTACAAAATCGCTATTTTGCATGCGTCAAAACAACAGCGATATAGTTAGAAGGTTAAATTACCAACTAGAAAAATCTTTCAATAACAAAAATGATTATTTCAACATTACAGGAATAATTAGAGAAAATTCGAACGTCTTTATAATTGTACCGAATCTATCAAACACTGTCCCTAGCCAGCAATATTGTATAATGTTATACAAAAATGGCTAACAGTAATAAGCAATTAGAAGAAAAAATAATTAATTATTACTATAAAGATGATCCAGCGATATCAATTGCAAGCAAATTTGGAATTCAATACAGTATTATTTACCGTATTATAAGCCGCTTCCGTTCATCAGACTAATTGCCAACCATACACAAAGGTAGTAGACCCCTGAAAACCAGCAAATGGAAAGCCTAGTCGATACTCAGTTCAATAAAAAAGTATTTCTTTATATCAGGAAGGTCTACTACAAACCAATAAAATTAAATTTTTCGATTATGTGCATCCAAACACGATCTGTAGGCGGTAGATTAGTACCATGTTAAAGTGCAAAAAGACCATTTACTACTGCCAAGAAAAGATTGATCAGAATGCAATATACAAAGGAGCAAGTAAATTTATGAATAGTTTTAGTGGAAGACCGTACTCTTCTCTGACGAATCTGAATTTAATGTGAGACGTTCTTAAGGATAAAACAGGTTAAGCTGAATAAAAAGAACAACGTACTAATCCTCGGCAGCGTTGTCAGAAGCTTCGGAAAGAAACATAAACCAAACATGAACTAAAATTAAAAACATTCATAAGGTGATTTTTTTGCTATTTGGTTTTTCAGTGTGAAAAAAAGATTCGTGACATGCCATGAATAGACTAACAAACAAACAAAGATTGCAAATCTTTGAATTTTAAAATCAAAATTCCTGCTGTGTTAGGAATGTGTTTCGTAATGAAAAATTATCCTCAACGACGAAGCTCCATTTCGGCTCTATGGGTACGTCAAAAAATAAAATTACCGAATGTGGTGTGAAAAGCAGCCAGAGGTAGTTCACGAGTTTGGTGTAGCTTGTGAGTTGGCGGCATCATTGGACTATACTACTTCAAGAACTATGAAAATTCTAACGTTACAGTAAATGGAACAAGGTACCATGCGATGATTACCGGGTTTTTTCCCAAAATGATAAAATTAGATTTGGTTGGCACGTGGTTTCAACAAAATGGGTCTTTATGCCACACGAACGCGACACCATAAACTCGTTAAGTGGCGAGTTTGATCACTCCTTTGAATCACCGCTTTGAAGCAGTTCGTTTGACGCCAAAATAATGCAATTTGACCCCACTAGACAGACTCTTGTACACAAACAAGTCAGCCCCAACATCAGCTCTTTAACCTTTTCGGAACGAGTGGTACATATAGGCACCATAAACCATACATTTTTCAGAAAATCGGATCGAAAGGCTTAAGGCAACATTACAGTCGACATTGGTGAGATAACGGCAGAAGTGCTAGAGAAAGCATGTCAGAGTTGAAGCTGACGGCGTATCCTCGGGCAACATTTACATGAAATATCAAAAGAAATAAGTAGGGAAAACTCATTAAATTTTACACAAATTCTGAAAAGAATAGAAGTTTAAGGCTTTTATATTTATAATTTTTAAAAGGTCAAGACATGAACGCTCTTAATAAACAAAATCGTTAAAATCATATCAAAATCAAAATTTCTTTATATTAATTGATTTTATAGTTTTCACACTGTTCTCATCTAAAGAAATTTTATTGTAAGTAATTAAATAGTACGTATGAACATACAACACTGTTTACATTAATATATGTACATACATAAGTGTTACTTTTGCGTACTAAGCACTTATAAATTTTTAATGTATAAAACTTAAAAAAAATATGTTTTTTTAACAATTATTTTTTTCAAAAATGCTACTTAAGTTACTTCATAATGCCCGGAAACAACGATATACTTTTGTGTAGATTAGACACGGAACACAGCGAAAAAAAGAATAAATTAAAAGTTGTTTGACACAAAATTTTTTGTTTTGAAAATTACCTATTGATTTATATTTTAATTTTTTTTCAGAAAAATTATATTTTGGTCAATTTAAAAAATTATCATTTGAAATTAAAAATCATCAAATCATATTTTGGTAAAAAATCATTAAAAATATGATAAAATCATCATTCTGGCAACGCTGATCCTTGGTATACCAGACACGGTAAAACATAAAGGATGTGTTTTAGTCTGGGAATGCCTTTCTGGTCATGCAATTGGGCCAATACACAAAACAAAGCATGTAATGGATCGATTCGTCTACAAAGATATTCTGGAATAGATACTGATATCACATGCAGAGGAGAAAATGCCACTTAATTAGAGATATCAGCAGGACAACAATCCAAAATGCATAGATAAATGAGTGAAAAGTGCTTTGTAAGCAAACAAATCATCGGTTTAGAATGTATAGCGCAAGACAGATCTCAGATCTCCACCAGAAAATCTATGGGTTATTGTAGATCTCAAGATAACCCACGATAATTGCAGAAATAAGAGCGAACTTTATTGACAAGTGGAAATTGCATTGAATGAAATTTCTGGTGGAACATAATCGAATCTAATTGAGTCCATAACATGAATATGTAAAGAATTTTCAAAAAATTTTCTTATATTTTGTTGCTTTACCTTTATATATATATATATATATATATATATATATATATATATATATATATATATATATATATATATATATATATATATATATAAATGCGACAAAACGTAAGACGTGCTTATGTTTTGTCGTCGCATTAAAAAAACTGTGTTCAACGTACAAAATGATTCTTTCCAAGTTAAATGGGAATATTCTTTGTTTCTTATATTTTTTAGTGAATTTAGATGATTAACTTTATAAGTAAATAAAATAGTTTAAAATTCAAAAGTGTTTGCTTTTGTTATTGACACTTTTTTTATTTAGCAGAAGTTCGCGCATATGTTTTGTCCAATACTGTAGATCTGCAGAATCTGTGTGTTATTTATAAGCTTATAGTTGAGGCCAGCCCAACAAGACGAAAGAAAATTTTTTTATATACATTGTACAACGTTTATTTGCATTTATAAAAAAATTCCTTGATATTTTTCTGGAATTTTTATGTACAATAATATTTTTTTTTACATGCTTCCTTAATTTTAATTCTTACAGAATTTTTTAGTGGCTATATAATAATATAAACATAAAAACAACATTCACTTATTCTTTTTAGGAATAGTACATCAAAAATATCGTTAAAAGAAATATAACGTAACGCGTAAACGAATTGAAAAACTGATGTGACACGAATCCATTTAGAATATAAAATACAAGTTTATTTTAACACAAAACATTTTGAATTTTGCCTCTTCGGATTATTTTTTAATATACTAATCATTTATATAGGCTATAATGTACACTATTTTAATTAGAGTACATTTTTCGAATGAGCCGTACTTATATTTCGTGTAAACAGTTTGATCATGTTACGAAGTATTTCATTTCTGAACGTATTCTTCTATTTCATTCTCACCAATTGAAAACGTACATTGTAGTTCTAATGTTTGTGGTTTTAACAGTCCCGAGAAAAGTCTCTTGAACGCCATATGCTATTTTAGAGCTGATTTCTTGTTCACAAGGGACTTTTGCTTAGTCTTTACTTCGGCAAGCGTATGTATGCCTTGCTCTTCAAATTTCTTCCACTGGGAATAGTTTATTTGCATATACGTTATCAATTCGGGCATATCGATAAAACCTAAAATTCAAAAGTAACATTTAGAAAGAATATTAATATCTATGCTTACTATCTCTTACTGTCCCAAGCATGCATCATATCTTGTATGATGTATTCAATGAAACCGATTTGACTTTTTGGTATGCTGCAAGTGGCACGATCAAACATTGGCATAACAATAGGTAAGTCCTTCGCCTTTTCTTCATCTGTTTGATTGAAATACTCTTCAGCAATCCGACGAGCCCATTCTATACAAGAAGCCATTGGTCTGGCAGGGTTACTTACGTCGGCAACTTTAATAAGCATACGACGCATTAATATTGAACTTTCTTCTTCCGTTTGTACGATCTAAAAATAAGTAAAAAAAATTATTTCTAAGTCCATATCCACAGAAAAGCTAAAAAAGAATTAAAATACGAAAAACCGAGTGTCTAATCGTCGGTGACTATAACGAGATGATTTGATCGAGTTTTTTTAGTTCGAGATTATGTTATAATGAATTGTTCTAAAGCACGGAGCCCGTTGGGAAATTCCGATAAAAGTTTGACTTAACAGACGACATTGATTTTTCTTGATTTATAAGAATTTATACAGCATGTCAAGAATCAAGCAAAAATATGGTTTGTCAAGATTTTTTCAAACACATTTCTTTAAAAGTAGTCCTTACACAAAGTTTTGTAAAAAGCTTAACATTTTAGTAAATTATAAAGCAATGTACATATGATTAATTTGTTCAAGCATTAGTACAATTGCTTTTATTTTGAGTACTGTTTGTGAATCACTCTTTAATTTGTGAGGAAATAACATATATTAATAATAACATATATTAAAACAAAGGAGTATTTGACAAAAACTGTCTTGTTTACCCCTGTTTTTGCAATAAAAGTGGAGACAATCAAGTTGACTGACGTGTCTATTTATATTTAAAACACTAACAAAAATTTGGAGTTGTTTGTGTTTTACATATAAACAGACAAGTTGCTTAACATCCACTTGTATTACAAAAACAGGAGTACGTAACAAAAACAATCGAGTAGAAGAATACAATATTATGAGTAATGAGAGTGTTATGTGTCTCACATCGAGTGCAATATAGTGAGTGAATCTAATGATTTTCTTTTATTTTCTTTAAATATAATATTATATGTATATTTAAAATTTTTTTTTAACATAAAGATTATAAATAAAAAATTATAGGAACTAGTATACAATAAACAATAGTTTATGGACTTATATAAAATATTACAGCTAAGAGTTGCAATTTATTGGAATTTTAAGTAGACCGCTACTAGTAGTTACGAATTTTATGTTTTTCTAAAACTTGTTGATTTTATTGAATTCGATTTTCTCAAATCAGGTAGTTATTTCAGATGTACCACTATCGAGCTCTATGGTTGGAAATGAAACCGTCATGTGGGAGTAGCTTCTGTTCATGATGTTGGGATGTATGTACTTCAATAAGCCCAAGAAAAATGTATGTTTTGTATACACGAATTATTACTGTTAAGCTGTTTACAAAATTCCGTTAAAGCAGAATATTCTTTGGTCTTTGTTATTTAATTTCGAATATATATTCCCACATATTGTATATATTCAAATAAGGAGCATGAACTATAACAGTCTTAGTATGTTTTCCATTTTATTTTTAAATATTTCAAATACTTGAAATAATTTTTTTCGACAGCTAAACAAAATTATTCAAATCACTTGAGTCACTTGATTCAAACAATTGATTTTGTATTCTTTTTATATCGGGTGGGCTATCTATCAGTTTCAGTTCGAACCAGCGGTTATTTCGAATGTGGCAATACTTATGTTAATCTATTCAGTCACAAAAGTCAGTATATTATCTCCGCTGAATGAAATGAATCGATTTACGCTTGATCAACATTGGGATTTATTAGAAATTTATTTCCAAAAGAAATCATCTTTTCGGATGAAGCTCATTTTCATCTTGGTGTGTTCGTTAATAAGCGACGTATTTGGGGCTCAGAAAACCCAAATGTGGTCTTACAGAAGCCAATGCACTCTTTATGAGTGACTGTTTGGTGCAGCTTGTGGAGTGGATGCACCATTAGCTCGTATTTCATCGAAAATTAGGACAGCGCAATCATTACGGTCAATGGAGACACCTATCGCACCATGATTACCTATTTTTTTGTGACCGCTCTTCATGGTATTGATGTGAACGATGTTTGGCTTCAAAAGGATGGTGCAACTTGCCACACATCTCGTTTGATGGCCGATCGAAGTAAAGTATGAATACTTGATATGCAATAATCGAATAATTAGTAATAGTTTACAGATCCTGTTTTTGTTATATTAAGCTGAGTTAGTGTGTTAAATTTTTTCTAATAAACTCTTCCAGATACTTCTAAAGATGTTCAATTATATAAGGTTCTGGAGTCAGCGCTGGTGTTTCTGTAAGTTTGGGTCAGGTACGTATCAACCAAACCGTTGCATTAACCGATGTTCGCTGGGGATCGTTGTCTTGATATAATGGAATATTATCTGCGATACACGCTTTCTCATCAATTTGCATCAGCATTGTATTCCATTTTAGAACATTGAGATACATTTTTTTTTCCACTTTAACGTCAAAGAACTCGCAACAATGATACAATCTAAGGGAGTTATATATGGCAATGTCATTGTATGTCATCAAACTAAAGAAAGCTGAAACTAAGCTACATTGTCTGTTATGTGTAGACTACATTCTGAAATTTAGTGGCATTGTCTATTATGAGTCGACTTCATTCTGAATGATGTAAGATTTTGTCTGCTATACCTCTCCGTTAACGAATAAAGCACCAATGGTACCCGTTGATATTGTGTGTTAGGTCTCACCAATAAACGGACGTCTACAGGACAAAATCAACTTTTATCATCAATGACAATTTGAACAATTATGATGATTCACTATAACCTTCGCCACCAGGTACTTACAAACAAAAAACATTTTTATTTTTGAACATTAAACTAGTACATTTATTTATACAAATTATTGCGATTATGTCTGTACTTACAAAAACTAATTTAAAAATAATTAAAATAATTCAATGAATAAGTAATTGAATAAATGACGAAAATATACCAGCTTTAATTTAATTTTAAAGAAATATAAGAAATAAAATTTTCAGAACACAGAAAAATCTATGTACATACATATAGTTACATAGATAATAAAAAGTACCTCCAATAAAAACGGTTTATAAGAAAAACTTTACATACACTCGCTCACATCTTATTTGATGCAGTTCGAAATTTTTGCAAAAAACATCAATATCTCAAAATTTATTACATTTAAGGGCAAAAATACACATTACACAATAAAACCTTTGTTTAATTATGACAAGAAAAAACAACAACAAAGTATACTCTTAAAGATATATCTACAAAACAAATAATTAAAAAAAAATTGCTCGCATCTTTAATGATGCATTCTATAAAACAGTTATGTATATATAAGAAAAGTAATTCGCCAATTTTATATATTTTTGCATAAAGCAAAATATAATTATAGTGTAGATAGACGAAAAACTCTTATTTCATTAGTGAACCAAAAAAAAAAAAAGATTTAGCATACGTACGCCAAGACGTATTTAAGTAAGCCAAATGATTTTGGAAGCAAAGCGATATTCTTAGATCAAATCAAGTTAAAAGTTTTTCCCACTGACGACCGCCAAACTCTGTGGAAAACTTAAATTACTTAGCTAGAAAACCGAAAATATAGTGCAGCTGTGAAACATGGTCGTAAGGAGTGATTGTTTGGAGATATGTGGTCGCTGCATTGATGAACGACCTGGTATTTATTGATGAAGTTATAAAGAAAAGAAAATACTAAAAGAAACCCGCAAAAAGTACAATTTACCAGCCTAGATCACTTTCTAATAGGATGATGACTTAAAGCTCATGTAAGCCGCGTGAGGATGCACACAACTTTTTTGCGTGTTCTAGCACATACGCCACATCTCAATTCTTTAGTGAATTTGTTAGAAGATTTAGATAGGTGCGCAAAAAGTGGCCAATAACCAAAAAGTATGAGTTGAAGTAGGTATTCGTCTAAAAATGCAAAATACAAAGACATAGGTCACCAAACAATTTATGAATTCCATTCCAAAATGGCTGAATGCAGTTATAAAATCAAAGCGATTAACAACTTAATATTAATTAAGAATTGTCTACAGTTGTGGCAGCAAAGACGAAGCGAGGAATTAATATTTGTTTTCTTTTTCTTTCGTGTTCTAAAGTGTTGCCAGATTCACTCCGTTCACTAGCTGACTAACTTGGTGCTGCCACATCCACTCCCTCTCCAGTGACTAAGTCAGGAACTGCTGGGAACGATACACTTTCGTCAGTGGTTTTTTCAAGATCATTGTTGATTGAAGTTTCCAGTTGTAGTGATGTGGTATGCTGCTTTGACTTAGAGTCTTGAGGTCTTTGGTGTTGAAAATTGTCTTGAATATCATTGATGATAAAGGCTGGTTTTAATCGGTCGACGCTGACGTTTACATCTTTATCTTTAATTTTTATGGTATATAAACGATCGGATAAACGTTGGACTATCTCATAAGGTCCTGTGTAAGGCGTCTGAAGTGGTTCTCGGACTGAATCGGTGCGCAGAAATACATGAGTGCAATCATTAATATTATTCCAAACAAACATTTTGCTTTTGTTATGATGAGTTGTTGGTATAGGTCGTAGAAGACTAAAATGGTTGCGAAGTTTTTTAAGAAATTTATCCGGATTAGTGTTATCGTTAGTATTTTCAAAAAATTCATTTGGTAAACGTAATGGGCCTCCATATAATAAGTCCGATTGAGAAGCCTGAATATCCTCTTTGAAAGAGGTTCTTAAACCAGTAGTTCGGGCTCGTTTAGATCCATTGAAATTAGTCAATGATTTCAATAGAGCTGATTCAAACTGTGTACCTTGGTCTGTAGTTATAGTTTTTGGGCTTCCGAATCTAGATATCCAATGAGTCCACAAAGCAGTTGCAACGGTTTGAGCAGACATGTCTTTCAAGGGAACTGATTCCGGCCACCTCGAAAACCTGTCAATCGTAGAAAGGCAGTATCTAAAACCTTGTATTACTGGCATAATTACAATATCCAGGTGGACGTGGTCAAAACGATTATCAGGTACATCTATCTTGTTCGGTGTCAAACGATTATGTTTACTTATCTTTGCTCTCTGACATAATAAACAAGTACGAACCCAATTGATAGCTTGTTTTTTCATACTAGGCCAAACATATTTCCTTCGGATCTCTTGAAGTGTAGCTTTACCACCAGGATGTGATAGATTATGTATGGAATTGAAAACTTGGCGTAGTTCATTAGGAACGTAAGGTCGTACATAACTGGTCGAAAAAGAAAAACAAACCGAAAAAATAAAATTTTTAAATACCTTTCAATTTAAGGTAAATAATGGCGATTATCGGTTTTTATTTTTAAGCAAATTTTTATTAAATATTTTTCCACATCAAAAATTTAAAGAAACTGGTGTTTATACATATATATTTAATATATAAATAATTTCAATATTTTACACTTATTTATCAATAAGATATCTGAATCTCAACTGCCATTCAAAACCGAGGCTCTAACTATTGACGGTATATCTCTCTTGGTAATGAAATGTTGACTTCAACCTTACTTTCTGCAGACAATGCTGAAGCTCAATTATTAATTAGAACAGTCCGATTAGCATGAAGTCTACCTTTAGTTGTCAACAACAAGCACGATTTGGATTATGGATTCTGTGATCGTTGTTTAAATATTGGAAATTAGCTTAAACTCCTAGAGAGATCAAGAACTTTATTTTTATTTTATTCATTTGGCTTAAAGCAGATAGCTAGCTAGATAGATAGGTTTTCAATTCGTCATCTGTTTCTTGTGATGATTATAGTTCCTCGTATGATATTGTTAACGGCATCGAAATTGCATTTAAACGAGACAAAGCATCAGCAACAGTATTCTTAGAACCAGACAAATGTATTATCTCTGTTGCAAGTTGTGATATGAAATCCAAATGTCTCAATTGACGTGGGGAAGCTTTCTCTGGCTTCTGTCAAAGTTCATAAATCAGCGGTCGATGATCGGTTTTAATGACGAAATGGCGAGCCTCCAACATATGACGTAAATGTTTAATGGAATCGTAAATTGCAAGTAACTCCCTGTCATATGTGCTGTAGTTGCTTTCCGCCTTTGACAATTTGCTGGAGAAAAAACCTAGCGGTCTCCATAAACCATCAAAATTTTGCTCGAGAACCGCTCCGATAGCTGTATCAGAAGCGCCCGTTATGAGTGCCAGTTCGGAGTTTGGGGCAGGATGCGCTAGCGTCGTAGCCTCACTTATACTTTTTTTACACGCTTCGAAGGCATTTTCGGCTTCTGGTGTCCAAGGTATTTTTCTCTTATCATTTTTCTTAGAGTCTGTGAGAAAACTGTTAAGCGGTGCTTGCAGTTGAGCTGCATGTGGGATGCCCCGACGATAGTAGTTAATGATACCCAGAAATCTTCGTAGTTCACAAATCGTTTCGGGTCTAGCGTAATTTTCGATGGCAGTAACACGATCTTTAGGAGGTCGACAACCACTGCTATTGATAGTGTAACTAAAAATTCGACCTCATTTTGGCCAAAATTACATTTCCTAACATTGATTGGGGGTTATGCTCCTCGATTGAATTTGACATTATGATAATATCGTCGATGTAACAATAAACGAAGTTCAAACCTCTTAGAACTGAGTCCATAAGCCTTTGGAACGTTTGCGTGGCGTTTCGTAGTCCAAACGGCATATACAAAAATTCTATTAAACCCAACGGGGTGCAAAGAGCTGTTTTCTCAATATCCTCTTCGACCATCGGAATTTGGTAATAGGCTCTTACTAAATCTAATGTAGTAAAAATTGACTTACCATATAGTCTTTCAGCAAAGTCGTTGATATTAGCTATTGGATAGTGATCAGCAACTATTTGAGCGTTTAATTTTCGATAGTCGCCACATACACGCCAACCACCCGTTATTTTAGCCACAATGTGAATAGGACTAGGCCATTGACTCTTAGATATACGGCATATACCTTGTTCCAAAAGAAAATCTATTTCTGCTTTTGCGGCTGCTAATTTATCTCCAGATAATCTAAGTGGGCGATCTGCTACCGGCTTACCAGTTGTTTCGATATGATGTGCGACGGTTGAACCACCTGTGACCTTTCGGGTTAAGGTTGTTGTCGTAATGCTGACGTACTCTTGGAGCAAAGCTGCAAATGGTGTGCTTGACGAAATTTTTGAGATATTAAAATCTTCCGTTTCACGAATTTTACCACTACTAGCAAGTTGGGTTGTACCATCTACTAGTCTTTTGGTCTTGAGATCAATTAACAAATTATAATGAATTAAAAAGTCAACACCAATTATGGGTGATTGAACGTCAGCAATAATGAATAGCCACTTAAACTCACGACGTAACCCCAGGTCTAGTTTAAAAACCGAGTGACCATAGGTTGTGATTTCACTTTGATTGGCTGCCAAAAGTTTAATTTTCGAGGGGAAAAGTTTCGCCTTGACTAAAGATGGGGGTATAACTGAGACCACCGATCCTGAGTCAGTTAAAAAGTAAGATTTCGTCGAGTTATCATATACGATTTTCCGAAATTATTCCATTATTGCTGTCGCTGTCGCCAATTGAGTTGATTGACGACAGCTCAATTAGTTTTCCGAATTATTGTTATAATGTTGGCAATTTGGTTTACAGCGTTTAGCATTCTTTCCGAATTATACATGGTACCAATAAAGTTGTGATTCAGAAGGATTATGACCCGATTGTGAGTTGATTGTATTTTCATCTTATCAATAAAAATAAAATATTCATTGATTTAATGAGATCAGCCATTGAAGAGTTAATAGCACTTACCGAAAGTTGCGTTTCACTACTTGAGGTACTGTGTGATATGGCACTTACCATGTTGTTGTTCGCCTCTAACATTTCATCTGCCTTTTTTGCCAATTTGTCTAAATCATCTTGCTCCCATATACTTAAAAGTGGACGAATTGATTCTGCCATCTGTCCAATAAAAAGTGTACGGATTATCACTTCGTTGCACTCACCAGGCGCTAGCCGTTTCATGTGTGCCAAGACTTCAGACGGTTTATTAATACCCTGTCTGATAGCATTTGTCAAGGGAATATCAGTAGATCTGGCGCAATAAGTTTCCATGCGCTCTCCTGCCAGTAGGTCCACGGGAATTATACCGGCTATCACAAGAATGCGCAATGCAGCTGCTCTCTGAACAGATGTAAGAAGAAATGCTCGCGACCTTACCTTCAACGTTGCGGCCCAGATTTCACTTCCATAGAGCATAATGCTATTCCCAGCCTCCATTAAGAGTCTCCGTTTTGCCGGGAGCGGCCCCCCGATATTTGCCATTAGTCTGCTAAGGTGAACAACAATCCTTCTGGCTCTGTTGGCAGCGTTTCTCCACCTTGTAATAAACGGCGCAATTTGAATTCAGGTGACTCAGCAAATTTTGAAATTAATCTTTCCCTGAGTATATTGAATTTGTCGTTTGCGGGCGGATTGGTAATTAAATCCTCAACAGATAAAAGGATATCGTCTTCAAGACGAACCGAAACAAAATCAAATTTGTCTGTATCTGATGTAATGTCACACAAGGCAAACGACCTTTCAACCTGAGCAAACCAAAGGTGTGGGTTATGCTTATTGAATTTGGGTCCCTTTGAAGATTCGATTTTGCTGTTTCATTTGGATGCTCACGTTGCTTCCGTAGTAAATTCACTTTTCGTTGAAGGTCCCTCATTTGAGCAATAATATTATCCATTTCAGACATTTTAATTTCGTCACTGCTGGATGAAGTCTTTTCTATTGAAACAGTTTTGTTTACTTCTCAAGTTGTATTTGCTTGAATTCATAAGCAGGATTGATCTTGTTCGTTGTGAAAAAAAATTGATCGCAACGTTGAAACGTTAAAATTTTAAATAAGCTGCGACTGCGCTGTTTCCACCAAAAATATTTTTTTTACTGAAATTTTCACCGATTTGGTATTCGATGTAATTTGTTTCAAGCACGGGGTCACCAATATAGTTTGTGGTAAATAAAACGTGTTATTTTACTCTTAAACTATTTAAAATTATTATTATTTTATTTTCATGTTTGGAAGTATAAAAGAATTCAAATTAAGTTGCGAGAAGAATTGTCTACAGTTGTGGCAGCAAAGACGAAGCGAGGAATTAATATTTGTTTTCTTTTTCTTTTGTGTTCTAAAGTGTTGCCAGATTCATTCCGTTCACTAGCTGACAAACTTGGTGCTGCCACAAGTTTATCAAAAATCTTTTTAATAAGAACATGAAATCATCCATGAAGTTGAAAGAGCTTACTGTGCTAATAAGTTAGTTTGACAATGTACATAAAATTATAATTTTTCAAATTGAAATAAAAAACTTTTAATAAGAACATTAAATCATCCATGAAGTTGAAAGAGCTTACTGTGCTAATAATTTAGTTTGACAATGTACATAAAATTTTAATTTTTCAAATTGAAGTCAAAAAACTTTTCTAGGATGAAATAAAGGTTTTTTACACTTTCTTTCCTTTTTATTTCTTGTTTAATTAGGAAATACATCAATAATACATAAATATAAAAAATTTTCACACTTTACCTAGTTTTCGTATTATCATCGAGCAAACCGTATACATCAGGAATCGTATTCAAAGAGTAATGTATATTTGAAGAATTATCAAGATTTTTCGATGTATAAAAAATGCATTTCGAGCCATTTCAATACGATACTTCACTTCCCTCTCACATCTCAAAATTTTCTAAGTGTAGTTAAATTAAAAAAAATGTGCAGGTATATGAAGCAAAAAAGCACCAAAAAATACACGAAGAAAAACAAAATGGCAACACTGCTAACGAATCACTACTGAATGTCCCACTAATAACGCGCTTATTATCTCTAATCACTTAAAACACATATGGCAGCCCAGATAATTATACGTACAACGTGAAATGACAGTCAATTTTCTACATTTTACAAAAGAATTTCTACATCAATTTCGTCAATGGCAAATTTGTACATTAGTTTAAAAAGTTTCTTGTCACTTGTAAAAAAAATATACTATTTTAACCGAAAATATAGTAAGTCGAAAATCGAAGGATATTTGTGTTGAAAGTGATGGCTAATAATAAACTTAAGAATGTGTTGGTAGTGCCACGATTTTCCGGCTTTGATCGGACTTCAAAAGTCCCTAGTAATAGATTATTCTAACGGTATTGGTTCCCTATGTACTGAAATCAGAGTCTACACTAGATTTAGACAGGAGACTTTGAATCTCCTGTTGAGGATATATTTTCCTGACCTTGGAATGGTTGCATCTGCAAATCTTACAAGGCTCCAGGAAGGGATGGGATATTTATGGCTTTGTTGCAAAAGATATCTGACATAATCCTATTAAAACGGTAAGTGATTATTAAGGCCAGCTTTGATTTTGGTTATGTCTCACAAGCGTGGCGGGAGGTTGCGGTTATTTTTATACCGCAGGCAGGTAAGCCCAGTAATATCATCCTTTCTTTTTAAAACCATGGAAAGATTGACTGATATATATATAAAAGAGAGGTAGCTTGTGGAACGTCCTATTCACCAAAGTCAGTTCGCGCAAATGTCTGTTCTAGACGGTATTGAAAAGGCAGTCTCTAAAAGGGAAGTGGCTCTTTGTGCCTTCTTAGATATTCAGCCTTTGGCAAGACAGACTTTGACACCATAGTTAAGTCGTTGGAACGGAACGGAACATTAGAATGGCAGAACGGACTTAAAACTCCTGATGGATTTTTTTACGGGCCATTGGAAATTGATAGCGCATCTAAAAAAGGATGGCGGTCGGGATGTGTATGGTTGTAGGCTGAGTACACAGGCATCAGAGACGGCGGACCACATATTGTGTAAAGTGGTGTTGTTGATATGTTTAGATGTAGACATTTGGGGAGATATAGGGCCTTATAGCGTGTTAACACCGTACAAATATATGGTAACACTAAGATCGTATACCGGCCTCACAGATGAGTGACAACTCTATTAAAGACAAATAAAGAAAAACAGAAGAACCGCTAAGAATTTTTGTAATAACTTTATTAAAAAAATAAAAGATAGATCTTTCTAACCCACAGAGAAAAAACGTGTTTTTTGTTTTAACTCCGTCTGATATGCCATACAGGAAACATTGAAAAATGAATGAGAAAAGTGAAAATAAGAATACCGAAAGCGGACAGAAACCAAGCGTGGTGGATAAGAAATGCGCCATTCCTTAAATTCTACGTATAGACGTCAAACCACCAATTTTCTGCAAGCAATCTTTATTATTATTCAAATGGAGTGTCAATTTGCTGTTGCAGAAGTAAGATGGGACCAAATATCATTTCATCACTTGAGCCACAATTTTTATTGCAAGTAGCATTATATTAATAAACATACAGGTTACTTATACGCGGAAAATAGAACGCAAATTAAAACCATTACACTAACATATTCTCTGTCAACCTCGGTCTAAAAAGAAATATGGATTTCGAGTTTATTCTTGCTGACGTTACGATAAACTCAACTGCTGATAAATTCAAACCACTCCGTAACGCCGATCGATTGGCGGAATTCGAGGCATATATTGCCAATTTACCAGTCTCGGACACTAGATTGGATCATTGAGTAGTCATGTGAAAGAAATTAATAGTTAATGGGAAGCTGTTCCATCAACCTACAAAAAACTGTACCATTGACCAATGATGGCTATTGCATGGAAAAGATTGGTAGATTTGTATGAGAACAAAGGGGCTCTTATAAACGAACAACTTCGGATACTTCTGAGTATTAAGTCCATTAACCATGAATCATGAACACTAAAAATCTGCAATTTTAGACTGAAAATTTGCGCATACGTAGTTGAGAAAATATCCGGTCGGTCGCCATCGTACTCGATATCAGAAATGATAACATCTAGTTTTCGCGAAATTACTATGACCGATATCATGTGTACCCATGTACATATTCTTTTTGGAGGAAAATTATATCCTACATTATTAACTACGGATGTGAAACATCCGAATGATAATCTGATCGCCCAGAGAACCGTTGGATAGTTACTAGTGAAGTTCTTATGCCTTCACCCCTGCAGTCTATTGCATCGTTTTTATTTGAATTAAACACTTAAATGGCCCGTTTTTGGGAGCTTGGAGAAGTTCAAAAGGACACTCGACTTTCCGAAGAAATTTATTAAACTACAACCTATAAACAGACCGACGGTCCCTATATTGTCCGACCAGAATATTCGAACGAAGTGTCGCTAGGAAACTCTCCCAATAGTACTCTGTTCCAGATCTTGAGGAATGACGCCCGACTCTTGAAGAACCACGAGTTGAAGGCTCAATAATAGTTCGATAGACTATTATTTGCCACACCACGCCGTACTCAAACCCGATAGTATAACTACAAAGTTACGAGACATATGTAAAAACTCTAACTCCTCTTCCAACGGCGTGGGGTTGGATAACGTATTATACCCCGGGCCTGTGTTGCTGGCTACTCCGCTGGCTATTCTTTCGCTATGTTTTCAATGCGGATATCGAAAAAATTTACCGCCAAATATTGGTTCGTTCCAATCTAACCCAGTACCAGCGCATTTTGTACTGCAAGGATCCTATAGCTGAAGTGATGGACTGCTTAATACTGTCACGTTCAGAGTGAACTGTGCATTGAGCGATTCGTAACCTTTTGCAATTGTTCAACGATTATCAACCCCTGAGTACTTTGACATCTGAGATTTTGAAAACCCAAGTGTATGTCGACGACGTACTAGCTGGCTCTCATGAATTAGAAGACACTCTCTAGAGACGTGATGGAGTGGTTCAAAGTCTTAGCTAGGCTGGATTCCTGCTTTGAAAATGGACAGCTAATCATCTTCTTAAAATTTTCGGATGCCAGTTACTAAAACCTTAGGCTTGCGATGCAATGCTGTTACTGACAGCTTCTATTTTAAACTGATTTCGGAGCCATGCCAGGAATTGCTTGCTAAACGTGCTATCTTGTCTGAGATAGCGAAGCTTTTTGACCCTGCCGGTTGGCTCCAAAATTATTGTGGCAAAAATTATAATGCAACAAATATGGAAAGACAAAACATTGGGACGAATGTTTAAAACTCTATAATGGTGATCATTTTTGGATGGTTACGATTTTAAACTTCACTCACTTTGCGATGCCTCTGTAGAGACATATGGCACAGCTATTTATGTTCGAATGTGTCAGTGAATGAAATAACGACACACTTAAGTGTGTAGGGCAAAGGTAGCTCCTGTGAAATCTGAAACATTACCCCGTTTGGAACTTTGCAGAGCAGCTATGATGGCAAATATGTAAAATAGTTATGTCAAGTAAATCTGGACAGGAAGAAGATTTATCTATGGACTGACCCACTGACCATTGGCCCACCTTTGTTCAGAACAGAGTAGCACTCATTGTTGAAAAAGCTGGTTGCGACAATTGTTCTCACGTTGATTTCAAGGACAACCCAGCCAGTTCGTAAGTCAACGAAATTTTATCCTTGAATATGATCAATTATTAAAGGGAAAGCCCATTTCGTCAAAGAGTTAACGACAATATTAACCCGCATTGAAGCATGCCTGAATTCGAGACCATTGACCGCTATGACGGAAGATTCTTCATTCTTCTTTACCATTAGTGCGCCTTTCCTGGCACCCCCTGAAACCGATCACTCTGATCTTTCGTTGAGCATTGTCAACAGTTGGCAAAAGCTCAAGGCGCTCTCATCACCAATTTGCTCGTGGTTGGAAGAAAAAAAAAAAACTTAACCGACGTGTGAAGTGGCAGTACCCTCAAAAGAACTTCGAAATCAGTGATTTTGTTGTTATCAATCAAGATAGTTTACCACCTGATGAATGGCGGTTGGGTCGAATAGAGAAGACCCATTTAGAACCCGACTCGAGAGTCCGTTCATTCGGCCAATAGTGAAGCTTGTTCTCTTACCCAATTCGGAAACAAACTAATTTATTACCTTTTTTACCCCACAGCAACATATCGTATTTAAGGCTTCTAACCCCGGCAAGGTCATCCACATAGGCAACAACATGGCATCCCTCCACATTTTGCGTTAGGGTTACGCCATACCTTAATGTCAAGAAATGTACACAGAGCAAATTCCTTGTTATCTGTGCAGAACTGAATCCTTCCCACAAGAGTATGCAAAGCAGTCTCAATAGAACTTCCAATAACATACGCATGCTGCACATCCTAAAGTAACTCCTTTGGAATAATGTTTCTTATATGAAGATCTTTTGCAAGGCAGTTGCTGAAAATGACCTTCAGCCTGCCACATGAAATTAAAATTGAAACAACCTAAATGGACAACCTCTGAAATTTATTTTTGACAAAACATGTCCCAATAATATTTTGTGGTATGAATTAAGAACCAGAAAGCGAATAATTAATATTTGCCTACGTAGAAACAGGGACAAACATAAATTATGAAGGTAAAGCAATAAATGACATTTTACAATGTGATTTTAATAGGACTATTCTGATTTGACACAATTCAGCGAGCTGTAATTCAGATTTTAAAATTTTAATCACATCTGATTGTGATTGATTATAGCAAATAAATAAAATAACATTTATTTGTAATTAAGAAACAAAGCATAGCCTGAAGGCAATAAGCGAAAGGTATTTCAGAAAACACAGCGATCAACTAAATTGTTTGCATAATAACTTAATGGGTTATTTAATATGGTCTTATTAAAGATATCTTCGATAAACTAATATATTTACTAGATAGATTGATAAATTTCCTACAAGTCATTGTTTTATTCCAAAATTTTTTATGTTGTCTATCAAGAAAAAAAGAAGAAAAATATCGCTGAACAAAATTATTGGCACACTATCTTCTTTATTATCTTAAAGGTAAAGATCTTTTTTGTTGTTAGTGTTTTAATGTGTGGGTCTGTTTTAAAATTTATGACGTCTCCAAATTCTTAAGAGGTACAGTAACGGGAGGTGTACAAAAAAAGAAATAAGCATGTTAAGAATTTGGTGTTGGAATCCTCATATGAAATTAAGATTTGAACTTTTTTTCTACTTTGAAAATATTTTTTTACACACTATATGTATATATTTATATGAATTACACAACACAATAAACTCCTTACCAATAAAAAGGTACATATATGTTACTACTTATATAATTTATTTAAATAATAAATATTTAATACTTACATCCCTGGGTTCTACTTCGGCTCCGAATACACTTACAAATTTGGCCAAGTGTTCAAAATGACGAGTCATTTCAGTAGCCAATATCATGTCTATTATTGTACTACGTACCAATTTATAAGTGTCTTTGTCTAAATTTTTAAAAATATTGGCTTTGTCATCAGCTGCGATGAAAATAAAACAATAATTAATTCATATTTTCAGAATTGGAAAAACGTTAATATGTATGTACATATAGTCATGTGAAAAATAATACATTGCTGTTTTCCCTAAAAGCTTAAGAGAAAAATGTACTACAACTGAGTAACGGTACAAAATTTGTTTGTCAAATAACGGTTCTTTAAGTCGTCGAAATTCAAGCAGACAATTTATCTTTTTAAAAAATGTTTGAATATAAAAACAGAATTGGAATTTTAACTCTTTTGATATAAGTGCCACTATTATTTTTCACATGACTATATGTACGTGGACATATTTACCGAATGCTAATCTAAAACTAATTGATGCATGATGTGCTTCGAGTACACTTAAATCGTTATAAAGTATAGCAAGAGGGCTATTTGAGTTACATAGAAAAGCAGATGAACGCCCAGGATGGTCAACATCATGGGCAACTGCAGCTATCAATGATGCAGCCTCTTCCAAACGATCCATAACAAGATCTTTGCATGCCAGTTGTGATATGAAAACTCCTGTTGCCTAAAATCGAAATAATGTCAAAAGTTTATCATGTTATGTTAGGAAAAAAGAAGTATGTAAGTATTTCATCTCAAATCACAAAATTTTATTGTCTTTCGTTCAGGATGATGATTTATTATATTATTATTATTAATATATACCTATATTAAATATATTATTAAATACCTATTTACCATATACATAAATATCTATATCCATATGTAAATTAGTTATTAAAAATTAAAATAATTATAATTTAAAAATTAAAATTAGTATTTAAAAGGGATTAAGATTTTTAATCCCTTTATCAAATAAATTGCTACACGAAGGCATTTCAAACTTACGTTAATGCCCGTAAGCGGTCGAAACGCTACTCTGAAAATTTAAAATTAATATAAAAAGAAAAACATAATATTTTCAAAAATTAACAATTTTCCAATAAATGTTGCCTACATATTATAAACATCAAGTGTTGGCTACAAAAACGCCAACCGCAAAATAAATAATTATTAAAATAATCAAACTATAAGTTTAAATTTATAATAATTAAAATACGTTTAATATCAAATTATAATTTATAATTAATGTCCAAAGTATTTTGGACAATATCATTAAAGATTAAAAAAAGCTTGTAATATCTGTGATTATACTATACAGAAATCATTCGTTGTAATATCTACTATATAATATAAAATCTCGAAAAGTTGTGAAGACATAATTATATATACAACCATAATCTCAACTTTAGCCTTTTCATAAACGTAGAAATTGATGGCACCAACTATATAGTAAAATTATTAGTTGACACGGAAGCAGGCGTTTCTATCATAAAAACTAAATTTTTTAAGCCACAAAAAATCAATAGACATACATATATATGTATGTATGTATGTAAATAAAAGTTATAAATTAAGGTGAACTTAAAAATAAATATTACTAAATTTATTTTTGTTGTCCTCTTATTACTCTACTGATTATTTTAAATAAAAAGCCAAGCTATTTTTATTAAACATTTGTTTTGGTTAACTGCGCTTTCAAATTTCATTGGTATATGGTATAGTCAAAACTTTAATAAGACTTAATAAAAATTCGGTAATAAATCTACATATGTCGGTATGGCAGAATAACTTAAGCCAAAAAATTAAGTTCTGATATATTCCCAGTTTTGTGTAATTTTTATCATAATTCATAATATAAAAACTGTAACTTTACGTATTGGTAACAAACTTATTAAACAAGTTTTAAAAAATATTGGTAAACAGAAAACAATTTACACCTTTCATAACTTAAGTGATTTTTTGATACAAAATTCTGCGTTCTACTGAAGCTTAAGTAAGATATTTTATTAAAATAATAACTACATGTGTTATTGCATAGGTTTAAGTAAACATAAGACATTTTATTCAAACTTAAAAAATAATAAGATAGTACAAGCATTAAGCTTAGGTCTTATAAAGTTCCTAATTCAATATCTTATATGTTCTTATGTCAACTTAAGACCAATATATAAACATATACATACTTAGATACATATGAATGTGTGTACCTGTAATACATCTGCAGCATGTGTGCTGTTGTGGTATGGGTTATCCTCGTGATAATGATTTTCTATTAAGGCCAGCCAGTTTTTGCAGACAGTTTCATCTACACGTAGTGTTGAGAAAACGTCAAATCGTCTAAAGATTTCCATTCCCAAATACAAAAGTGGATGTCTCTCAGTGACTTCTTCTAATTTAAAAATATTAAATTCCCAGTTTAGAGATTCTTCTAGTATTTCCATAATAAGAGGAGTTGCCTATAAAGGAGATATAAGATTTTTAAACACTACAACAAAAACAAATTTTTAAACTAATGTCACTGACCTTCATTTTAGCCGACATTACTCCAGGAGTGTTTGTACTAACACACGGCCGACCTGATTTTACTATTGAGTCATTTGAACTACGTCTAGATGAATATATATTCGGACCCTGAAACGTTTATTTAACAAAATTTCCACTTTTTAGCAAGAATTGTAGGAAAGTCCGCTTACTTACTGTTAAAAGAGCACCAATTAGATCTGTGGCTATAGGATCATCTGGCCGAATTTCTTTCATTTGCGGACTGTATAATCCTTCACGTTTCAAAAACTCCATTACCTTATCTATAAGTCGAGCTTCGTCCGCTGAGCAATTCTCCTGTACTTGGGAGAGCAAATTTATTATCTTCAGTGCGTATATTTTACATATTTCGCATTTTATATATAGATGCCATGTTAAAACGTTTCGAACCAAAAAAAATCGACAAATTGAACGAATTCACGAAAAGTATCGGAACGAAATTAACGCAGATCATTAAGATGCAAGTGGGTTAACAAATAACAAACGCAACCAAATTGCAAACGAATCCAAAAATACATAAAATTAAATAAAAATTAAAAGGCAAAATTAGTAATTTTATTAAAATAAAACAGCCAAAAATTAAAAACAATATACATACATATGTATAAGCTAATTTTTTCAACGCAGTTTGCAAAGCAATACTACAATGCTTTATTTTCATAAAAGCAATAGAAATCTTTTCACATCGCCGTAAGTTAATTAAGGTAAAAGTATATACCACGCGTTAGTACGTGTGTGACCTCTAGACTTCTGCCAATAAAATTGAACTTGCGTATTTGCATTAACGAGTTACATAAAAAACATTTTGACGCGTTGGCAGTAGAAAGTCTATTAACTTTCAACTTTTTTAACGCGTTGTGTATTTTTGACAGTCATCAGCTGACAAAAGAATAAATTAAACGAATATGAATCATTTTGCAATGTACAAACAGGAAAACAAATGAAAACTGTTGACAGAAAATATGTTTTTAACGCGTGTTGTGTAACTTGCAGTTTTTCATGCACGTAAATATTTTAACGCACGATAGTTGTTGACGAATTAACGCGCGTTATGTGCTTCTACCTTTTTTGCATGATAACCTTTTTCAGTACGCAACACTTGCCAAATTTGTGCATTGTTTTCATTTATAATGTTTTGTGATTGATAACATAATTTTTTTCAACTATGCATACATACACATGTGCACAGTTAACTTTGAATTTTTTCTATGCATGTACAGTATATGTCACTTAAAATCTTACACTATGGTTCTGAAAAAGAATTCATTCGTTTTAGGCCATTTATGCTTTGGAAATTATTTAAATTGCTAGTTTTATATTGTGTGTGTTATTATTTATTTGCATTTAGAGTGAAAAACGATTTTATTACATTGTAAAAGAGGAAAATTTTTATACCTAATATCGGAAATAATTAATCGTAGTCGTAATTAAAAGATACGAAAAAGAAAATCGGATAACAAATAAAACTAAAAAAAGTTTTAAATTAAAGTCATTTCAAAATGATGACCGCTAGATAATCAGAAAAATACAGCAAAGTCCCAGCTTTTAGCCCCAAAATTAGTCGGTGAATTGAAAGTATATTTGAAAAAGGAAGTAAGCACGTTTACGGTTCAAAGATTATTCCATCATAATAGCTATCATAGCCGAAATAATAGGAACAACCCGCATATTAGTGACAGTAGGCTTAGAAGACTATTGTTTAACAATGACGATCTGAAATAGTCAACCAAGTTCTGGAAATATGTAATATTCATTGAAAAGTCGAAATTTAATATATTTTTCTCCTATGGAAAACAAATGTCGTGGAGAAAACTCAATGAAGTAATGGAACTTGCGATCAAGTGTAAAGCACGGTGGAATATCGCAAATGATTTGGAATTGTATATCAGTTGCTAGAGTGGGTAACTTAGTATTTGTTGCATTCAATATGTATAAATTGTTATATCTGGGTTCTTTAAAGCACAATTAAAAAAGGTGGGAAAAATTGGTACTTCGAATACTTTTAAGTCATAGGATGAAGATTTAAAACAATGTTCCCATGTTAGTCGGTTCTAGGCGCTATATAACTGTCTGAAGATAATTCAAACGCCGTTCCAGTCACTAGCTATGAACGCTTTTGAATATCTGTGGAAAATACCGCACAAAAAATTAGGAAGTACCAAAAATCTTGTGTACGAAATTAAGTGAAGCATGAATTTTGAGATATTTTTTTAATTTTTGTCAATACTGTTTCAAAGAATTAAAGTTTATTGAAGTGACTTTTAATTTGTAATATATTAAATTATTATTAAATTATATATATTATCTATTTAAGTTATTTAAAAAACGATGCTGTACGATTTTAAGTGACACTCACTGTATAACCTACATTGATCAAAAAATTTTCCGGAATAGTCCCGGTGTGGTGGTCCCATCGTTTCGATTTGATTTTTTTTTTATACCCGCTAAATCTTAGCGTCATAGCTCGACATATGCATTTTTTATAATCTGTTTTCGGTATGTCCAGCAGTGCTTCCTGCGATTTTACCATTATTTATTTATTTATTTAATAATATATGGAATCTAGCACGACAAGACTTAAATCTTATAATTTTAAGTGCTAGTGAGGATTACAAATTTAAAGTGATAAAGTTTAATAGGTTATCAATACAATTTAAGAGGGAGAATTAAATAAATTAAGGAGAATTATCAAATTAAAACGCAATATAGATCGAAGAAGATTAAAGAAAAACAATATAAATAAAAATGAATTATATAATTACAAAGTGAAGGAAAAAGAAAAAGAGGAAATTTAGATATATAAGCAGTTTAGAAAATATGTAATTACATTATCAAGATAAATATCTCCGAAGATCAAGTTTAAACCGCCTTGCGCTGCTAATATTCAGTATCCGATTCGGTAATTCGTTCCAAAGACTAGTGCATTAAATGAAAAATTGCCGCTGTGAAAAAGTGCTCTTATATCTTTGCTGTATTAGTTTCCTACCTCGTGCTGATCTACCAAATCTCAATATTCCAAAGAGATCATTCGGTTGCTGGGTTGTTAAAATCTTATGTAATAAAATTATGCTACGAATATTTAAAAGATTCTCAAAGGTCATATGATATATCCTATACGAAAAGCAAGAAATTGTGTCGCGCCGACCTCTATCATACATATATCCCGCAATATTATTATATGCAATCCTTAGCTTATTAAAATCGGATCTTGAACATAACGCAAAAATCTCACAACCGTATAATAAGACAGGTATTAGGTACATTTTGGCAAGCAAAGAACGATTTTCCAATAGAGTTGAATTAACAGCTAAAAAATTCCTAAGCATACCGTAAACACGGCCAATAACGGTCGCTATATGGCTAGACCAGGAGAGTTTATCATCAAATATAACGCCAAAATTTTTGAAAGAGTTAACAAGCTGATTAATATTATCATCTATTTTTACCACAACATCATTATTGAGAATCCTTTTGTTCTATTGAGAAAAATGCACCTCGATTTAGTAAGATTGATGCACAGCCCGTTGTTCGGTGTCCATTCGTTAATCCTAGCTAAGTCAGAATTGATGTTGTCAACTCACTGAGAAATAATATTCAATTCACATCACATTTGGTAAATCATTTATATAGATACAGAAAAGAAGAGGTTCAAGAATTGATTCCTGCGGAACACCACGGTTTATATTAAGAATCCCTGAATATTTACCATTGTATAAAACTGTTTGATATCGTCCTAAGATATGTGCGAATGAGACTACAGGCCGCTGGGTCTACAGTATCGAATGTCTCGCTGTGATCAAATAGTTTTAAAAGCGACAACATTGCTTTGTTAAGGTTACACCTCAGTTTCTCTACTACATATGTAAGAGCTGTTATGCAATATCTCCCTCTCACACATCCTGATTGTACCCAGATAATAAATTCCTTTGCTCAAGATATTCATTAATATGTTTACTCATTATATTCTCCATTACCTTAGACAAAACGGAAGAATCGCAATGGGCCTTAATTCTTTGTTCCACTTCGGAATAGGAATACTTTTCGATAGTTTCCACCCATCTGGTAATATTGATTTTTTTTGTCAAAATTTTAGGTAATAAAATTCTAATAAATGTTGGATCCAACCCATCCATTCTAGTTGTCCTAGATTTTATAGCAGGAAAACTCTCCAAAACCTCACTATGACTTACGCAACGAAAGCTAAATTTCGTCTCAATAGATACTGAACACACATTCTCATATACATTGTGCCCTGGCTGAGGAATATCTATGTTAAAAAAATTATACTTCAATTTATCAATATCAATAATAACATCGTTATTGGGAGTGACCCCTCGACCAATTCAAATTTTCCGAATTTCCCTTCATTTCGTCTATTTTCTACCATATTACAATCATTTAGACCTTCAAATATTCATAACATCTTTTCTACAAAATTGAAATTCTCTATAGAGTTCGACAGTTCTTAACCTTTTCCATCTGGCAGCATTACGAATCTTAATAAATTCCTCAATACTGAATGTATACCACAGTTGCCGATTTGGTTTTACCCGCCTGATCCTCATACAAATTATTTAAAAAATTGCAAAAAATTCAATTGATTATTCACGTCCTCGAGATAATAAATCTGATGGATGTTCTCTTGGCTACGTAGCTTTTGCAAATGTCAAATTATGCCGCTAAGATCTAGCGGGAATATCAATAACAGATGTACCAACTTAACAAAAAAAAAAAAAAAAATCAGATCGATAGGAAGGCATATGCGGGCTATTCCGGAGACTTTTTGATCAAGGTCGTATGTATGCAACTTAACTTGTTTGTCTTACAAAGACGGGCCATTTATGAAACTTTTGTGAACACACTAGATCTTGTGCTCTGATTTTTTATGATGCAGTTGTTTGCGCTCAAGAATAGGGCATGTTAGTTGTAAACATTCAACTCGCAACAGTGTCGTCATATTTTTTTAGAAAAACTGAAAATTTAGATGAAAAAACCTGATTTTCAAGTGAAAAAACTGTATATACATAAAAAAGTACTAAAACATATACGGGTATGTTCTGTACACCGAAAACGAGTGAAATTAAAATCAAATAAATTTTCAAAAACAAATAAAATTTAAATGCGCATATTATTTTAAACTTTTGATAATAAAAAAGTTATTCTAAAGATAATTAAATGAATTAATAAGAAAAATATCAATATCTTGTCCGATTTCTAAATTATAGCAATTTGAAGTTTCATTCGATTTCAATTTCACTCGATTTCGGTCTACAGAACATACCCGATAGTTTACTTTGTAGATTACAAATTAAATGCGATATACATAAATTATATAATGCTGTGCTCGAATTTGACACTTTATTCCGACAAGCAAGGCCTCCCCAGCGATAAACAGAATTTGAGTACGCAGAATCCAGTGCTTCAAACCGTTTTTTAGGTTAGCTCTTGTTTTTGAAACATACCGTTACTTCGAATATGGAGGAGGTTGCACAACATGTATTCGCGCAACTCAAAAAAGGTTCAGTTTATTAAATAAACTAAAAAAAATCGCAATATCAATGCAATAATCACCTTTAAGTAAGGCTGAAACTTTTTGCTAATCTGCGAAGTCGTTTTAGGAATATACATTTTTTAGCAAAAGAACCGTGTGACCACATTATTCCGTAATTAGTGATATTATTTTAGTGAATTGGATATATCACTCATACGTATGTATTTACGTAGTATCTAATGTGATCACACTGTTTTTTTCCCAAAAAACGAAACTTCCTAAACTTTATTGTAAGTTTCACACACTGTGTGAATTCTCTCTTTAGTCAAATGGGGAAATTGTAATCAAAGTAACAGAATTGAAAGTAAAAAACGAAACTTCAAAATTTGCACAATTAACAGAAAAACTGATTTTTTAAACAAAAAAAACTTGAAAACTGCTCAATGCTTAAAAAACCGCAGAATACATATAAAACTGCACATTTGGCAACGCTGACTGGCACTCACAACGGGCGTAAGAGTTTGCGTTTGTAAGACTGTAAGATTGTACCAAAAACGAATTGAAACGAAAATTATGTTCGCATCATTTTTGCAGTACAGTGGAAAACGATTAAAACGAACTCGAAGTGGCCACACTTTTTCTAAAGCATTCTGAATCATTAAATAATAGTTTTCGAGTTCGCAATAAACGATTAAATTTCAGCTAAAGGTCATTAAAGGACCTAGCAAATATATTCGCTGTTAATAAAAGTTCGATATAACTGCGTTCGGCGTTTTCTTTTCTGGCTAAAATTGTTGCACTTTGGGTATTCTTCGCCATAGATCACGTAAAAAATTAAGGAATATCGAATGGACAAAAATTCCATTATTACAAATTACTTGATACCTCGACAAACAGTTTGTTATATTAGATGTTCGTTATAACCGCGTTCGCATGTATTAATTTTTACCAGGCTTGAGTCACTTTTATTTGTTTAACATCTCAAGTGTTGCGTACATACCTAAATATGTAAGTACTCGTATGTGGCGTTATTTACTTCTCCCGTTTTATATCGAGCTCCTTAAGAATTGCACTGTACGAATTATTATTGATAAAATCATACTCGATATGCTAGGTTGATTTCAGCAGTACTATATGGTTCTGTCCTATCTCCTCTTCTCTTTATAATATTTGTTAATATCGCAGATGAATTAATAAAGGAGGGGTAGCCCCGCCAAACAAGCCACACTTGAACACGCATAGCGGCCCGTTGTGATAAGTAATAAAGTTAAATTAATAAAATTACCAGTGAATTGATATCAAATGGATTTTACGCATTAAACTTTTCACATTATTTCTATTTTACGCAAAAGACAAATAATCTGCATCTTCTTTAAGGTTCAATTAGACGTGACTTAACATAACATCAGAACTGTAACTATAGTCAAAACAACCAAAATTGTATTGATCGGTTACGGCGTTATGGTAAGCAGTTTTGACAATAAGGTTGGTTTGTTGCATTACAACTATGATGCTATGTTAAGTCACACCTAACTTGAGCTTTAAAGTAAAATTAGCTGAACGCTGTCATAACGTAACGTGTTAGCTGTTCGATTTTGATATATGGGAATCAATGCTGTAACGTAACATTCTGTACAAAATAGAATTTCTCAACGGTGTTACGTGACATTTGTAAAGCAGTGATGGACTGTTTGTATGTTAAATTACTCTTTTTGTGACACTCTTTTCACACAATTAAAAAGAGAAATTTAAAACAGTTGAACAAAGCCATTATAACAATTTGAACAAATTTATAATATATTTTAGAAAATGTGTACCCGATTTAAAAATATTACTATTTTTAATTCATTTATACGTAGGTATAAAAAAATTTTTATTTTTGTTTTTTTCATAAAAACTTACAGTTAAAATTGGGTAAAATTTAATTTTTCTTTTTATTTTAAAGTATAAATTAAACCTATTATATTTTTTAATTTTAGAGACTTATCTATGAGAAAAATTCTTGTCCGATTATGCGTTGGAGCTACTGTACTTGATTTTATGTAAATTGAACCTTTTTTCTCTTTAGCAGTAGCGCTGACTTATTAACAGTTGTCTCTTTTTCATATAACAAGTATTTCAGTGTTCTCGAAAATTTTAAATTTTACTAAAACAAAGTTGTCGTGTTTTTAGATCTTCTACAATAATCCGCATTTTTGGAGCTAAAATCGGCAAACCGGCATTTTGATAATTTTAAAGCAAAAAATAGGCAAAATACCTATAAATCGGCAAATATGGAAGGCTTGGTTGTGAACCAATCATGGACTTCCCAGCAGAATTGTAGGACGGTGCATAAAGCTAAAACTAATAATTTCCGTAACATTCCGTGGAAGAATAAGCGATCTTGTCCCAGTCAATAAGCTGCAGCCAGTTATCTGGACTGCAACAAATTTGTATTTGTATATTATACTGTTACGTTTTAACATTTTTAAAACGTTTGAATTCGTTTAAATTGCGTTAAAATAAAATTAAAACCACTTTGTTATTGTTTTACAGTTTTTATTTACTACACTATAACTTTTATACAGTTTGTCTTAATATTCGTATATACAACACTTATATTTCCGTTTAAACATGACTTTATTTTATGACAGCAAAACAATAACTAACTGAAGTGTAGGTAAGGCAGCCTCTTTATATATCCTCTATTTGATGTTTATTGCGAGATAACTCAATTAAATACGAGATCGACAGGGTGACACATAATTACCTAATATTCCAAAATTCCACTATACAGTTTTAAGGTGCTGATGTATGCTTCTTAGGCATTTTTATTTTCGTAGCAATACATTAATAATATAAGATTAGCGTGACGCTGTGGTATGGTCGGTAAGACATCCGCCTACCAACCAGAAGCCCTCGGTTCAATACCAGACCAAATCATTTGAAAAAGGAAACGATTTTTCAACAGCGGTATCACCTCATAACATTAGCTAGTAACTAGTTATGAGTATTATTTACTATACGGAGCTGGCGTTAAGCTGTAGGTCTCTTTCAATGAGTCTAAAAATGGATTCTAGTGCATCTCATTGACTCATATATATATATATATATATATATATATATATATATATATATATATATATATATATATATATATATATATATATATAATTCCCTAACATTCCATGAAGGAACATGGGGACTTCTCTTCTTATATATATATATGAGTCTAAAAATGGATTCTAGTGCATCTCATTGACTCATATATAAAGTAAAGTGCACTTAAAGGGCACTTTATATATATATATATATATATATATATATATATATATATATATATATATATATATATATATATATTAGGGCGGGTCGATTTGGTGCGACGCAAAAAAATTGCCCAAGTGACAAGCAAAATCGAATTCTATAGATCACAATAAGAAATTTCACCCAAGGAACCATACCTCTAAAATTAATTTTGATGTTCCTTATTTTGACCTAAAGGTCAAATATTGACCCAATAGAGCCTAAATGTATGACCGACTGTCACATTCAGGCAAAAAGGAATTTGAAAAACCCAATATAGTTATATTGTGTTGTTAAGATTTTTTCAGTATTTCAAAAGAAATGTAAAGATGTGAAGTGCAAAAAAATCAAAGAAAAAAAAGGATTTTAAAAGAAGAAAATTAAAAAAAAAAATAAAAAACATTAACAACATTTTTTTTAATCATCCCAACACATTTAAAATATATATTTAATATATTTTGTGACACCTTTTGTTGTGCTGTGTTGATGTTTTAAATATTTTTGAAAGTGAGGGCCAACTAAAAAATTCTTAAAACTCTTGATAATGGCCTTTGGTTTAAGCTATATTTAATTTTAAGTATTGTTTTTTTAATTTTTCACTGAAATGAATCCACCATCATCTACACCGCAAAGTAAAGCAACAGCAACATCAACAACTATCGAAAACCCAATGAATCATATACCCAAGCATTATGTTAGTCTTTTTGGTGCGAGCTGGATATCTTGAGTTATTATTTTTACTTGAGCGAACGTGCTAAAAAAGAACAAAAAAAGTTTTCCTATAAATCATTCACTACTCATGTAGCAAATAAGTTGATTGGAATTTTGAAAAAACTTGGTATGGAAATAATGCCGAAAAATAGTATATTAATTAAATTAAATAATAGATTGCTTAACAAATATCAAGCCGATAGCAAGCAAAGATACTATGACCAGAATGCCTCAAAGAGTTTATGCGCGATCAACATAATGAAAGAAAACTAACGGTCGATGCATTTGTGATGGAAAATGAAGAGCAAAGAGCAAAGGTTATGCCATCAATGCCAATGCATCCCGATGATTCAACATACATACCGCCATTGGTTGAAAAAGATATGGATAGAAGCAATGGTTTACAATACACAGAAAGATACGATTGTTTTAACTTTGCCTTGATGTGTGACAAATTTGGTGTGCCTGATAGAGTAGCATCAGCATTGGGAACCGCTCTTTTCCAAAATTTCGAAAAGAAAGATCGGCATGGCGAACCTTTCCGATTTGTTAGCGTTTTCATTCGATGGTAGAAAAGATGATACTGTAACAAGAGATAAAATTGATGGGAAGTATCATACTAGGATGATAAATGAACCGCATCTTTTTTGAGAGAACCAAGTTCTCAATTGGTTAGTTACGTGGAACATGAAACACGACTGTCAACCGTTTTTAACTATTTGACAACTTTATTTTATTATTTTCAGGTGGCGAACGGCTTTGAGAAAATTGCGTTGAAAAATATACCCCCTGTTCCAGAAAAAAATGAATTTACCACCGATTCGAAGTACTTCTACGACATTGCTCATGCAATTTCTAGCGGCATGGTTTCGGTGGATCTGGGTAACATCAAACCAAGGAAAATTGTACATTCTCGCTGGCTCACCAAGGCCGCTTAATTATTACGATTATGTGTGACAACGGAAAATCCATCCGAAAATTTAAGAATTCTGCTTGAATTTATAAATAATTTTGATGTGCCCATGTACTTCAATATCAAGTATTACAGCTCTATCGTGTACGGTAGAGTATTATTTTGCAAGTTTATTAGTTGGTCACGGTTTCTGCAACCTCCTTTACGCAGTATTGTCAATCAAGTAATTAAGTATAATTCATATTGTGGGCATTCAGAAAATATCAATGCTGTTTGATGATAGGAAAGAAAAGCGAGACTGCTAAAGGGTCCGCCAAATAAATTTTTTAATAGTCCAACGGTGTCAAATCGCAGTTCCGAGGTGGCCAAACGACATCAGCTCTGCGGCTGATAATGCGATCTTCAAAAACAGGGCGCAAAACATCGAGTGTAGCTTCGGCTGTGTGGCACGTAGCGCCGTCCTGTTGAAACCAAATGTTGCTAATATCCTCCTCTTCAATTTTTGTGAACAAAAACTCTTTCAGACATGAGCTAAGTGTTACCATTCACGAAATAAGCACTAGTTGAAAAAAAAAACGTTAGATGGCGGACCCTTTATAAAGAAAATTCTACGCTATCGAACCGATGTTGAAGACTCAACTGAACTTAGAGTTTATAAAAAACCAGATATAAACTTTCATTGCACAAATTACATGGAAATGATCAGTTTGAATGATATAAATAACGTATTTGAACCACCATTCATGTGAAGCATTCCGTACGATACATTGAAAGAATATTGAAATCAAGATGATCCAACGTTTGATGATCTAAACATTCCGTCACATATACAAGGAACGAAACGACATGTTAAATTGCTAGTTAGCGACACGTTAAATTCCTAACTCGTATGTTATACCAGAAAATGTAGTCGCTGTTATGGCGACGATAGAGAGCCGTGCGAGCAAAAAAGATTTCAAACAATAATGTTTTTAGTTTCTTTTCTATTATAAGTTGTATTAAGAAAAAAATCAACTCCAAAACAAAAACAGCTATTTCGCTGATTGTTTCATGTAAAGTGCCAAAAATTGTAATTTTGAGAGATTTTTGTATGGGGAGCCCCCAGAAAGGTTCCAGGGGGTGTGGGTCCAAAATTAATGGAGGTCGGTCATACATTTAGACTCGATTGGGAGAAATGGGATTTTTCAAAATTTGACCTTTGTTTATCAAAATAAGAAACATCAGAATTCATTTTAGATGTATGGTTCCTTGGGCAAAGTTTCTTATTTTGATCCCCAGAAGAGTTTTTTAATATATATATAGTTTTTTAATATATATATATATATATATATATATATATATATATATATATATATATATATATATATATATATATTGGGCAAAGTTTCTTATTTTGATCCCCAGAATACGATTTTCCTTGTCACTTGGGAGTTTTTTGATATATATATATATATATATATATATATATATATATATATATATATATTTTGGTTCCCTTTTTATTGGTTCCCTTTTTATTACACCCAATTCTGTTTTTACATGGTATATATCTATATATATATATATATATATATATATATATATATATATATTGGGCAAAGTTTCTTATTTTGATCCCCAGAATACGATTTTCCTTGTCACTTGGGAGTTTTTTAATATATATATATATATCTATACGATTTACGATTTTCCTTGTCACTTGGGAGTTTTTTAATATATATATATATATATATATATATATATATATATATATATATATATATATATATATATATATATATATATATATTAAAAAAAATATATATATATATATATATATATATATATATATATATATTAAAAAACTCCCAAGTGACAAGGAAAATCGTAAATCGTATAGATATATATATATATATTAAAAAACTCCCAAGTGACAAGGAAAATCGTATTCTGGGGATCAAAATAAGAAACTTTGCCCAATATATATATATATATATATATATATATAGATATATACCATGTAAAAACAGAATTGGGTGTAATAAAAAGGGAACCAAAATTTTACCTTTAGAAGTCAGACACAAAAAACATGTCGATCTGTGCATGTACATACCATATATATGATGTTGTTGATGTGTATATTTCAGGTCAAATAAAAACATTCCAAAATTACATTTATTAGCAAATCAGCAATTGATATCAACGGTTATGGTTATGGCATTATTGTGTGTTACCAATAAAAAAATACGTGTACTCCATAAAATTTGTTCGAACAGCAATTTTTAAAAACTTTAAAAAACCTTAACTATTTTTAATTTTATGGCCGTTAATTTCTGTCCATTTATATGCAGAACAGATTTCAAACACCTCCTAGAGCAGCGTATGAACAGTGTCAATTTTAACGAGTGCAAAACCCAATGTCGCTTTTTGACACACAGGCATGAAGGTGGTAACGATGTCGATTCATCTGTTTCAATATGTAATGTAAATATTGTTTAGACGGATGCTCTAGATGTTCGTTCTGGGCATGAGAATTCATTGTGATGTCCGTTGGAACGATCATATATTTCGGGTGTCGAAAGATACATTCAAGTGTCTCGGTTTTTTAAGACAGTACAAGAAATACTTAAGCCCCTCAGATATCCTTAATATTTACAAGGCCTATACTGAATACAACCCTCATGTATTGGCCGGTGCTTCAAAGTCTATTTTGCAGTTTCTCGGCCGCGTACAGAATTTGAGTATTAGTGGCGTGGGTTTCATTGCCCTTTCAATACTATTACGAAATTTGACGAAATAAAAAATTAATTCCTTATAATCATTTATTCTTAGTGGCTAGTGTGGTGTAGTGACTAGAGCACACTTTAGGGAGGTCCTTATATATATAGTTTAAATATATGGTGTGAAAATTGTATTAAAATTATTTTTTCTACATACATATATACAAATGTATGTACATAAATAACTGAAAATTAATAAAAAAAAAAGACAGTTATTTTAATTAGTTTGTTTCAAAGCACATACTGTTATGAAAGTGAATTATTTGTGCAACATTGCAACACTAATATTTATTTGATTTTTATGGTTTTCTCTTTACTCTTTTTTTGTATCAGTTCTTGAATTCAAATTACATCTTTGCTTGTTTTAAAAAATTTGTCAAATTCTTTTTTAGTCGTAATCACAGTGTACACAGTGACGACCCCAATGACAGCTCAAAAAGCGAAAATCAGCTGTTTTTTTTTTTTTTTTTTTTTTTTGTTTACAACAGTTTACAACTAAGTTGGAGTAGAACCAAAAGCAACATTATTTACCATAAGAAAATAAAGCAGTGCGAAAAGCACAAAATATATATGCTTTTTCGTATGTGTATGCAAAAAAAGTAAATAAAATTAAAATTGAGTGTAGTAAAGTTGAATTGGTTGTGATTTGTTAAAGATATACAAAATTTTCTGTTATATTTAGTGAAATAGATGTACTTTTTTCAACTAATAAAACATGTGGAATAAAATTTAACATTAATATTAACCAAAAACAGAATACAATAATAAAGCAAAATAAAAAATATTACAACTTAGCTCGAAAAAAAAGATATAGCTATATTATCTTAAAATTTACTATCTTGTGTATCCCTACTGAGTTTTAAAATTTGTTGTATGGTTGTTGTTATTTTTGTTGTCGCACTGTATGCACTGTGTTCTTAATTTCTCCTGGAAAAATCAACATATGCAACTAGTATTCGATTCGGATTAGTCTTATTCCCAACTTATTGTGAAATTAAACGTTTATCAGAGCCAAAAAACAAAGCCCTCGTGCTTGCATCTGATTCCCAACACATTATAATATTAAATGTACCAAAGGGGAAGCCATCGCACTATCATCCGATTTGGATGGCCAAGTATTGTTATTGGAGTTGTGATTATGAATTTTATTTGTTTTTTTTTTTTTTTGCTGCTATTTCGCCAATTTTTTATTTATTTTTTTTATTCTAAATTCAAATAGTTAAAAGTGTTTTTCAAAGTGCAAGTGAACTAACCGTCTGCGTGGTGTAGTACATGGAGCAGTCTGTAAGGAATCAACCCTATAAGTTTTAGTTTCATTATTGAATTTTTTATAAATAAATAAAATGAAAAAATAAATATTTGACAGTTAAAAACCACCCAACATAATTTGCTTAGTGACGCACGACTTATCTTGTTAATACTCCTATAATCATATAAATCTTTAAGTAATTTAAATGCTGCAAAAGGGGCTTCTGATGTAACTGGTTCTTGTCTTTTTTTTTTAGGTACACCTTTAGAACAAAAATCTCTAATACTGTTTAATTTCAATGGTATCATTTTATAATTTAATTTTAATTTCAAAATAAGTATAATTTAAGTCAATAAATAGCTTTCGACATTCAACGGGATGATGAAATGCTCCAGATTTTTTGAAGGTAAAAAGAAGAAATTCTTTATAATCATTACGTGGTTGTTTTACTTTAAGACTTTGGGTTCCAAATTTAATAATCTGAGATACACTCCTAACTGCATCGCTTACTTTTTTATCTTCAACACCAGTCATAGAGTTACTTAGTTTTTTCAATTTTATTCTAAGCACCTCTAAATTTGCTGAGTAATTGAACAGTAGACCCTGATAATTTTTAAATTTTTTCCATCAAAAACACTTTAAATAATTTCATAGATGTGATGACGGAATGCTAAATATAAGAGTTTCTTTACGATCGCTTGCTCTAAAAAAAAACACAAGCACCATACAGAAAAATGAGATTATTAAAAAAGCTTTATTTTAAACTCATTGACTTTAAAATATAAACACCTAACTTGCCGCCGCAATATTTAAATTCTAATTCTACATAAGTTTTTATAATCAAATTGTTTGTAACAAATTATCGTAGTTACGGTAAATTTAAAAAAATTATTGCAAAAAAGTTATATCTCATCGTATTCTAAAGTAAATAAATAATTTACATATTTTTTTTATTTCACCAACAAGGGCTATCTTGAGAGACGATGCGACGCCTTTCCTTTATTCGACGGCCATAACTTTTCCACAATGTATTGTTACACAAAGCCACACATTTTGGGGAGGGGTTATGGTCGCTAACTTGAAAAAAGTATTCTTCTTCTTAATTGCGGTTTATAGTGTTTAATGACTTCAAACTCTCTTCTACAAATCTGTCAAAAACAAACCCTTGACTTTCCAGTTTACTTTTGGCGATGATGACAAACATCAGACGAATGATCAGAAATCGCCACATACTGAAAAAATTATATTGCTAAGTAACCATTACCAACCACATCAAAAATCTTCAACTCGATTCAATCAACTCGATTAATGAAACTGAAACACAGCAAGGTTCATAAATGCTACTCCCTCTTTCCTTCTTCCCATATCTTATTTTCCTAGTACCAGTACAATAAATTGCGTGAATAGAGGTCATCCCCTGAGTATTGGTTTCAATGTAAAGAAAAAATAACAATAGCAATTGCTCAGTGTGAAATTCGGTTATACCCATATTTATTAGAACGTTATTTTTTTATAGGACGTGAAATGAAAGAATTATTCTTTATACAAATAGTTATTTTAAGGACGAATTCAACAATAGAAGATGCAGTCAAGTTTTACATTAACTTTATATGAAATTTGCTAATTTAGACATTGACAATAAATTAAATCGTAATTTCAAACCTTATAATAAACATGTACTTATCCGTTGAAATTTGAAACATTTATTTTTACAAACCATCCCCAAAACTTATAAAAATATTATATACATAGATTTTTTCTCACAAGTAAGTCCTCTAACATATCTTTATGAATAATGAGACAAGTAGTATTTTATCCAATAATAACTGTAAGTTTAAAAACAGTGAATTGGGCTATTGAAATCATTCCGTAAATCACACTCTTTAAGGTTAGCCCCTTGCGGGTATTTACAATGTGCACGTATGTAGTCACGTCGACATGACTGAAACACCAAAATCTGTAATCCCCTGAAATATCGTATTATTTGAGTAAAATGAGAACTGCACTGAATTAAATTTATTGAGCTTAAAGAATACTATGCTGAGACATAAAACGGTTATTTACGAAAAATATATAAATCTTACTTTTCACTAATTCTTTTCTTTGACTGAAATATTATAAAATATGATATTAGACAGGCAAAAACAGGACAGTAATCCTAATTTTCCTACTTATTTCCTACGTGTCATTTTTCTGAAAAGAAAATTTAAAATTTTTATTTGTTGTATTTACATTTTTTAACAGAAGAAAAAAAAAGCAATTCTTAACTAAACTTTTATAGAAAATAGAAATTTCAACAGTTTTTCTTAGATCTTTTAAATAATTTCCAAGCATATACCTACATACATATGTCATGCATTAAAAGTGTTTTAACAATTTTAATATTAAATTTATCTCACCTTAGTAATTGGTGCCTCTAAAGGTAACGATGTAAGTTTCGCTAAACTCGTACGTCTCAAGCCATCAGACGCAATTGATCTCACGTCAAAACTTCCACGACGTATGGAGTGTAATGAACCACGTGGGGCTTCCTTTGGTTGTGGCAGAGTAGCTATAAAGTCTGTCTGTCCACCAGGTACATCAAAATTAAATACAAAATGTGTGGGAGTCCTGTAATAGTGAATAAGATATATAGATAATAAAAAAATAATACACACAACCTCATTTTACATGTAAACAAGACGCAGGCCATACAACACCACAAAATGAAGTGAAAAAATGTGACTTCACTAAATATTCACCCATGTGCGCAAAAAAATTGCAATTACGTTTTGTAGTCATAAATTTGATGTGCTGCAAATCGCAATCACAAGAAATTTTGCTATTTCAACCTGCTAGCAAAGAATGAAGTGACTTCTAGGTGAACTTGTGTATACTGCAATAATTGGGCATCAAATAGTAGAAATGAAAGCGTACAATTAAAATTTAATGTGTTCTTACTTATTTTCTTAAAAAAAACATTAGATCAGTTTTAATAAAAAAAAAATACAATTGAAAAATATCATATTTTTCTGTGATTGCTGTGTTACGTTTGTTTAATATTCTTGATTTATCAGTGCACAGCTGTTTTTATTTTCATACAAACAAACAAGTGCTGCCGGACTTTACATGTTTTCGTGTCAAATCACGCGATCTCCAGTACATGAAAATATGAGATTTACGATTTGTAACTCACAAGTGATTTAAAAATTTTGCGATTTTCAGCGCATGGGCGATTACCTATACTATGATCCGTCCCAGTGATACCAACTCTTGGGATACGCTTGAAGACATAAGAAAATACGGCTAATTTGAAAAAATTACAGATTTAGTCTATTATCATGTTATTTTTTTCAAATTAGCGTAAAAAGAGGAAATATATATTTCACTTTACCTTTAATTGAAAATGTAGTTTAAATTTGCACTTCTTGATCATACCCTTTTTCATTACTATCTATAGAAGTATAGGATGAATGAATAGCAGTACATACAATATATGACGATAGCATAGCCTGATATTTCCTTCCGCAGGTACTACTGCTCGTGTAGAAATTATTTGTTGTATTATATTAGCGCTGTTTATTGCTAGTGTTCATTGTTTCTGTGAAATAAGTGGATTTTATTTCAGAAAAGTAGCAGAACCATATGTCTCCAAGATGTCTTGGTTATCTTATGGGTAATGTTTTAAGTTTATTATGTTCTTATTTTCAGATATTTTACGAACATTTATTTAAAAACTTATTTTTATAATGGCATGTAACCGAGGATTGGATGCGCAAATTTCTGTCTTGTTACAGAGTATTTTAGAAGCCGTAATTTTATCTGAAACTGCAAGTAGACTAGAGAAACACATATCGAATTATGATGTTCAAAGTGATGTAGAAGACGGGAATATACGAAATGAAAAGTTCAATGAAAATATAAGCCCTTTCAAGGTATTACGACCTTTTACCGAATAATAGAAATTAACAAGCCCATTCTACCAGCTACAGCATAAATAATACAGTCCCCTCAAACTACTTAGAGAAGTAAAAAAAATACTGCCTGACAACTTCAGAGTGTTGTTAAAATTTCAACAATAAATATATTTTGAACACAATTTCTACTAATCAAAAGCCTTTAAGTTGCATATAATCTATGAAAGAAAAAAGTCCTCATCTTAAACGACAGCTGCATGCAAATGGGGCTGAAACTCACACTTTTTCAAAATCATTGCGTGGAAACATTTACAATTTAGTTATTAATACGGTCAAAAATGATTTAGACAACATTGAAACTCTTCCAGTTTCTAAAAAAAAAATGTACTTCGAAACTTTAATGAATGTCAAAAATGTTTTGTGCCAAATGTGAAACACCTGTATTTGGAAAGCATTAACAAGTGTGCAAATCTTGCATATAACGATGCAAAATTTAAATTTTTTTAGAGATAACTTTTATATACAATATCAAAAATTAACGAAATATAAACAGCCTTTTTCAAAGAACTTTAAAACAAGTATAAAAAAGTAAAAAGACAGATATTTTTAAAATTCATTAAGGTATATGTATATATAATTTTTGATAGATATTCAATTTGTCGTTATTTCTTTTTATTATAGTTTTCACTAATCAAACTGTTAACAAAGATAGAACTTAAAAATAAGTGATTTTAATAACACTTATATAAGTTTTTATTTCGTTATGTCCTTAAAAGGATGCTACAAATCACACGTCTCTCAGACGTATCGTTATCTTTAAGGTTAATATTGTTAACTGCCTTTAACTGTACAAAATTAAACAAATATTTTTATTTAAAATCATTTATAGGCTTTTATTAAAAAGAAATATCTATATGCATACATATTTCTTTTTAATTTAATAATTGTTTACTCACTTCACCGTACATACGTGTGATTGAGTTCACAATTCAAAAGGGTGGTCCAACCAAAACGCGCAATGTTAATTGTAAATAAATCAAAAATTTTTCAGAGAATTATCTTAATATTTTGTATTATGATAGAAGGATCTATGACAATTAAGTGTGAAACAAAATATCAGATAAGTGCTCTCCACGGCTTTGGCGGCATACCTCTATCCTTCGGTTCAATCACTTTGAGGCATAATTGGCGCCCAATGTCATTAATGTGCCGAATATCTCATCCTTTAGCTCTTGAATTGTTCCTGGCTTATTACGTACACTTTTTCTTTTAAATATCCCCAAAGAAAAAGTCTAACGGTGTCAAATCACATGATCGTTGCGGCCAATTAACATCGACACGACGTAAGATAACATGGCCATTGAATTTCTCGCACAAAAGATCGTTGACTATGTAGCAAGTGGCACCATCCTGTTGGAACCACATAACGTCCAGGTCAATAGCTTCAATTTCTGGTCGTCAGTGATGTTCGTAAGATGTTCAACTGTTGCGCAAGACGACAAGTCGAGTTTGACGGTTCTTATACCACACTATCGCGAACAACAGCAAAGTTTTCCGCAGAACGAACTTCGCGAGTATGTCCTGGTGTTTCCACATTTCGTACAGACCCGGTTTGCTGGAATTTCCGTACAATTCTCCCGATTGTGAATTTGGTCGATTATGCTGGCCCAAAAATCACAAAGTGCACGAAATGAATTTTGATTTGAGCGCCCATTTTGGTAAAAGGCTTCAACAATCTTAACGCGATGCTCAAACCTTTCCATGGTTGAATTTGCAAGCACTGAAACAAAGAAATGTCAAATTAAGTTGAGCAAAAAACTTGAAGTTAAAGTGGTTATGGTTGGACTACCATTTTGTCAGAAAAACAAAAAATTTAACCATACCGAACGAAAGATAAAAACGAGGAAGAATGGGTAAATAATAAAGTGCTAAATTTGCGGGTTGTTTTGTTTAGGGCTAAATTTATTATGTGTTGCAACATGGTATAAACTGGAGACTTAACACGAAGACGTAGACTACGCTGACGACATATCTCTCCTGGCTCACAGACATCGCAATATGCACGGATTATGTGGATTATATACAGGCGGAAGAATACAGAAGCAGAATTTGGGGTAGTTTTGTCTTCACGACGTAAAACGTTTCCAATGCTGATATTCGGAACAGATTGAACTTAGGCAGATAATATTTTGGCCAACTAAATGCTATAGGGCGTTCTCCACATATCTCTCCAAAAGCGAAAATTGACATGTTTAACAATGAATTATATTTTCGTATGGTTGTGAGTTATGGAATGTGGCTATGATTGATGTCAATTCCATTTAGATGTTTATAAGCCGTATTTTAAAAATATTCTGACCAAAAACAAGATCACACCAAGGAAATTGTGAGAAGGAAATGTATTGGAGACACTCTGAGGAAACCAAAACTACGACTTAGTGAAACTGGCTACTGAATGGAACTTGCATAGTAGCAGAAGAATCAAAATGCCAGCCGATTTCTAGAGAAGACAGATTGAAAGAGAGAGTTGCTTAGCATGAACGACTTTGAACTGCATTAGATCATTGGCTTTAGATAGGCGCAGATGAGATCTTTAAAGGGTTTAATATTAACTTACAAGTTTACTATTACAATTAAATAATTAAATTTTTAGCTCTCTTCTTTCAAATATCGAATCTCTTCTGTTTTACATTTAAAATAACTAAAATAAGTCTTAAAAAATCAGATCTAAGACTTGATATATGTTTCAAAAACACTATTTCAATTAATTTTTGCACAAATATTATCTAGAGTGACGTAATTTTTATGGTATGAAATATTTTAAGTCCATAATTTATATAAATTAATGACTTTATATCTCTTAAAAAAAATTGCAAATAGAAAAGCGCTAACCTAGAGAGTTTTTTTAAAAGCGCTAAATATAAAAATGCTATTTTCGATAGCTGAAACGCGCCTAATATAGCGCGAAAGGAGCTAAATTGGCAACACTGTTCTTAGGTGAGATCGATAAGAGATTAAGTATAGTTAGGACTGAGGTAATTAATTTATCCAAAACAGTATCTATTCTAGAATCAATAGCGCAAAATATACAAAATATAATGGCGAAGAAAATAATAGCACTGGAAAAAAAAACTGTAAAATGAAAAATTATATTAAACTATTTAATATATAAAAACAAGAGACAATACTCTGGTTTAACATGATTTACGTGTAAGCGGTGTTACACAGAGTAATAATGAAAGTCTCAGTGAATTGTATAGACGTATCTGCGTGACGGTGAAAATTAATCCCCGAATTGTTAAAGACCTTTTTCAGATTAAAATTAACAAGAATAATGGTGATTTAAATAAAATGCAAGATGCACCAATTATCATAAAATTACCCAATCCGTATGATAGAAACTATGTTCTAAAGACAATAAAAAATACATAAAGGATAAAGACCCACCCACTTCGCTTGCATTTAATTTGCTTTGACAGCACAACTCTATTCTACGTTAATGAGAATCTGACGGCTGATAATCATAGGAGTTTTGTTGTGGCGCATCGGCTGAAAACGGGCAGAATGATAGTTGCAGCATACCTACAGAGTGGTATCTTTTGTGTTAAGGCTTTTGGGAGTGAAAAACTAATTCGGATCGATAAATGTGATGCTTTACAACAATTTTATCGTCCAAACGATGATGCACCTGTCATTTAACACAAAAATACTTTTTCAATACGGAACATAATCTGTGATAGGTCTATCACCTTTAGCCATATTTATTTTTAATCAGATTCTAGCTACTATTACTATACTGAATTAATGATTATTAGCTATTTATATTTGATATTTGATTTTATTTGTTTTATTATTGCAAATTTAACTTTAATTTCGCTTTTTATACACTCAATATTTGCTTGCATTGTTAAAATATTTTTTTTACATAACGATGATAACTTATGATATGATCTAGAGATAATCTAAGTACCATGTTAAAAATTCTCTCCAATAATGATACCAGACTTAAGATATTAATGCATAGAGTTAAATAAAAATAGATGAATTCATTCTTATTTTGAAGATTTCGAAATTGATACAATTTGCATATTAAAAAATAGTATTTTTTAGGAATGTTGGTAGTAATTAATATGTACAATTCGAATGGATACCGCAATTTCAATATTAATATTATAGATGGTAATAGTTTATTAGAATACATGAGCGTCAGAGGTTTATGCTTAGTCAACGGTAGCAATTCAACTCACTTCCTCCTCAAGCAACTTATTTAATCTTTGAACATGATCTGTTCCTTATAAATTTTGCAATATAGAGGCATGAAATATATAAACTCTAATTCTGTTGGTGCTGACTTATAATTTTTATATTGCAGTCATGTTTTTTTAAATCATGCTGGTGATGAACAATTGAACCATCTTGACCGTAATCCGAGGTATCTTTATAATAAACATGTTCGAATAAAAACGAAATTAGGTGGAAATTATAAACTTTGGTTCGCTTTTGAGGTTAAAAATCTGATAGGCATTAGAAATTATGCATACGCAAAGTGAAAAAGCTTTAGATGAGCAGAGCTTTACGAGACTTTGAAAACTATAAGAGCTACTGTTAATGCGAAAATTAGAGAGGCTAAGCCTATGTTTTATAGTAATAAATTTCGAACATATATGGAGTCACGGAAAAAATGGAGCGAATTTAGGAATATTGGTTTGGTAAATAGTGCCAATATTAATTCTGAAAACAATTGACGTAAGCAAGGTGAACCAACAGTTTTCGAATGTAAATATTAATTAATTGGTCACCTATAAATATTATTTTTTATGAGAGTAAAGTATTGAATCGGCAAAAAGCACAGGAATTTATTTATGTCATTTTACGCAGGAAAAAGTGTTGAAGTCATTTCCTAATGTGAAATCCAATGCTATCGGATATGATGGAATGCATCCAAAATTTATTCCGCTAAAATTGCCTTATACACTAATTTACTTTTTTAATTTTTTCAATACGATTATCACCACATCCATATGCCCGTTGGTGTGGAAACATAGGAAAATTGTATCGATTGTAAATGAAAATCTTGTACTTATCAAAGGTCTTTGAAAAATTAATACATTAGAAAATTAGCCTTTATTTATGCACCAACTAGTAGTTAACCGAAAGGCAATCTGGATTTAGATCTAAATATAGCTGCCTTAGTGCTTCAGTTAACGTTACCGAGGAAATTAGACGCCGAATTGATAGGCGAAACACAATGTCATTTCTTATTCTACTTGATGATTCAAAGACATTTGACACGGTGCGTCATTCCATTATAATTCGTTAATAAAAATATTTGTGCAACTTTTCCACAACTGTATTAAAACTGCTCCCATTGTATCTTAGCGAAAAGGTCCCATGATTTAAATATATGCAGCAGCTGTTTGGTGGCAAAAGGTGTTCCTGTTATATTTTTTAATAATCTTTCATTGCAGTAAAGCATTGCCAAATACAAATGTGTGCCGATGATGTACAGTTATATAGTAGTTGCAGTGTTTCTGATAAACCAGGATTTCAACCAATTTTATTTACGGTAATCTGCAAATGGGTAATGAATTAGCTACAACAAGTTAGCTGGAAGGAACATTTTTATTCCAAATATCGGAAATAATTAATCGTAGTCGCAATAATTAATAGTGTCTAATACATAATTAAAAGATACGAAAAAGAAACTCGGATAGCAAATAAAACTAAAAATGTTTTAAATTTACGTTAATTCATAATGATGAGCGCTAGATAATGAAAAAGAGAATAAATCGAAGTCCCAGTTTTTAGCCCTAAGATTAGGCAGCGAATTGAAAGTATATTTGGAAAAGCAATTAATCGAGTCTACGGTTCAAAAATTCTTTCATCATAATAGTTATCCTAGCCGAATTATTTGAAACAAACCGTATATTAGTGACAAAAATAGACTTTGAAGACTATTATCTACCAATGACGATCTCAAATAGTCAACCAAATTCTGAAGCAATGTAATAATAATATTCATTGAAAAGTCGATATTTAACATATTTTGCTCTTATGGAAAACAGATGGTGTAGATAAAACTTAATAAAAAAAGAAAATAAGGATACAAATTTGATAGTCGTACGGCTCTTTGTTTTAAAAAAATTTTCAAAAACCATCATATTTCATTAGATCAGGGATGTATTTTAATGTAAACAAATAAACAAAGAAAAAAGCAACAATTTGTCTCTTTTAAAACAGCCGCTTTTATTTTACTTTGGCTTGGTTTTTTCGATATCATGAAAAGTAAAAACATCTGTATTTTTACTCTCATTTTTAAAATGCGGATGAAATTTTATATTTTCTCTTTGATTTTACGTACGTAAACTATTATCGTGCAAATTACCCTTTAATAGTTAATTTGCTCTTACTGAACGTTTATGAATAAGACTTTTTATTTGGGTTTATAAGTCAAGAAGCGTTTGATAACTGATACATACTTAAAACCTAAATAAGGATTTACTATGAATAAAACTGTATGAAAAAATTATGGTTGTACTCGTTTTTTGTAACAACGCATTAATTTGTTAATGACACAGTGGAGGCATTTAAAGTTTTTAACCCTTTGGCGACCAACAGCACATATATGTTCCTTTTAGTTTTTTCGTCTTTAAAGATATACTTTGCAATGGATTTTTATCTAATCAGTATTGTTCTATAAAAACTTAATGAATTCTTAAGTACTTGAGTTGAAAATGTGATTTTTTTGTTTCAATTTTGCTTAAGAGCGTTTAAGGGTCAGAAAACGCGTTTATTTTTTTGGAATTTTATTTTATCGTAAAATATTTCGTCTTCAAAGGGTTAAATATATTGTTACGAAAATAAGATTGGGAACCTCTGCGTTAATTACTTCGCTAAAATAAATAAACAAAAGCTACAAGAACAACTATTCATATTGTTTATAAGTAGCCAGAATCAACAACAACAAACATTAGCAGAAATAAAGTAAATAAAAATAACACAGCAACTACAAAAACTAACAGCAAAGAAAACAAGTAACAGACAATAAACAAGCAATAACAAATACTAAGTGCTGAAAGAGGTAGATGTTTACATACACATGCCTACAAAAGAACTAAAAATAAATTAAAAGAAAGAAATTGAATCTACCTGAAATATCGAGAGGTTCGAGAGCTTTGGATGTATTGTTTACTCAGCCATATCAAAAGCACATCGATGAGAGCAACAAACAGTTTAAGTAAAGTTAACACAGCGAACAACAAGCAGTTTAAGTAAAGTTAACACAGCGAAAGAGTCTTGTTGGTTTGGAGTCAGCGTAATGAGAGTTTAGAGTGGTTAATCTCTGTTCGAAGAGAAATCAAGTTGAGATCGAACCTAAGTTATAACTACGATCGAGTTGGAAGATCTTTAGGTTGAAAGATCTGTCGAATAATTGTTGTTGTTTATAAACTTGTAAGCAGACAGAGTAATTAAGAATAGAAAATTGTTATTGCTTGTAAAAAGGTTACAAGCAGTGGTGCACAAACTTGTGTTGAATAAAGGATTTTACTTAAAACCTAAACACAAGATTTATTTTATTTTAACTACAATCTACGAACTCATACATACACGTCTCTAAAAAGGTAAAAACCTAACAATTGGTGTCAGAAGTGGGATTGTAGTCTTTAAAATTAAATAATAAAATGAAGTTCAGAGTACTTAATGTGGATCGCCTTACGCGTGAGCTGGCAAAATTGGAGTTGCAGCCAACTGGGACCAAGAACGAATTGCAAAAGCGGTTGTATGAGGATTTTCAACGGCGGCGCATTAACGTTGATACTCACGTATTTGATGATGAGGAAGAGCCTGAGGTGAGTGCCCTTTCAGCAAAAAGTAATACTGATACCAATGCACTGCTTGCCGCTATGATAGAAAAAATACAACTACAGAGCAAAATGCTTTTGGCTGAGTTACGAGAAACTTCTAGAGCTGATAATGAAAAGTGGTTGACGCAGGTACAGGAAACTTCTAGAGCCGATAGTCAAAAACTCTTGGCTGAGGTACGCGAAACTTCTGGAGCCGAAAACCAGAATTTTCTGGCAAAAATTGAAAAGAAATTTGAAGAGGCGTCGAGTGCAACAACAGAGAAGTTGCAAGAAATATATTAGACAGTAAGAAAAAGGGTTGATGACGTTGACGCAAGAGTGAGAAATCTAGAAAAGACTGTTGGCGAAAAATTTTATGTAATTAATTTTATGTAATAGAAAATTAATAGTCTACAGTGCCAGCAACCCAAACCAGTGCGTATTATATCAGAAGTTTCTAACAGAATAAAATCACCTTGCTTTGATGTTAGCTCATACCACAATCCGTATTTAAATACCAATTCAAGGTAATTGCCAACAGAAATAGATGAGACGATCAAGAGAAGGCTCTGGAATTAACTCTGGCGTTAAAAGGTGCTGCAGCAGAAATTTTAGAAACCATGTCAGCCAGCTGTAAAAACAACTACAATGACTTAATGGTGGCCCTACAGCCTAAATTTGGAGACGAGCACAAGCGCGATTTGTACCGCATGGAGTTAAGGTGGCGAACACAAAAGGCTAATGAGCCGCTTCAAGCCTTTGCAATGGAAGTCGAGATGTTGGTGCAGCTAACCTATCCAGGGGAAAATCACCCACTAGTAGATCATCTGAAGACCGAAGCCTTCGTCAACGGCTTACGAGACCCTGATGTTAAACTAGCTGTATGTGCAGCACAAAAGGCGACCTTTGCAGATACTGTGACGTTCGCACTGGCTCAGGAGACAGCTCGCACGATATCTAAGCCACAAATACACAAGATACGTAATCTAGAAGTTGAGGCAGAGAAAAATCATGAGATCAACAAAATAGAGGAGGTATTAAAGCGGCTCCTAGCTGAGCAGAAATGAATATGGGGCAACAGATAATAAGTTGGCGTAATATAGATATACCTCTTGACGTGGGATACCAGCATCAAGTGCACGCCAGAAGATTAGTTGCTGTCAAACAACAAAAACTATCACCTCAGACTGAGTCATTGATATGGGCACGTATAGAGGGAGATTGTGAGGGCAACCGCTTGTGAGTAATAAAACCAGCAGAAATTAACTTGGACTTGTTGTCAGCAAAGGCACTTGTCAAAACTAATAAAAAAAATAGTCCCAGTGATAGTGCTCAATATCAAGCCACGAAAAATTAATGTACAAAAACTCCGAGGTAGGCCAATGTGCTCTAGTAGAAGCGGTAATAAACAGCGAAAGATTGCCGGAACCTGCCGATATATCAGCCAATAACCAACAGGTATTTGATGAAAATTAGAGAAATGGGCAGAATGTCTAGCAGCTTCAGAAAGAAATAAAGCCAAAAAGTTGCTAAAAGGTACGCGTATTCGCCACTAAAAATAAAAGTCAAGGTAAAACAGCTATAGTCAAACATGAAATTAATACTGGCGAAGCGAGACCGATAAAACAGGCAACCAGAAGTATACCTCTGACGAAGCGTAATGAGGTTAAGGAGCTGGTCAATGAAATGGAGAAGAGCGGTGTAATTGAATGATCATCGAGTCCGTGGAGCTCACCTGTAGCCCTAGTTAAAAAGAAAAATCGTAGTACAAGATTCTACAGGAAGCTAAATGATGTCACTAAAAAGGACAGCTACCCGCTACCAAGAATTGACGATACGCTCGACACGCTAGCTGGAACAAATTGGTCTCTACATTGGATCTACAAAGCGGCTATTGGCAGGTGGAGATCGCAGACAAGGATAAGGAGAAAACTGCTTTCAGTGCGAACGGTCGTTTGTGCAGTTTAAAGTTATGCCACTTGGGCTCTGTAATGTGCCAGTCACATTCGAGCGGCTTATTGAGTGCGTACTAAAAGGACTACATTAGAAGACTTGTCTGGTTTACCTCGAAGACATAATAGTAATGGGCAGAACTTTTGACGAACACCTCAAAAATCTGGCAGAAGTTCTGCAACGAATATCAATGGTTGGACTAAGACTAAGCGTGAAGAAATGTGCATTGTTTCAAAAACAGGTAAAATATTTGGGGCATCTGTTACAGCCGATGGCATATCAACAGATGAAGATAAAATACGAGCAGTAACCTACTGGCCTCGCCCGCAGAATTTTCATAAATTATGTAGCTTTTTGGGACTCTGCACATATTACAGACGCTTTGTGCCTAATTTTGCGAGCGTGACAGCAAGCTTACATGAGCTCACCAAGAAATCCAAGGCGTATCATTGGAGTGAGTCACAAGAAAATGCGTACTAGTTTTGGCGTATCCAGTCCCTGGTGAAAAATTCATCCTTGGCAGTGATGCCAGTAGATATGGTATTGGTGGTGTACTTTCACAGGTGGACGATGGGACGGAAAAAATCGTAGGCTTCTATAGCCGCACGCTGTCAAAGCCTGAACGGAAGAAGAAGTAATGTATTGTGTATTGTTTACTCAGTCATATAAAAAGCACATCGATGCGAACAACAAGCAGTTTAAGTAAAGCTAACACAGCGAAAGAGTCTTGTTGGTTTGAAGTCAGCGTAAAGAGAGTTTAGAGTGGTTAATCTTTGTTCGAAGAGAATTCAAGTTGTGATCGAACCGAAGTTATAACTACGATCGGGTTGGAAGATCTTTAGGTAGAAAGATCTATCGAATAATTGTTGTTGTTTACAAACTTGTAAACAGACAGACTAATTAAGAATAGAAAATTGTTATTGCTTGTAAAAAGGTTACAAGCAGTGGTGCACAAAATTGTATTAAATAAAGGATTTTAATTAAAAATTAAACACAACATTTATTTTATTTTAACTGCAATCTACGAACTCATACATATACGTTTTAAAAAAGGTAAAAACGTAACAATATAATATACACTGCTCAACACTTGAATAACTCAGCCTCTGTAGTTTCCAAAATAATAACAGCTTTAAAACTATTGTCTATGTAGTCTTTCATGCTTTATTTATCTCCTTAGAAAAAACTATTACAAAAATAGGTGCCGTTATATAATTTGTGGGTATTTTTTTTACTTACAAATTACTTACAATTTACTCTTGCCTGGGACTCAATTAAACGTGCTTTTATATCTCTTATTTTTTTTTTAAGCTTTAATATATCCCTTTTAGACCTCCAGCAGTGCTTTGCCACTTTTACTTTATTCATTTTTAATTATTATTTCTAAAAATAATCCTATTTAGTTAACTTAATAACCTTAGCTACAAAATTCCGACTGATGACTAAGTTTTTGAGATATTCTATTTAAGTTTCTCATTTTTCCCACAGTAATTAAGTAAGTAAAAAAAAAAATAATATGCTAAAATATTATATAAAAGAAAATAATTTTGTACAAATTTTTTCTTCAAAGAAGATATAAAGAAAGCATTAAAAACTATATATGATAATAGCTTATAGCTTTTATAATTTTTAAGATAGAAGACGTTTTTTGAAACTACAGAGGGTGTGCTGTTCAAGTAGCGAACAGTATGTAAATTCAATTATTTTGTCTACATTGTTCCGCTTTTAATTTGAAATTAATAGAGATCAAAATAGAAAAAGACAATACGTACAAATGTATGTGATATTAAATTTTTTTAAATAATAAAAGATATTTCTACTTACCGACCAATGCATGCAACGGGCACGACTCTCACGTGCATTGGTATGCCTTCTTGATTTTTTCTCTTTACAGTAAGAATACCATCAAACTCTTTTATGCCTTTGCCTGCATTTTGATTAATGGAAGATACGTCAGAAATAAATATGTCAGCTAACGGTTTGTTTATAATTTCGTCCTTTTTTTGTCATTGCATTGAAATAGAGTTGAAAATTTTAAAAATTAGAACAATTTAGGTGTTGATTTGAGTATGTATTAAATTTTCTTACCAATCGCATATTAAGCAATCTTTCCGCAGATCTGTTAGCATACTGAATTCTAAGGAGGTCGTCGGTTATTATTAGGACTTCTTTCAGTCTGTGCAGTGCCGTATAAAGAGCCTTAAAAAGTTTAAATAGTTAAAAAATTATTTTATTGATATCTTAAAGCCCAATGAAGAAAAGAAGTAATTGTAACGTTTAGGATTGAAACTAAAATATTGCTTATTTCAGTGTAAAGCTGCAGTCTTTTTTCAAAGTCGATAAGTAAACAATAAAATTCTCTAAATTTGAAAATCATGTATCATTAACAATAAATTTTGTAAAAAGAGTTTATGAAACCTTAATTGCGACACCGATTATTATGTATGTATATATATAAAAATATATAGCTTTGCGTTAGTCTCGCTAAAAATCACAATCGGCTTAACCAAATTAAAAAAAATTTGTTTCGTCCTCAATCGCATAAAACAAAAATTATAAAAATTTCCGAAGAAAAACTTAAAAATAAAGATCATAAAAATTGTCATATTATTTATTTTTTGTGTGTATCTAATGTGCTGTAGAAAATTTTCATTTATTTTATCACCACATTTGGCTGTTTTCAATGCATAGCAATATTGAAGTATTACACGATAATACTGTTACAAAAAACAGGTTTGGAACCCCTGCATTTAATACATTGCTAAAAATAAATAAACAAAAGGTACAAAAAGAACTACGTGCTGGAATGAAAATAATGGAAAGATTGGAACGTATGATGGATAGAATATTTGACATGATTAATGGAAAAATGCAAGTAAACTTAAGAATATCTGTATGGAACGCAAATGATGCTTCCAATCACATTCAAGAAATAGAAATATTTCTCAAAGATAATTATCTAGATATCCTATTAATATCTCAAACTCATTTCACATCCAACATTTTTTTCACATAAAGGGCTACGATACATTTATGGCAAATCATCCATATGACAAGGCTCACTCTGGATATATTTAAGCTTGTAGTATCAAAATCAATTGTAAGAATTTCTATGTACTTATTTATGCAAGGTATAATCTATTCCTTCAGAATTATGAAAATTTATTTAAAGTTCTCCGGACGAGATTTATTGTGGGCGGTGATTATAATGCTAAGCACCAATGGTGGGGATCTGAACTGGCCAATCTAATACAAATGCATTATTAGAAATTTATATAAAACTTTATCCACAGGTAGACCGACGTATTGGCCCACTGATCCCAATAAAATTCCTGATTTATTGGACTTATTTGTTTACCCAGGTATTGCCGACAATCTTCTTTACATAATAGATTCTGATGATCTTAATTCGGATCATACACCCATAATACTGAGTTATAGTACTATTTTAACGACTGTCAATAAGAAATAGTAAAATAATTTCACATTAAACTGATATAAACATGTTTCAATATTGTATGGACCACAGACGAAATTGACTTAGTAGTTGAAACCTTACTAAGACCATACATGATTGAGCTCTACTATCTACTCCCCCCACACCACCGCTATCTGATCATCTTTTTATGGTTTCCACTGAAATAAGAGAATTGATAAGAAAAAGGTTTAGGAAAGATTATGGCAGTTAAGCAGGAACCCAAATGTCAAATCTTATTTTAATCAGTCTTCAAATTATCTTAAGAAACGATTATAGGAAATACAAAATGATAAAACATCAAATTTTCCAAAAAAAAGCTTGATATTTCTAAAGAAACAGACTATAGTTTATAGAAAGGAACAAAATACTTAAAACATCTAGAAGCTGGTGTAGAAACAACAAAAGTAAAGCTGATGCTTTCTCGCAATATTTAGAAAAATCTACCAACTATTCCCAATTACCAATACAGTCGATGAAAGCATAATTTTAAAATTTTTAGAGTCTCCATATCAAATGGATTTGCCTACAAAATCGTTTTCATCAGGAGAAGTCCATAACGCAATTTCTAAACTTAAAAATAACAAATTCCCTGGCCCGAAAAGATTGATTCAGTAGTTGATAATAAGTTATCGAAGAAAAGTATTAATTTTTGAACTCTTATATTTAATTGAATGTTGCGGTTATCATTCTTTCCTACAACCACTTTTAAAATTAAGAGCGAATTCATTTTTATATATTTGTTGGTTTTGATTATTATTACCAAACCAAAGATTATTTATGTAAAGCTGGGATCACACGATTAACTCAAATACACCAATCTGATAGTAATTTTATTGTGACAAATTAGCGCACAATAATAAAATTGTCCAAATTTAAGATTCTGTATGGCGCGAAACGATGTACTGACAATAAGTGTCTCAACGCTGTCAGACGATTGTTCTAGTTTACGACAACTCTGCGAATCAGCTGTTGTGGTACATTAAATATATTTATTTATTTATTTTTGGTGTTTAAAATGGTTCGTTCTTTAAAAAAAGAAAATAGCGTTCTCTGTATTTATATTAAGGACATTTAGTGAACAAATAAATAAAAGGAAATAAAAAAAGAAAAAAAAGGCATGTGTGGATCAGAGATTGACTTTCAAGAAAACATTTCAATGAATAAAAAAAATTAATTCACTATAATATTTATTTATTTAATTGGAATATAATTACAAATTATATTAAATTCTCTAAAATAAAGATTATTTGTTTTCTAACAAATTAAAATTGCATCGGTTTGATTATCGGGTGTCCGCTTTAAAAAAAAAAAAAAAAAACTTAAAATAGTGAAAAAAAGGAACTGGTGGATGTTTGTGATGCAATTTACATATAAATAATTTAAAAAATGCATATTTTAAGGGATAACAATTATAAATACCGTAAACGTGTTTTTTTAAGAAAGAAATCAATTAAAAAATAAAAATCGGTGATTATTGTCTTCTTTCACACCAGAATGCAATAAATATTGGTGTATTTTTGGAATTTATATTGGTGCATGATTGCTTTCACACGATTGTCGCACCACGGTTGCATTTTATTGGGATAAATAAGCACAATAATATTGTGAGTTGCCGTATGAGCCGATAAATTGTATAATCACAAGATTGGCATATAAAATACACTAATTATTGGTGCATTACGACAATCGTGTGATCCTACCTGAAGTCTAATTCTCGGACAATATCATATGTGTTATATGAAGAAAAACTGGTATAAATATAACATATTTTTTTAACTGAAAAGTTTACACAATTTTTTAATTTTATCTTTCTAATAAATAAACTTGGTTGAAGTACGCAGAACAAACAACTCAATTGATTGGAATGTGTTACAAGATTTTTGAGTAATTATGTGAACAAGGTATTGAATCGTCTGAATATATGCTATTATAGTAATAAAGTTATTGAACGAAAATTAAACGGAAATTTTATTTCTATACAAGCATAGTTGCACTTAGATGAATTTTTTTTTTTAGCCAATAAGTACTTTTGTTAATTAATGGAGGAAAATTTGAACGAAATATCTGTTTTGGAAAAAATATTTAAGGTAATTAAACTACAGAGCAAAAAGCTTTTATTAGAAAATTATAGGAAAACTGAGAATTTACAAATCGGGGTAAATATGCATGAAAGACAATTAAGCGTGGGCTAATAATACTGTACTGCAAATTTTAGTTTTATTTTGAAGTTACTTTTATAGTAAAATAAAAACAATTAAATTTGTTATTCCTCAAAGTCGACAAAATGACAATATATCGTCAAATTTGGCAGCTATGCACATACAATACCATACAATGTTGTATGTAATTAGAATAAAATAAGGAAAATAAAATTAATTTAATTTAAATAAAATTAAGTTTTTGAATTACATACATATGTGCAATATTGATTTGTTGTTTTTATTATTGTGTGTTCTCAAATAATAGGTTGAATTATTGGAGATTTTATTTTATTTTATAGTACGGGGATTTTGTTTAACGCATGTATAACGTAGTCAGAACGCATTGTATTAGGGTGTTCGTTATTTTCCAATTTTGTTGTTTCGAGCATAACTCCACCTAAATAAAAATGTTTGTTATAGCTCAAAAATATGGTGTGAGATATATTATCACGATTGGGCGAGGCGTATCGCTTGTGAAAATTGGCTTAAAAATTTTAAAAATAAAATATTAATATTATTATTTAATATTAATGAATATAACACGAATAAATTCTTCAATATTGGCTTCCAATGCGTAAGCCGTTGCGGGCTTGTCCCTATAGAAATGAGCCTTAACATAGCCAAACAAAAAACAGTATAAAGGCGTTAAATCGTACGATCTATGCGGCAAATTGGCTATCCCCAAACGTCAAATAAACTGCTCACCGAATTCGCCCTCAATTGAATCATTATTTCGCGTGTTGTGTGGCATGTGGCACCGTCTTGTTGCAACCACATGTCAGCCAGCTCTTCCATTTTGTGCAAAAAAAAATTGTAATCATAGCACGGTAGTGCTCGCCATTCATAGTGACGTTCCTGCCTTCGTTATCTTTGAGAAAGTACGATCTAATGATGCCACCGACTTGTAAGCCACACCAAACAGTGCATTTTTCGGAATACATTCACTGTTTTTGCAATGGTTCTGGCTGCTCTTCACACAAAATACGGCAATTTTGTTTATTAACGTATCCATTAGACCAGGCAGAACTTTTTTGACGGTAACATGTTACAGGAAAACAGCTGAGCTGCCAAAAACAGTGTTGCCAAAAAGAAAGTTGCTCAAAAATCAGCCGATATAGTATTTAATATCAAAAGAGAACATTTGTTCACATGAAGATAGATTTTCCGATAATCCGCTATAATTTGAACCAACACTTGATTGTCTTTTTCATTCTTGGATAAAACAAAACTAAAGCCTTCTATTGGCTTATCTCCTCATTCTGACGAATCATTTTACAACTTTTATATTTCCAACGATATTAAGATCAACGTTAAAACTGTTAGGATCTTTGTTCAAAAAGTCCGTTGAAATACCACATCTTTTAAAAAAGTGATGTGATTTTTGCGATATAATATATTCAATATTCTTGTTAATGCTATGTTCGCACGACATCGTCATTTTCATTTTTCGTCATTCGTTCTCCCATTCATCATACACCCCCTTATTATGAAATTAATTACATATATTTCCATACAAAATCTTGAGAGAGAATCACTGAAATTGTAAGTAATTCTATTTCTATTACCCTTTGTATTACTTCAAAATCAGTGTCATCTCTAATTTTTATTAAACTTAGATCAAAAGAGTTTGGCATACTTATTAGCCCTTAATCAAAATGTTTTAATTATAGATTTAACATTGCAAATTTATTAAATTGACCTCCTTAAAGAATGCTGCCAAGTATAAAAACAAACAAAAAATAAAATAAACGAAATAAAGACAACACACAAAACAATGGCCGCTCGTTACATTGACATCATATGCGAGCTGTTAAAATGTGCAGTGTGAACGGTATAATCCAATTAAGTAATACAAACAGCGAACGAAGTAATCCAAAGTCTCGTGCGAACATAACATAAGATATTGTCTTATAGCGTGATGAAACATGACCAATTTTTGGTAGAATTATCCAGAGCTTGTACCATAATATTTTTCGAGTCATATGATACCTTTGGATCAAAGAAGTTCAACGCTGCTGTGTGTGGAGGTAAATACCACATATGATTACTTAATTTGCTTAGTGATGCACGACTTATCTTGTCAACAGTATTCTTATAACCATGCAAATCTTTAAGCAATTTAAATCCATAGGGCCTTCTGTTTCAACTGATGTTTGTATCAGTTACGAGCATTGCTTAGGCCGTTCGTCTTTTATGTCTTTGTGCTTTATATTTTGTACTTCTATGTGTTATATTTGATTTTGCATTTAACATTCATGTAACTATTGTATTTGTATTTGAATTTGTATTTTATAGTTTTATATTTCACATTGTCGTTGCCTAACAAGTGCAGACATGGTGTCAACACTCTTAGGTAGCAAAATTCATTTTACATTAATGTTTTTTTAAATAATAAAAACTTAAAAACGAGTGTTTATAATTTGCGCCCAACGTGGGGCATGAAGAGATTAAATCGAAAGCGAAGATTAATAGGAGGGGTGAAAAAACCTGAATAATAAAACACTAGTTGGTGAACCGGCTTAAGTTACAAGCCGCAAATAAATCTTAAACAGAAATCACAAAATAAGTGAACCTATTATGGACAATTAATCGAAAAATGTCAACAAGTTAACAAATTTGGTCACCGGGGAACGATATTCCTTGGGAAGCAAAACAGAGATTGCCAGCAGGAATCCCGAGGACAATTTAGAAACACCATTAATTACAATTACCAGTGGAAATCCCGAAAGCGGTCTCTTACCTCCAATTACCAGTAAGAGTCCTGAAGACGAGTCTGACAAATATTGTTAAAACAATTTTTAAGATGAGAAGGTAAGTGAAGTGCTTATCTTGTGTGAAATTTAAGTGAATAAAATAAAAAAGTGAGGGCAAATAAAGTAAAAATTAAAACAAGATTTGAGGGATTGATGCGTGAAATATTAGAGGATTTCGAAGATTTACTCCAGAACCTTAAATTAGAAAATTAAGAAAACCAAACGATGAACACTGAACATGTAAGCGAGTTGGTTAGGGCAGAGATGAACAAGGCGTTAGCAGCCCAAAATTAGAGTTCGATAGGAGATAATTTCAATTTAAAGCCATTGGCAAAACCGAAAGTGGAGAAATTTAAAAGGTTGCCATCAACCCGTTAGTAAGTTGTGAATTTACCCTTGACAGGATAAAATCTCTTCCAGAATTCTTTGGTCACCTGGGCACCTATATGATGTCTTGACGTCAAGCCGCATACAATGCATACGAATTATTTAAGAGATATGACGGTAGCAAACGGCACTATTAAGCAGTAAATATTCTTAGAAATAAATTGCGAGATGCTACTGATGCGGTATTCTCATCATTTAATACATTGCTTAATTTTAGCGGTACAATTGTTTGGTTTGACGTTTCTTACGCGGACAAATGACCGATATACCTCATTGAACAGAAACTGTCCAATGTCATGTTTAGAATTTTACGACGAGTAGAAAAGAAGCTGCAATATTCTGTTCGCCTCAAGACCATCCGACTTTCTATCTGCCCTGGCTTTGGCATAAGATGTAGACGCTAACAGCGAACAATATGGTTTTGCGACTAATTTGCAAACAGATTTAGCGATAACTCAACTGGTCTGACACAGTCCAAATAACCAAAAAAACAAAAAATTCTGAGCACTGTTTAGGGCATAAAAACCCACATTGTTCAACCAAAACCAACCAGGTTCCATTAATAATCAGAAGTCATATAACAATTTCGGTCAAAGGCGGGCGAGCCTATGAAAGTGGACCCTTCCACGTCTCAATTCAGGCATCCATCAAATAGTGCAATAACAGAGCGCAAGGCAATCTGCAAAAACATGCAGTCAATTCAGGACGCTATACCAGGCCCAAAAAATACAGCCTGTAAACCACCTAAGCGAAGAACCTGACTTAACTAATTCTGCAGCGTTGACAGGGAGGCGGGGCAAGCATCAGACGGCATTGAATACACTCAATTTTTGGATTTCAAAGCCAATAGTGAGAAAGAAGTGAAACTTCTCGTCGATACTGGAGCATCAAAAAGCTATATCAAGTCCCTACCAGAATTGAAGAGAATACAGCCGGTTGAAAATACATTCTTGGTAAAATCAATATACGGGGTCACACCCATCATACAAAATTGCAGAATAAGAGTTTTTGGAGTAACAGCTGAATTAAATCTGACATCATTCGATGGTGAATCGGCCTTGACTTATTGATTGAAAAACAAATCCAATTTTGGTAAGGAGGTCATTTTATTTATTACCAGCCAGGATGTAAATCATCTATAGGTGCAAGCCAAGACAGGCCCAAAGGATTTAGAGAAAGCCTTTTTTAAGTGGTTCGGGGCGTAAATGGAGTAATTGCAGATCCCAATGAAGCACTACCACACAATACAAACATGGTGGCCTTGGTCCGCTGAATTAAATCTGACATCGTTCGATGGTGAATCGGCCTTGACTTATTGATTGAAAAACAAATCCAATTTTGGTAAGGAGGTCATTTTATTTATTACCAGCCAGGATGTAAATCATCTATAGGTGCAAGCCAAGACAGTCCCAAAGGATTTAGAGAAAGCCTTTTTTAAGTGGTTCGGGGCGTAAATGGAGTAATTGCAGATCCCAATGCAGCACTACCACACAATACAAACATGGTGGCGACTATTTGCACCGAAAACGAAGACCTGATATACTCAAGGCTTTATCCATACCCATTCGGCGCTTCGGACTGCGTGAATCAGGAAATCAAAGACCTATTGGCGAATTCTTACATTCGGCCCTCGAGGTAAACTTATATAATCCTATATGGGTGGTTAAGAAAATAGGTCTTGACGAAGCGGGTCATAAAAAAACAATTAGTTTTAAATTTTCGTAAGCTCAATGAAAAAACCATCAGTGCCAAATATCCGATCAGCGCTAACCTGGACAAGAGCTGTAGTCTGGTTTCCATTAGATCAAACTGGCAAAGCGTGATAGGGAGAAAACCGCGTTCTCCCTGAAGAACGGTAAGTATGAATTTTGCACTCTGCCTTTTGGCCTGAAAAACAACCCAGCATTTCCCAGAGTACAATAGGCGATATGTTAAGGGAACACATTGAGAAAAAAGAAAACTTAAAAGAAGTAAAAATGATTCCTAAGAGCCTATTCGAAGCCATCATGCGAGTCTCGGTAGAGAAATTTAAATTTTTTAGGACGGAGGTTGAGTACTTAGTTTTTTTTGTTTCACAAGGGGGAGTCAAACGTGTCCGGACAATGTGGATACAATTAGAAATTTCCCTAAATCCAACACTAAGGTGTTTGAGATATTTTTTGGGCTTGTCAGAGTTATACCGCTATTTTATAAGAGATTTCGCTAAAATAGCAAAAAAATTATCTTGTACACTGAGGGGAGAGAAGGTCGAGCCACTGCGTCACAGTCGAAAAAAAACACTGAATTGATCTGACTGACGAACAGAAGTGACCTATCAACAAGCTCAAAGAAGAATTATCATTCGGAGATGTAATACTAAACTATTCGAATTTAATCAAGCTGTTCGATTTAACGTAGGAGAGAAAACATATTACCATTATCTGTTGCACTTTGACCTGTGGCGAGGAACACTTTGCTACGAACTAGAGGGAATTGCTGGCCATCGTGTGGGCATTGAAAGCGCGTTGAAACTGCTTTTGTGGCGTACAAAAGCTTAATGTTTTCTCTGACCACCAACCACTAACTTTCGCAGTTTCGGACTGAAAATTAAAAGATGGAAAGCTTTCATCGACGAATACAATGCAAAGTTCATCTTAAAACCGGGTAAAGACAGCACATGGACGCTAGTTATGTGAGTGTCGAAACAGTTCACAGCGAAAAGTCGTCGACCAATACAATCGAAAGAACCAATAAGCCGGTAAATTGGTTCCGTAGTCAGATAATTGTATACAAGGCACAGAACCTCCAACAATAACTTTTATTATATTTGGGAAAAAACAAGACATCTGATTTCATTCCGAACAAAAGACGATTTAATGAGACTCCTACAATAAGCGGTAAAGGTGGACGTAGTCAACGCAATAGTTTTAGCATGAATTAGTGGAAGTTTTTCCAACGGTGAAATTCAGACACACAGAAATACTTGTCATCGATATATCGGACACCGATATATCCGAATGAACAACAGTAAATTATTGCGGCTGAACATAATCGAGCACACCGAGCAGCCCACGAAAATGTCAAACAAATACTGAAGGACTATTTTTTCCAAAAATTAAAAGGAAGACTGAACAATTTGTGTCAAATTGTCGCATGTGCTCAGGCTCCTTTACTTTCTAACTTGCATCGACAAATTTTCAAAGTTTGCGATAGTATAATCACTAAAATACAGAACGGTAGTGGATGTAAAACCCAAGCGCGACAATGAAAATTCACTCAATTCGCATTTCATTAAAACTACATAAAAAATAATTTCAACATTGACTCGCGAATGACCCACCCATACACAGCACTTCGAATGGCCAGGTAGTGCGATTTCACAGGACGTGGATGGAAATATCGAGGTGCGTTAAGCTGGACGAGGAGATAGTGCTTTTGGCCGCAATCGAATACAACAGATTAATTCGCACGGTGACAGTTTCTCATTGAATAAAAAACGACGCACAGATAGCATCCCGTTTAAAAAACGCGCAGGATAGGGCGTTAATGATAAATAATAAGAGTAGATGGGATAGAAAGTTCCCGGTGGGGGAAATGGTGTTGATTAAAGGCAATAAGAGATGAGATAATAAACTTGATTTGGGCACAGAGATGCTCATAAGATTGAGGAGAGTCCATAAGTACAACCTGCGTTAATTTAAATCTAGAACTAGATTAATGTAATCTTACCATCATTGATTGGATTTTAAATTTGTATGATTTTAGGATTTTACTGGAACTGGTTGTGACCATAGTGGTACCAGCATTGACGAGACGAATGATAGACTACACCACCATAAGCTCCTGTGGTTAACTGTGATCTCGTGATCTGAGAGAAACATATAACACATATTACTAACCTGAACTTATACGAACTACTAAGAGACGAGACAATTAGCGCTACGAACCACTTTTCATAAACGCACATAAGGAAGTTATAAGACGCAGACATTATCCACAAAAGTAAACTAATACGGTCGGTAAATACTCACCACACGCAGATAAGATGCTTATACGCACTATGGAAAGCACTGAAATGTAGTGCATTACCGGCACACCTGACCATGATGACTTCGAAAGACTAACGAACACGGAGGAACAATTGATCGAATCACAGAACAGACAGTTTACTATTAACACGAAAGTGGACGGGAAATTAATAGACTCACAGCCATCGTAAATAAGATATTGAAGGCAGCAAATCAGGAAGAAATAGTTACGGGTTACCTTTCTGATTTACTCATAGCTAGAAACAGGACGATAATAACAGGACGGGATAACATAATTACATCACATTCGTATCGCTGGAATTTTGAACACTATCCTTTTAGACACCAACGAAATAAATTTTATAATAGAAAATGAGCACTTCACAAGTCGTACTCTAACCGATATTATGTTTGTGGCTAGGATTAATATTCTACAATATAACAATGTAATATATTTCTTGATAAGATACCCTATCCCTAAATTTAGATATAAGAAAATTACTCCTCTACCAGCGGCTCATGGCCACCAAGACTGCTAACTGCAGCACAACATTTAATAATAATGGTTTGGTGATCATTAACGACCAACTAGCAATCATAGAAGTAAATAACGAGGTTCCGATTTAGGTCAATGGTACCTACTTGGTTGTTTTTAAAGATCGTGTAAGAATTAACGGCACTATATTCTATAATGAAAATTCGACGGCGTTTCTGGAGCCCGAAATGGGTTTATGGGTCTCTACCGTCAACGTAACTCAACACACAGACATACTGAGTGCGTCTCACCTACACCATGTAAACCAACAGAACCTTCAACTGGTCAAACATCTGCAACGAAAAGTCGAACAATGTGACATCACAAGTTTGTTCGGGACTGGTGGCCTACGCATTCCGATGCGAGATTTAGACCGGGAAGAAGTTTGCAGTCGTCAAATATGTCGAAGTACTAATTAAATACGCTGCTACAAGGGCCGAGGACGGCCCTCACTTAAACGAAGGAGGAGTTACGGGCATTGCTTAGGCCGCTCGTCTTTTATGTGTTTGTGCTTAACATTATGTATTTTTTGTGTGTCATATTTGATTTTGCTGTTCATGTGTTACTTTTGTATTCTGTATTTTAATTTGTATTTTATAGTTTTATATTTCACATTGTTGATGCCTAACAAGTGCTGACATGGTGGTTTAAGGTAGCAAAACTAATTTTACAGTAACCACGAAGCATAAACATCTAATGCAAAAAGCTTTACCGCAGGGTAATATTTTGTGAATCCAGTATTGCATGAAATGTATTGTTACGAAAATGAAAATACTGAAGAGGAAATTCACCACATCAGGGACTTGCTGTGAGATTTTAGCTATAAACTTTATTGATCTGTGTCAAGGTTTTATAATGCAATAATTATCTGTACAAATAAGAGTGCTACCATCTACATTTTTAATGGAATGAATAAATGCCGGTTAGATTCTTTTTGGTGTATTATGGTCTTATACCATTTGAATTAACGTAGCTGAATAGATGGTTCGTGTTTCTACTAGAACGTCCGAAACTAATAATGAAATGCTATAAAAGACGTCGTATTTCGTTTGGTGATAGTTAGTTATCTTTTGACTGTCAATAAGTGTAGTTGTGTTCAGGCGTAAATAAAGTGTATTAAGACAAAGTGTATAAAAGTTATAGTGTAGTACATAAAAAAACTGTAAAACAAAAACAAAGTGGTGTTTTATTTTATTTTAATACAATTTAAAAAGAACTCGAACTTTTTAAAAAGGTTAAAACGTAACAATATGTTAAAAAACGGCTTTAAGACGCGTTGTTGTACGGTTCCGTTTTTTTTTACAATTTTGTATAAATACAGTGAAAATCAGCTATAATTTTATACAAAACTCAACCTTGGTAACACTGTTTTTTTATGTGTCATTTTACTTGCCGCAAGTGCCAAAAATTTAATTGCAAGCAAATTCTCTTGCGAGTTGAGCTGCAGGTGCGAAAAATGCGATGGTGTAAAAAGTGCGAGTGTATTGAGTTTTTCGAACTTGCACTAGCACGTGTAAATGCCGGGTAATGCTTTTTAATATAATAGTCATTCTAAATTGAATCGCAAACTTGAAAACAAGTGTTTATAATTTATCCTTTTTTAGGTACATAAATATCTCTAATACTATTTGATTTCAAAATTAATATACATAACCTTCTATATACAACGAACATGAAAAAATGCTCCAAATTTTATTAAGGTATATAACGAAATTGTCTCACCAGAAAAACTATACTCAATTAAAGAAGTTTTTTATAATCATCACGTGGTTGTTTTACTTCAGGACTTTGAGATTCAAATTTAATAATCTCGGATATGCTACCAATTGCATCGCTCACTTTCTGATTTTCAATTCAAGTCATAAAGTTAATTTTGTCAATTTCATTCTATGCGCCTCTAAATCCGCTTGGTAATTGAACAGTAAACCCTGATGATTTTTGCATTATTTCATCGAAAACGCTTCTTAGGATAATTTCATAGATTTGATTCATTGTAAATATAAAAGGTTCTTTCAGATCACTTGCTACATTTAAGAAAAATCATAGTATTAAAAAAGGGTAAAAAAGTTTTATTTAGAACTCATTAATTTTAAAATATATTTATCAATGCTTCTAAACTATTACCAGGATATATGTATGTACATATAAGCACTACTTGCTGCCGCAATATTTAAAATCTAATTCCACATAAGTTTTTATAATTAAAATGCTTGTAAATAATCATGACAATTGCCGTAAATTTAATAATATTATAGAATTATAATTATAGAAAAAAAGTTATATCACTATCGTATTCTAAAGCAAATAAAAAAAAAATTTTTTTGATTATTTCACCAACACGGGTCACCCTGAGAGGCGATGCGACACGCTTTCGCTTTATTCGACGCTCATAACTTCTTGCAAAACGTATTTTTACACAAAACCATACATTTTAGGGGGAGTTACAGTCTCTAACTTGAAAAAAAAACTCTTCCATACATCTAAAGACCACCCTAATATTGTACGTATGTATAATAATTTAATTGCTAACTATAGTAAATTTTACCTGTTGCGTTGATATGACGTTGTGTGGTCGTACTATGGAGTGTATAGTCTGTTTGAGTTCCATTGTGCACATGGCCAAGTTTGTACTTTCAGCTATGCACTGCAATTAAGAACACGGTTTAAAACAATATAAAGCTTTTAAAAATTGTATATTTCCTTACCCTATTAACGCCAGCGTCTAATAGTGCATTAAGCACGTCATCTTTTTCTGAAATGCTATAAAATATAACGTTGTATTATATATTTAAAGAACTAATAAAGATTGATATTCAGAAACAAATTCAATTTTTAAAGAAGATATACATAAAATAAAACATTTAAAATTTTGCTTACGAACCTTTTCTTAGCTACAGCTATTATTGTCGAGAAATGATTTCCACTCATGTGTCGAATAGATCTAAATTAAGAAAAACACGGAGAAAATTGTTAACATTAATGTAAATGTTAATAACGATAAAACCATGTAATTGCCTTAAGGTTAATAGTTATACAAAAAAGTCTTTGTTTAATATTTATTTAAACTGCACCTTGTTCTTTTTTAATTAAAAGACAAGTTATATTCGAATTATGCAATTTCTACTTGCGAAACAATACACTTTTTTACATTTAGTTTGAACCGATCACAATGTTGTCAAAAAATTGCTATATAAAATTACTGTAAGACAATTATTTTCATTTTTTACACTCCACCTGTTTTTTAGCCGATTTAAAAAGGTGCGTCCTCATAACATAACGACACGGAAGTTTTTGATCCGTGCCACAATGTATTAATTAGGGTATCAGTGTAGCCAGTAGATTTTTTTTAAATACCTACGCATACTAAAGAAATTCGACATGTTGAAAAAATATTCTTCTACAAAAATATTTTATTAGTATAAAATTGATTCATTTGGCAAGGTAATTTTGGTTAAATTTTATAATTGACATACTTTTCAATCTTTCTTCTTTTAAGTTTATTCTTTGTGGAGGCAAAATAAATTTCAAGGTTGAAAAGACCCTCACGACGCCTACTTGAGTAAGAGGTAATACGAATATAATCTGAGTGCTTGTTACAATTTTGGAGTACCCCAAAATGGTACAATGGTTTTTTCTTTTCCAAATCTTAAATATTTTCTATATATTGCAATCTTATTATTAAAAAAGCTATTAATTGAAACTACGACATTTACATTTGAAGAATTTGATTTACAAAATTGTTCCTTCTTTTTTAGAATTTGTTCTTGCAAGTCTTCCTCGTCGTCTGAATAATAAAATATTGATTCTCTTATAAAACTCATTTCCCTTTTCACCTGTAAATTTTTGAACAAAAAAAAAGTATTTTCCTTTTTACTCTATTAGCTATTTCGATTGCTCCCTGGTTACTTTTTAGTTAAATATACTCGGTATTTTATTTTTTCTTCTTTTGATCATTTCCGTAGCTGAACCCATTAACCATTTCTTACATGGGTTCAGCAGGTTCGGGTTCAAAGTTTTTAGAAATAGGGAACCTGAACCCGTACGGTTATATTTGATCAAAGAAAAAGTGTCAAAACCATCACTAATAGCTTAAAACTGTCTGTTGTATATTCACCAAAAAGTCTTAAAAATGCCTCCCTAGAGTGCCGGTTTAAATATTATTGAACATTTGTGGGGATAGCTTAGACATCGAATGCAAATTGCTTGCGGGACAATAAAGAGGAACTAAAAGCCACATTTTAAGAAGAATGGAGTCAGATAAATGTTAATGTGCACCAAAAATGACTTAAATACATTATAAGGAGACTGCAAGCTGTGGAAATTAAAAAAGGATATGCACGAAAATAATAAATTTTATTTTATAATTACATATGAGAGTCTGCCTGACTTTCAATGTTAGCACAATTGTGAAGTTTTGCACTTTGGTTTGTTCCTATAATATTTTATATTACAGTTGTTGTTGTTACTTAATAAGTGCTTAATTTAATATAATTTAAAAAAAATCAAAAACTTCTGTTTTATTTAATTAGCGTACATTTAAAGTTATTGTAATGAGTTGTTCGAATTTCAATGTGAGCCTCTGTATATAAAATTAAGAATGTTCACATATGTTCTGGAAATGCTTTAAAGCCATACACATATATCTTTCCAAAATCGTTGCAAAAGTATGGGCGTAACAGGAATTACAAAAAATGTGTTTGTCTATTAATGGTACACTAGGAAAAAAACTGCGGGCTATAATTAACCTGTGTCGTGTTTGTTTTTTGAATTGTTGAATTTTAAAGAAACCCAACCTAGTTACGTAGACTTAAATGTGGATAAAATTAAGAACGACAATCTTAAAACCAGATTAAAAACTTAAAACAAGAAGAAAAATCTTGATTTGAGAATAAAATTCTTAATTTTAGATTACATCAAGAAAAACTAAAAATTCTTTAAACAAGCCTAACATGTTTACTTTAATCTGAAATGATTTTAAAAAAAGAAAAAAACACTCGCCAAAAATATTTGGATGACTGTGGCTATTGAAGTAGTTATTCCGGCGGAAGAAAACAAATCGAATGCTCCGGCGGAAGAAACTATTGAAAACGGATCGGTTTTATTTCTCCAAACTTTTTAAAAGGAAATTTGTGGAGTGCCGTTGAAAAATTCAAGTGTATTTGAACCTTTGAATGTTAAAAAAGAAATATCTCAGCATTGTGCCGAAAACAAAGATGAGGAAAATTTGAGAATTTTTATTAAAAGATTTAGGCTTGGAACCAGTCTTAGTATTTAGAAGCTTACAGTTCATACAAAAAGAGTACATAAGGGAAACTATTCCTCCGTTAGGGCTGCGCATGGAAATTCGCTAGAAATGTTTGTTTGTAAAGAAAAAACAGGTAGAAATTCTTGTGTTTTAAAAAATCTAATCATAAAAAATTATTTAATGATATTTATCATAGTTTTGAATAGATGACGGTACTATGTCAATGCTATCGAAAGTAGAGGACTGGCTGGAAACTGTGCAATATTCAAAACTTACAGTCTGTCTTCTAAATGAAACATCAAAAGGAAAGAATAATATCAATTTTTACAATCGCTTTATGCTAACGGTAACATTTGTCAAATATTTGAAAAAAAAATTGATCATAATTGGTCTTTTAGTGTTTATTTTTTTAAATTAAGTAATTTAAAAATCGAAATATTTTTTGGTACTATTTTTGTTAAATTTTTTTTTTTTTTTAAACGCTGACAAAAGGAAATGTTTCAGTAAAATGTTTCTAATGAATACTGTTTCATCTCTTAGTTGAATCGACTATCACGAGCATAACTGCCAGATTTGACGATTTATCGTCATTTTGACGATTTGTTCATAATATTTTGGCAAGCTGACGATTGACGTTTTTTGCCTCTAAAACTACGATTTTTTCTATATGGACAATTGTTAACTCTAGAAGTATTAATAACCCTTTGTAGTTGAAGCAACTAGCTTTCTTCTCATGATTTTTGCATGCGAACAATATTAATATGCGCATGAGTTTTTTTAACTAAAACTTTTTTTTTATGATTTATTCAATTATTGTGACTTCATACCAAAAATTTCAACTAAGCAAAAAAGGTTTTTTATATATAAAAAAATTTCTGAAGAGAATTGAAAGTGAAAAAAAAAAAAACATTTTAAAGAAAACAATTAAAAAAACAAAATATGGTTTTAAGACTATTATAAAGTTATTACTAAAATTATAAGTAATTTTGTCGTTTAGTGTTATTAAAAGTACTATTAGAGAAATTTGTTTTGAATATAATAAAAGTTTGTGCCAATACAATACTATTTAACAATATTCTAAAATTGAAGTTAGTCGATTAGGCAAATGGGGAAATCATTCCTAAACAGCTCTGTGAACGCATTAAAAATATGTTATTTTTTATGGGTACTGTAAAAAAAACCGAAAATACTAAAAACTTGCTTGTGTTTTGGTACGATTTCTTTGACGATTTTCCGAAATTTAAATGACGATATTTTTAAAAAATTTACGCCTTTCTGCAAATTTCATCTGGCAGCGCTTATCACGAGCTTTGTTACCAAAAAAATAAAACGAGAGTTCACTAGAAGATAACAATAATGGTAGAGAATACACAAGAATAAAGGCCTGGTTAGTCAAACGTTGATGTCGTATATATGGAACGTGAACGGACGTACGTTTGTGTAGTTATACAAACGTTTAAAAAGTGCCGAATGTCAACAAAGAATGTAAATAAAAATGTCAGTATGAAGTCAGCTGTTCAGAGCAATAAGTTAGTGAAAAATTAAAAAAAGTACCAACTAGGCTTTAATAAGAGAAAATTATATTTGCTTCTTTATGTTGTTATAAAGCTTTATTATTATAATATTTTGAATATTGCATTTTTGGTCTAAACTTAGTCATTATTTATTGAAACTATAAGTTCACTGAAAATTTCAATACAATACACTAGCCAGAATAATAATAGTCAAAAACTTATGGTGCTTTCTTTTCTATAAAAAATGTACATTTTATTTAATTAAAATGCAATATTGCGTTTGTTTCTTAAAAATGTTTCGCCCTCTGAAAGGCTGGTATGCTTTATTCTAAAAAATTCACACTTTTCAATGGTGGAAGTCATTGCATTTTATGCCCTGTATAAATCGAGAGTGCTTATAATACCCTGTAGCAGATGACTTTTGCTTACTATAGGGCTACCAGATGAAATTAAAAAAGTCGCATTGTATCGTTACCCAATTTTGAAGTTAATTTTTTAATAGTTTTGTAGAACAACCCTGAGAAAACATTACATTGTTAAAGTTCCATGGTCAGTAGTATAAAAAAAATCCATTCCGTGTTAGAAAAGTGATAAAATATGTTTTTGTTATAAAAAAAACGTTCAAAATTTCAAGTCGAAAAATTAACAATCTGGCAGCATCTTTTTCAGATTTATATAGTTTATTGAAAACAAAACAAAAGATACATATTTAAATCTAAAAACCTTTTTAATAAAAAAAAATACATTACAGGATTGGTCAGACATTTTTTAAGACACCTTTTAACAGAGTGATACTATGTTCGTAGAAAAGAAAACACCATTAATAAAATTTTTTACGCATATTACAATCATAATACATATGTATTTAAAGGCAAAAGAACAAATAGAACAAAAAATTTATATACACATAAAAATTAAAATGATTTACATATAGGTATACATGAAAGTATCAAAAAGTGCATTGCGCCATATTGCATATCACTTGTATGCAAATGTCACTTAAAAACGTTAAGAAATTCTATTTTATACAGGTTGTTCCGGTCCGTCAACGTGACATTAATTTTGGATAATCACTTGCATTGGTTTCATATGCTAGAAATGAAAGTACGTTACGTTAATTTCGGTGAACGTTCGGCTAATTCTACTATATAAAATGACACAAAAAATCGTCAGCAAAAGCAGTCATGAGATAGAATCTATTTTATTTTGACAGGGTTTTTTCTTACTCTCTCAATTCTGCTTATACAATCTGTATATGGTGTTGTCGTACTTTCACCGAATTTTATGCATTTTGTAAACAAAAAAATTATGTTTTTGTTTTGGAACGAATAAAATAAAAACAAAAAGCAAAGAAAACATTAAAACACAATGGGCTATTGACAGTATTTGAAATTGCGACTGTCGTTTTATTATGGGCCATTTTTTTTTTTTTTTTTTTTGACAGCGTTTTTGATTAAAGTTGCGGACGTATTGTTTCATCACTTAAAGCTGAACTTGTAAATAAAAAGTTACACATGAAAATATAAGCGTTGTTAATCGAATCGACTAACATTATGGTTTTAGGCAGTATTGTCAGGCCCGTTGGGAATAAAATCGTCAAATTTCCACAAAAAATCGTTAAAATCGTCATAATGTTTTGGAGAATCGTCAAAACATTAAAAAAGATCGTCAAAACACAAAATGTTTATTTATATAGGTTTTAAGAAAAAAAAAAAAAAAAAAAAAACGCGTAAATGAAAAAGTCGTCTTTCTGTGAGATAGTAATCCAAGACAGACCGCCAGAATTGACTATTGACTAAACATTATTCAATTGAGCATGAGTCAGACTTGAATACAAAACTTCTAAATTAAGATTTTTATTCCTAAAAGAAGAATGAAGCGGCTTAAAAATTAGTTTCAGAATTTTCGTTCCAAAATTAAGAATGTAGGCTTTAGCCTTTTCGAGCTTAACAGACCTTTATGACGTTCGCGGATTGTTTTAAGCTCGCTTTTCTTTAATTTATCTTGTTTTTTCTCTCAGTGTATATAAATATATGGTTGAATATCTTTGTAGTATACATGTATGTAGTGTACACACCGTATGTTATTAATACTAGTTCGAGCGCATTACAATAATTTAGCCTTTTATGTATAAATTTAATAATTTGACATCGCATACCTGGCAATATGTTCTGCATCGAGATGTTTGGGAGAACGCGCATCAACTACAACTATATGAAAACATTCTGCGCCGGTGCACAGACTCTCCATGGCACTTTCTATGGTTTTTACTAGTTTCACTTCCAAATGTTGACGATGACATGCTTGCTGCATAACTTCGCAGATGTTGTCAACTTTATGAAAGATCAAAAGAGCCTTTACACATGAAACAATAATATAAAAATTAAAGAAAAAAGAGAGCGAAATAACTAAATAAATTAATGGCTCCATTTTTAAATAAATTGTTAATGAGACTTACTTTGAGATTGGGATTTGGTGGTAGCACAGTGGGATATTTGATCTCAGAGGCATATCGCTGCAAATAAAAAATAATAATTATTTTCAAATAATGTAAAAATTGAATAATAAATATGTATTCTAGCTTAAGTAAAACGAGTTAATTTATACTAGTTAATATTATTTATATAGTTAAATTTTTATAAAAACATTTATATTTATTTTTGAACTGAAAAAGACAATATAAGAACTATGTATGTGCGTACTTTTTACATCAACACTTGTTTTCTATTACAACCGTACTATTAACCCTAGAATGGTAAAAATATTTTCTTCTCTTTAATAGTAAACTTCGCTTGTGAAGCGATTTTTGTGAAAAACGCAAATTTTATTGAAACAGCAACAAACATGTTGGTAATACAACTATGTGCTCATGTCTTCTTAACTTTTTTTTCGTTTTTCTTTACACAACTTAAATTTGACCTTGTAAGTCGTGATCAAAATCGTCGGGATCAAAATCCTAAAAATGGTCTGGCTGTACAGCTGATGGCATCGCAGGGTGGTTGAAATGCGATATTGGTGTGGTACCATTTTCCGTTGTATCTGATGATGAAATTATTAGTCAATCAAACTCAAGAAAGTGTCCATGACTCAAATTCCGAAGAAGAATGGAATAAAGATGAAACTCATACTTTAGCACATGCAATAGAGGCGAGTAATGCTCTCTTTTTTAATTTTTTAGAAAATTATCGTTCTCCAGGCATTTCAAAGTCAGATAAAATTCAAGTACATTGCATACAAACTCTTTTTATTAAAAAACAATTAAAAAGACAAAAAAATATATTTTAAATGTTTGTATTTCATAGAAATATAAGTATAACTTAAGATATTTGCGTTAAATATTGAATAAAATTTCATGTTTTAATAACATGTACTTTTTTTGTTTTTATGTATATAACCTCTATTAACCGTGTTTTACGAATATCCGTGCTAAGCCAGATCCTGTGCTACCCGGATAATCGAGGTTCAACGAAATTGTGACAAAATAGGACAACGGACACGCCCACCGTCCACATATATTTAAATTAAAAATCTATCTCAAGATACTTGTATATATTTAAATTTTTAATAAAAAAGGTGCTTTGTAGCACACAGTCGTAATAATCCACATATTGTTACGTTTTTACTTTCCAAAAACGTTTATTTATGAGTTCGTAGATTGCAAATAAATCTTGCGTTCGGTTTTTTAATTGAAATCCTTTATTAACACGTTTTAGTGTTTTACTGCTCGTAACCTTTACACGGGCAATAACAATTTCTATTCTTAATTACACTCTCTGTTACTACTTTGTTAACAATAACAATTACTCGACAGATCTTTTTACCCAAAGTTCTTCCAACCTGATCAACAACTTAGGTCCGATCACAGCCTTTTCAACCAGAGTTTTACCATACTAAACTCTCTTTACACTGAGTTCAAGCTAATAAGTTTGCGCCAAATAAACTGTACTCGGTTTACAACACATAAGCCGTCTGCAGTCCGCATCGATGTGATTTTTATATGGCTGAGTAAATAATACTTCGAAAGTTCCTGATATTTCAGGTAGATTCCATATCTTTCCTTTACTTTCTTTTAAGTTCTTATGAAGCCATGCGAATGTAATCTTCTACGTCTTTCAATTCATGTTGTTTGATATTTTCTGTTACTTGTTTTCTTTTCTGCCTGTTATTTTTTTTTTTTTTTTTTTTTGTAGCCGCTAATTTTTATTGACTACATTTCTGCTAATGTTATTGTTATCGATTTGGTTATTTCTAAACAGCACGTACAATCATGCGTGATTCGAGATAATCACGACATTTTCCCATCTTTAGTTATAACGAAAAAAACAAAAATAAATTGTGATGAAAAAACTACGTTTTATTAAAATAAAAAAGCACGTTTTGTCTTGCATCTATTTTTTAAAGACTACATTTGTCTATGCGAAGGGAAGAAATATTATGCAAATATTATTTATTCCAATAAAACTTAGCCAAATTAATGCAAATACATAAAAAAACATTTTCTAAAAAATTAAAAAAACACGTTTTTTCTGCGACTCCTCAATTAATATTAAACGCGATTATCCATTGAAAAGTTAAGTCATGAAGTACGTTAAACACAAAACATTTTCTTCAGAAACATTTAAACATCAAATGCGAGTTATTTAATCGATCCCTATTGGTATGTTGTATGAGACTAATTGATCTCTGTGTAGGTACCTGAAAACTTTAAGCATTCAACATATTTCAGTCTTCCACATCTTATTTGTGTAAATTCGGATCAACCAACATTTTAGCATCCACCAACATTAAAACTAAAAAAGATCAAGATTGTTGAATGTAGAAGGCGATATGAGAGTAGCATTATGTGGCGTCCTGTTGTAATAACAACCCTGTGTTCACGATCAAATATCAATACAATCCTTCCTGTTCTCTCTCTTTTCTACTTATAAGCTTAAAGCGAACCAGACGTCCTTTCATACATTTTATTTAGTGTGAATTAATAAATGAAGTAAGATTAAATATAAAATTCTAATTGGTCTTATTATTATTATTTTTTGATTGGTAAACAATTTACCAAATGAGTAAAATTATCAACAAACGTAAATCTCAAATTTCGCATTGCTATTTTTTGTAGTATAACATATTGTTACGTTTTAACCTTTTGAAAACGTTTGAGTTCGTTTATATTACGTTAAAATAAAATAAAACTCTATTTTTATTTTAGTTGTTTTACAATCTGTGTCTTTCTTTATTAATTCCACTGTACTTTAATACACCGAATTCGCTTTTAAAACAATTTTTATTTGCGCCTTAAACAGACTTTACTACTTGACAGCCAATTCACAACTAACTAACTCACCAGCCGCAGTTCGCCGATTTTATAGTATTACATCTTAGTTTAGAAATTTCTAGTACGGACAACGATTTTTCGCCCTTAATTCATATGTTCTAAAATAACACAAAAAGTAACTGATCCATGCATTTGGCACCACTCTTAATTAGTGCAGATAATTTTAGAAGTTTTTAAGCCTTGACACAAACCAATACATTTTTTAGCTAGAAACTCATAATAAGCTCTGGCGTGGTGAATTTTGCCTTTAGCATTTTCATTTTCGTAACAATATATTATTGTTACACAGTGTGTTATAGGTAACTAAATAATTTTTTAACTTGGAAGGTGCTAGACTTTTATTTCTTGGCGTAGACTCAAAGACTCTCACCAAAGTTGTCGCCATTTTTATTTTTTAACAATTTGATAATTTAATTTTTTGTTCAATAACACCACGATTGTTTTAATAATGCCCTAAATGAAACGATATAAACAAAAATAAACTGTTATCATAATCGCTTGAAGTTCAGATCTCAAGAGATTATGCTTTTCTTTGTGTGTTGCAAAATTTTGAAATCGTTAAGTGTACCGCAGCAAAAAAAAACAGGTTGAGAATAATTGATGAGATATTTTTATTGGTATGGTAAAATATATGTATATAGTTTGTGGTAAATAAAACGCGTTATTTTACTCTTAAACTATTTAAAATTATTATTATTTTATTTTCATGTTTGGAAGTATAAAAGAATTCAAATTAAGTTGCGAGAAGAATTGTCTACAGTTGTGGCAGCAAAGACGAAGCGAGGAATTAATATTTGTTTTCTTTATCTTTTGTGTTCTAAAGTGTTGCAAGATTCACTCCGTTCACTAGCTGACAAACTTGGTGCTGCCACCTATATGTTGCCAAGTTTAAAAGGTTGTGTCTTTTACCTATTCTATTCTTAATAGCCAATAACATCTTTTTCTCAATACCTATCTTTTATTGGTCCAATTTTTTAAATAAAAATGACAGCAACCCTTCAGCTTGTATTTAATCTGCAAAGAGTATCAATTGTAAATTTAACTGGCAATATGACATTACAAAGTTGAGATAGAAATTCAAAATCGATATTTTCAAATAAATTCATGGATGATATGAAGTATTTTAAAAGGATTATTCTTTCTAACGTTGATATTATAAAATCCCAACGCATTTTGGTATTTAAAAGAAACCACCGGGAATAATTTGAATTAAACACAGGCTTCTAATTATTTAAATGTACTTTGCGTAAGTATTTTCAACTTCCTTTTTATAAAAACAGGATGGGTGAGATATTTCAAATTTAATCGCACGATTAACAGTGCAATTATGATTAAATGGTTCGATTAATTGCGGTAACGATTATAATCGGTTTGCAGTCCCTACAGGCGATGACCTCATGTATATGTATATCAGCAAACAACGGACTAGAACAAAAATCTTCACGCAAGCTCGTACAGTACTCTATTGAGTTGGCACAAGCACCCAAGCGCACGCTTTGCTACGAGTGAATGAGAAAGAAATATCTTAAATTAAAAAAAAAGTATTTTACTCCAAAGACGATGTTACATTCTAGGGTTAAGAAAATTGCCCATAATCATATTGGTGTTAACAAGAAGAATTGTTTCGCAATGTGGCGTGTGTTTCATTGTTCTATCGGTATATAAGGGAATGTGTCGTAACGAAATTAAGGTATTAATTCCCAAAAATCATATTTTTTTTACGTAGTACTCGTATTTCTCGTAGAGCGCATCCCTTTGTAGTTGATTGTCCAGTAAATCGCACAACGCATTATAGGGAGAATTCGTTCTTTGGTCGCACTGTTCGGTTGTGGAATAATCTTCCAGCGAAAGTATTTCCTGCCACTTACGACATGAGTAAATTTAAATTTAACGTCCATAAACACTTCTTCCTCTGTCCTCCTTCCAATAACCTATTTTCCTAGTACCAGCACAATGCACTGCATGAGTAGGGGCCATCCCCTTGGTGATGGTCTTATATATAAAAAAAAAAATTGTTTTTGTTCAAAATATTACTTTCTCAAAAAAAGAAGCCTGACAATTATGTACGTATGCACATATATCACAAAAAATATATCCATATACAACAATTGATTCTAAATAAATAAATAAGTAATAACAAAAAAAGTTGAAAGATTAATTATTGAATATGTGGCCAAAAAATTACTATAAAATTACTATAAAATTAATTATTATAATTGGTTTGGTCGTTTTATGACTCGTGCTCGTGAGATTTATTTTTTAATTATTTTTTGCTTAACTCGTATGCACAAATTTAAAATTTTTGTTTGGTTCTGGACTATTCGTGAACACTAATTTTATACTGCGAACGAATTAAAAATGAGCAAAAAAGAATCAAGGACGAGCAATTTATTTCAAAGCATGTTGTTTGTGCAAGATTAAATGTTTAATACCATGGTGCATTCGTATTTGTGTATATTTTGTGTGCTGCTACCATTAAGTATGACACACATGCATGTTTTATATTACACAAACAACATTTACTTAAAAGAATTTCTCGTTTTCAACTAGTTTTGAAGACTCGGTTAACGATTTTTTTATATATTAAATCATGACTTTTACGACCTCAACACGGTCAAAATTGTAAAAAATCGCCAACACACATAGAGATACATAGATGTACTCTAGGCCAACCAAGTACCAACTTAATAAGAAAAAAACTCAAATCGGAACGGTCCCATCGGGGGATATTCGGGGAAATTTTTGATAGAGCTAATATGTGGTGCAAATAAATATTTGATAGTTATCTACTTATATAAAATGTTGCGAAAAGCAAAACTTGAAATTTGTGTTTAACAAATATTTTAAGCAAAATTTTTGATTGCTAAAATTTATCTGTAAATTAAAGTCTTTTGTTTGTCTATCAATCACGTGTAAAAAACTGAACCAATTTTGTTAAAATTTGCAGCGCAGATATGTATATTTAGCTAATGAAAATGCAATAATTAATATAATCAGAAATAAACAATTTTATTGAGTTTGTTAATAAGCCAATTACACGTAAACGATTAAAGCAATTTTGTTCGAATTTGGAGAATAGATACATATCTAAGTCCGACTAACGAAAGTGCATAGGGTATGCTTTTTTCAAAATAGGACCTGACGCGAAAATTAGAAAAATTATATAGATTTAGATATGTATCAAGCGATTATGATAAAAAATTGGACCAATAAAAGATAGGTATTGAGAAAAAGATGTTATTGGCTATTAAGAATAGAATAGGTAAAAGACATAACCTTTTAAACTTGGCAACATATAGGTGGCAGCACCAAGAAAAAAGCATATATATATAATTTTGCTAATTTTCGCGTCAGGTCCTATTTTGAAAAAAGCATACCCTATGCACTTTCGTTATGCTTTTTTCAAAATAGGAGCTGATCGTATTTTGAAAAAAGCATATATATATATATATATATATATATATATATATATATATGCTAATTTTTATATATATATATATTTGTATCGTTTCATTTGATTCAGTGGAGATAATATACTGAATTTTGTGGCAGAATAAAATGACATAAGTATTGCTAGATTCGAAATATCAGCTGGTATTCTATTCTGCCACAAAATTCAGTATATTATCTATACTCAACGAAATGAATCGATTTACGTTTGAAAAACGTTGGGATTTATTGGAAATTTATCATCATTTAAAATCATATTTTTGGACGAAGCTCGTTTCCATCTTGGTGGGTACGTCAATAAGCAACATTGCCATATTTAGGGATTAGAAAACCCAAACATGGTCTTACGGAAGCTAATTAACCCATTACGAGTGACTGTTTGGTCCGGCTTGTGAAGCGGAGGTATCATTCATATTTCGCAATTGTTAAGGTCAAAGATAACCGATTTTTTGTGCCCGCTCTTCTGGTATTGATATGAACGATATTTGGTTTCAATAGGGTGGTCCAACTTGTCACACATCTCATGCAACAATCGATTTATTGCGTCAAACGTTTGATGGCCGTTTAATTAACTGAAATGGTGATGTCAGTTGACCGTCGAGAAGCTGCGATTTGACACCACTGGACTATTTTCTGTGGTGCGACGTTGAAGACAAGTGTTATGCTGACAAACCAGAGACAATTGAGCATTTGAAGGACAACATTCGTGATGCCACTGCCGAGATACGACACCATACACTCGAAAAAGTTCTCAAAAATTGATCCGATCAAATGGAGTACTGTTGGGCTAGCCGCGGCAGCTATATAAATGAAATAATATGTCATTTTTAACCGGAACAATTGTACTTCACAACAAAAAAATAAATTTGGAAAAATTTCAAACCGCTTTTGTTTTATTGCATTTTTAAATTTTCTCTTTTATATTATCCACCCTATAAATATAAGTTGTCCTATGTTCGTCATTTTATAACTCGAGAACCACTAAACCGATTTACAAACATACATGCGTTGGAAAGGTATACTTTCACTGATGGTTTTGGTTCAACTGGGTGGTGCCACGCCTATATACAATTTTTAATTATATGTCTATATCTTTGAAATGGTAATAGTAAGATTCTAAATTTGGCCGGATAACTTTGTGGTCAGTAGAAATGATCAGTCACAAAGTGGGTGGAATTGGATAAGTAGGAGTGGCACTTCCCATACAAAGTAAATACGGTTTTATGTACATCTCTGGAACGGTAATAGTGGAAGGTTCTAAATTTGGTCTAAATAACTTCGTAGTGAATCCACACCATCAGTCGAAATATAGGCGAAATCGAATAAGTGGGTGTGGCACCTCCCATAAAATGTAAATATGGATTTTTGTATATCTAGAGAACAGTAATAGTGAAAGTTTCTAAATTTGACCCAAACAACGTTGTGATAAATATAAATCATCACTCAAAAAATTGGCGGTATTGGATAAGTGGGAGTGACACCTCCCATACAAAGTAAATACTGAATTTTGTATTCTTCGAAACGGAAAAAATTTAAGGTTCAGATTACTAACTTCGTAGTCAATTTACATCATCAGTCGAAATATAGGCGAAATTTAATAAAAGGGTGTGGCACCACCAATACAAAGTAAATATTGATTTTTTTATATTAAGATAACGGTCAGAATGCAGTTTCTGAACTTGGTCTATATGACTTGGCAGTCAATACAAATCATTACTTTTAATGCATTCCTTTACATTTTTCTGAGGAAAACATTTTATAGGATACAACGCAAAGGCTCCCAACAACCCTTTCCGCGTTGTTATATTATTACTCTAGTTGTATTATATTATTAAGGTGTACATTAAGTTAAAAAACACCCCACAAAAAATAAATAAAATATTTATTATCTTACATCTCTATAAATAAATCATCGGAAGACTTAATAAGTCGTCTTAGCATTTTCCTGATAAAGACAAATACGTGGCACAAAAACGGATAAGATCAGGAAAAATGGGAATTTTTCCTCCACTTATAATATACACATGTATATATACAGAGTTTCCCATTATTGATAAAGCTAATAACCAGAGCAAGTTAAAGATGACATGAAAGTTTTTAAAAAAGGTATGCAAAATGGCACCAAAAAACGTTAAAAATGACACTAAAAAATAAAGATTCAATACAATTTTATTTTATAAAATTTTGGGTGCACCGTACTATTCTGTGTTATTTAATAGGTATTTATAGAAAAAAATGATCTATTGTCATTAGTTGAATACATAGTACAGATGTTACACGCCAGCAAGCTCAACAAATAATTTTAATTCTCAAATATTGACTACCGAACAAAAGGACGAGACTAAGGTCATAAAATGTCTTTCCCGACTAGCTCTGTGGAGGGAACTATGGTTCTCAATTCGTATTCTCTGACGAGTAAGCACATAACACAGCCCTAGGTCTAAAAGTACATTAGACTGTGCAAAAATACTAAATAACATTGACAAGGAAACAAGATAAACAAAAGATCCCTAAATATGTACGTGTAAACCGACATGACGGGTAGGTGTTAGATTTCCTCCCAAAGTGACAATGCGTCACCCTCCATGATAGACGTACACTCTAATCGCATTCTACATCTGTCACTAAAATATGCAGCCACTTACCATATGGAGTGATCGTGTCTCCCAGCCAACCAACAAATTAGTCATATGGATTTGTTCCATATTAAAACACTCTTATTCCCTTAAGCTTATAAAAGGGAAAAACCCAAGTAATAAAATATACTCATAAAATATATATGCTACATATATATATATATATATATATATATATATATATATATATATATATATATATATATATATATATATATATATAATATATATATATATATTACAAGCTGTAGTATATATATAAGATATATATATAAGATATATATATATATATATATATATATATATATATATATATATATATAAGCTGTAGTATATATATATATATATATATATATATATATATATAATATAAATACTGCTAATTATGTACAATAAAAGTATACACTTATACAAAGAAAAACTAAATATACATGTGTATATTCTCTTTACACCCACCGGTGTTGCCGATGTGTGTTAATGGTATTGAACAAAAAGTTTTGTCTACAGCGTTGCCAGAAACCTTGGAAAGAAAATCACCATTTGGCGAAAAAAAAAATTATATTTTGAAAAAAAATTATTATTTTCATCATTTTCTTTTCTACAAAAATATAAAAGTAATAATGATTAACTTATAAAAAAAATTGATTTTGTTAACCGTTTGGGTTTTGAAAATTGGAAAAAAACAAAAAATTTGCAAAGTGAATGAAATATTTATTTGGAGCGATAAATAAATGCCTGATATTTAAAGATTATTTAATGTAAATGTTGCCCTCATTCAACGGCGTAGGTGGTCCATCTGTTTACTTAAATTTTGGCAAAATTTTTCTAGCATTTCGGCCGGTATCTCAATAATTGCAGTTGTCCTTCAGGGCTGGAATTGTAGCTGGCTTGTCCCGTAATTACGTGATTTCTTGTATTTCTTCAAAAAGTGTATAGTGGGGTTAAATCGCATGATCTTGGCTGCCAATGAACTGTTCCAACCGTGCCTCTCAGTAGGTTCATTGTATCACGTGCCTCGTAGCATGTGACGCCGTCTTTTATAGATCAAGTCCAGTTCTTCCAGTTCTTACCAAAAAAACCACACTAAACAGTGCATCTTTCAGGTACATTGCAGATCTTAAACTGCCTCTGGCTGCTCTTCACACCAAATTCGGCAATTCTGGTTGTTGACGTACCCATTGTGCCAAAAATTAGCGCAGCATGATTTTTGATAATAAAATTCAAAAATTTGCAAGTGTTGTTCATTGTTAGTCTATTCATGGGAAATAGCAAACACCTTTGAGCATTTTTGGCATTTCCAGAATAAAATCACCATCATCAGCAACAGTCGTTTTTGAGGCTTATGATAAAAATTATTCACAACCACAATTTTAAATTTGTAAACTTTACAAGACGAAGTTCTCTAAACTCGAAATCTAAATCTTGAATATCTTTCTAATCTACCGACTTGGGTAAGTTTTATATATATTACTCCTGTCAAAGAAAGCATAATTCTTAAATGCTCAAGACATTGAAGCTCATAAAAAAACATCGTTAAAATAAAAACAACGTTTTTTCGTTTTCAGAATCACAATGTTTCCACCTAAAAAAGTTTCATTGAAAGTAATTGAATTGTATAAACCACATACATATGCAGGTATATTTTTTTTGTTTGAGAGCAGCAATCAGGGGTTAACCCCTACTCATGCAGTTCATTGTGCTGGTACTAGGAAAATAGGTTGCGGGAAGGAGGATAGAGGGATTAGTGCTTATGGAAGTTCGATTCAAATTTGCTCATATCGTAAGTGGCAAGGAAGATATTCGCAGGAAGATTGTTTCACAAACGAACAGTGCGACCAAACAACGAATTCACCCTATAATGCGTTGTGCGATTCACTGAACAATCAACTACAAAGCTATGCGCTCTACGAGAAATACGAGTACTATTGTGAGAACATATGATTACCAGGAATTAGTTCCTTAATTTCGTTAGAACATATTCCGTTATAGTACCGATAGAAGAATGAAACACATGCCACATTGCGACGATGCTCTAATGAATCGATAGAGTTGGGTAGCCTACCGTCATTAATAAGAATCTTCACCCTCTCCTATGCGCGGTTGAGAAGTTCCAAAATAGACTTTGAAGCACCAGCCCATACATGAGAGTTGTATACCAATTTGGGATATATTCCAACAAACGTCACAGTAAACTCTCATGCCCGGAACATTAAGAGCATCTGATTCCTCAATATCTACTTTACCCATAGATACAGATGCCAACACACCACCACGTCTGTGTGTCAGAAAACAACATTGGGTGTTGCGCGCATTAAAGTAGACATCTTGCGAAACCACTGAGATATTCGCCAGGTCGCTTGTAAGCGTGTTGTTCGTATTCCGCCTTTTCGCCCAAATCTCTAAAAAGCTCGGTAAACGATCAAAAGAATATGAATGACAAACGTTGCTGTCATCTGCAAAAGAGTAAATACGATTGGGAGTTAGAAAAAGAGTCATTAAGAAATATTACAAATAGAGTTGGAGAAAGAACAGAGCCTTGCGGTACCTCTGAATTTATCCTGAACTCGTCGGATGAAATCCCATCTATAACCACTCTTATAGTGCGATTTCTGAGAAAGCTCGATATGAATCGAGAGAAGTGACTACCGACACCAAAGGCAATAAGTTTGGATATGAGAGCCGCGTGCCAGACTCTATCAAACGCCTTGGAAATATCCAGGGCCACAACCTTACTCTCACCAAATCCATTAATCGACCTATTCCACCTTTCATAGAGTAGCGCCAGCAGATCGCCAGTAGAACGACCCATACGGAAGCCATACTGGTGACCGCTCAGCAAATTGTTGGACTCTAAATATTTCACAAGGTGATGATTAATCATACTCTCCATAACTTTGGAAAGCGCCGAACAAAGTGCTGTTGGGCGGTAGTTTTCAGGGTTACTAGACTTACCCTTTTTATGGATTGGAGTTACATTGGCTACCTTCCAGCAAGATTGAAAAAAAATGCACGATAAGACGTACTGAAAAGATTAGCCAATGCCATTCGGACCAGAAGACCTTTTAACGTCGAGATTTACAAGAATCATAGTCTCTGATACTCTTTAAAGTTCGGGCAGTGGTTGAACGCCCTCCGGCAAGTTCGAAAAACCTGCAAAAATTTTATCCAGAAAGTTTGCCTTTTCAACCGAGTTAGTGAATGGTCTGGTCATCCTTTATATGGACGTGAACCGAACTAGAGTTGTTCCTAAGCCTTTTAATAAATGACCAAAAGCTCTTACTTCGCCACGGAAAAGTAAGAACTTTAACAAGTAGGCGCTGTTCGTATAGAGTCTGTTCGCGCCTAAGTACTGCGGCACACGAAGATTTCGTCTGTTTGCCTAGGGAATCAGTATGATCCCATTTGTTATTAAGCCAATTTCTGAATACTTCCTCCTGGATCTGACTGCTAGCCTACGCGTCTGATTAAACTAAAATTTATTTCTTGGTTTAATCGGGAGCTTTCTGGATGGTATGAAATTATCCATCTCTAGCTTTATTATATTGGCAACCATTTCGGCCATGACATTCACGTTAGAATCAAGGAAACAAAGTTGTGAAAAGTGGAGAACGGGAAAGAGGCAGAAATGGTGCAGTGTTCTGAATTTCCAAGACGTGCATGGACCTCAACTAGATACTTTTCAGGGTGTGTAGTGTGGAAAAGGTGGAGGGTGATATTTTGGTGCCAATCTACACACGATATGTGAGTAGGTTCATTCACTAATTGCGCAAAGTGGTTGTGCGCGGCACATAGCTCCACGTATTGGCCTTCTGGAGTTGTGCGGCCTGAATGGCGTAACCAAGACGAATTATGAGCATTGAAATCACCAGCAACAACAATTTTACTGTTTAGGTAATTCGCAAGGATACTCAATATGGAGTCAGAAAGAGAGCCAAAGCCAGATATGCAAACCTCTTTTCCCGCGTTTGGGAAGAAGCCGAAGTGCAAAAGATGTACCCTGATTCTGAACTTAACCCAAAGATAGTCAAATTCTACATCATGCCAAGTGGTTGCTGGCACTAGTACACAACTTCATCGGGAATATACATTGCAATTCCCTTATGAAAATTAAAAAGGAATAGAAGGTGATACCCAGGGATATGAAAATCTTGTGGATCACCATTTTCCGAGACCTGGGCCTAACATAAGGCTAAAACATTCGGCCCATAGAGACAAATATGCGCATACACGGAAAAGTTCGCCCGTAGCCCGCGCACATTGCAGAAATCAATCCTAAAACGTAAATTGAACAGTATACCTTCGCTACTGAATAATCTAACAACCCCTTTAAGCGGTTCGCACCTAAAGGCTTAGTAGGGAATAAAGGAGAAGAGGGAAAAACAAAAACACCGATGGTAGGACATAACAGTCCTTTTTTTACTTCGGACAGTCCATCACATATTGGCTCTTATTTTCCAATATTGTCCATTTTTCATTGTCCTTTTGAAATTTTAATTTATTTAGATGACAGGTGTTTGCTTAATTTTTCACAGTAGTGTTTGTCCCGTTTGTTTTACTTTATTAACTTTTTTGTTATTTGTGTTAGTATTAATATTGTGATATTTTTATTGTGTTTGTTTTAATATTGATATTGTTTTTTTTGTTGGTTTTTATATCGATTTTGTTTTAGAAAAATTATATATTTTGTACAAACTATTTAAAATAAATTATCGTAATAAATAAAATATTAATATGACTACAATTCGAACTGGTCACATGACGCAACTGCAAAAGGACATGTTGAAAAAAAATACCATAAACTTTTTTCAGCACCGGACGAAAAACTGACGAACACCACTAAAATTTTAGAAGAAATACGGACGAGAACAGAAGACCCCATATATTCTAAAACATATCCTTATCCAATGAGTTTAAAAAAAGAAATCGAAACTCAGGTGAAAACCCTGTTAGAAGATGGTATTATTAAGCCATCGAAGTCCCCCTACAATATACCTGTGTGGATTATTCCCAAAAAATGGACGCAAGTGGACAGAAAAAGTTTAAAATGATCATAGATTACCGAAAGTTAAACGCTATTACTATCGCAGATAAATATCCCATACCAGAAATTAATGAAGTACTCTCTCAGTTAGGAAGAAGCAAATATTTTACAGTTTTAGATTTAAAAAGTGGTTTTCACCAACCAATACCAAGGACATAGAAAAACTTCATTTTCTATTAACAAAGGTAAGTATGAGTTCACTCGATTACCATTCGGACTAAAGAATGCACCAGCGATATATCAACGGGCGCTGGATGACATTTTACGTGTCTATATAGATGACATAATCATTTTTAGCCCTAACGAGAATCAGCATATCAGGGATATTACAGAAATATTTCGTACTTTGCATGAAGCTAACATGAAAGTTCAACTTGAAAGTATAAATTTTTTAAAAGCAAGGTAGAATTTTTAGGTTTCATCATTTCTCGCCAAGGTATACAAACAAACCCAAAAAAAGTTGAAGCTATTGTTAATTTTCCATATCTAACTACATTGAAAGATTTACGACCATTTCTAGGGCTCTCTGGATATTATCGTCGCTTTGTAAAGGATTATGCTAAAACAACAAAACCCTTGACAAGCCTCTTAAGAGGGGAAGATGGACGCATGTCCAAAAATCAGTCAGGAAAAAAATTAATACGATAAGACGAATCAGCAAAAACTGCAACTGGACATATGGTGCACCGAAAAACATTTAACACTAACGGTAATAGATAAGCGTACAAAATTTGCACAGGCAACAGTGATTAAATCTCGGCCTATAGCAGATATTAGAGAACCAATAAGGAAAATGATGTTTAATTTTGGAATTCCAAGAATGGTTGCCGTAGATAATGAAAAGTCATTAAAATCTGAACCAATTCTTTTTATGCTCGAAGATCAGTTGAATATTAAAGTTTTCAAGACTCCACCATACAAAAGTACTGTAAATAGGCAAGTTGAGCGTTTTCATTTAACATTGTCAGAAATAATGCGTTGCCTTAAGACAGAAAAAATACATAGAAGTTTTGAAGAACTATTAGATAGAGCAGTTGAGGAATAAAATCACACTATACATTCTACAACATTGAAATGTTCTTTGGAAGAAGAGTCAGCACAAATCCTGAACAATATGAAAATGCAAGAAAACAAAATATGGAACAGTTGTTAAAAAACAAAAAAAAATGATATAGAATATCATAACAAATTAAGAAAACCTTTTAAAGACTATATACCAGGTCAAAAAATTTACGTAAAAATTATAAAGGAGAATTAGTAAAGGAAAATAAAAAGGGTACTGTTCTGACGGAATCTAATAAAACGGTGTATAAGGATCATATAAGAAATTGAATTAAATTATTTTTGAATCAATTTGTAAATTTGTTTTTGGTTACAGATTTTGTTTACCACTGCTGAAAACAGAGGTGCATATACTCAACTACACGGACTCATACTTAGTGACATGGAAAACGGACATGGAAAAATTCAGGATGGAACACTCAAATTTATACATCCGCTTAATATAGATTCTTATAATGATCCCTAAAACGAATCCTCTTTATCCGACGATGTATCATGAACTAAGGCAGACAATAAACTTACTAGAAACAAAAAATACCAGTACGACAAACTAGATCGATCAACACGTTAGGAAAAATTTGAAAATTTGTTGCAGGATCACCGGACCATGACGACGCAGAATTAATTTACAAAACTTTAGATGACATGACAAACAACAATAATAGACAAGTAATAATAAACTCAGACTTTGCAAATCAAATTAATAATATTACAAGATTTATGAATAAATTTTCAAATACAATAAAAAAGGATAGCTCAATTGTAAATGAAGATATAGAAATAATTAGGAATAAAATAAGATTAACTAAAGAATCAATTGTGAATGTAAAGTATGCCATTGAATGGGCAAAGAATAATGTAATAAACTCAATTTTGTTAAATAAAAAAGAAATGGCACTGGCCATAAATCAGTTAGAAACTGATAAAATGCCCTTCAGCAATATTAGAACTCGCTAATGTTAATGTTTTTAGCAATTTTTCATATCTTATATATGTAATTAAAATTCCCATAACTGATTCAATTTTATATGAAAACATAATCGTAAAGTCTGTAGTATAAAATGATATTGTAATAAATTTAAATTTTAAAGACATATTAACAAATGAAAACGAAATTTATGCAATAAAAATAATTTTAAAAACTATAATAAAATTAAAATTTATAAAAGAGACCATTTAATAAATTTAAGTAATGACAATTGTATTAAAAATATTTTATCTGAAAACAAACCCTCATGCACAAGCAGCAATGTTCAGCATATCCCATGCATCGAAGAGATCTCAGATGGCATTATACTCTTGAATGATGTAAGTGAAACAATTAGTACGGAGGTTATGAAATATGATTTAAAAGGTACATTTGTAATCAAATTTGAAAACAGCACGATTCAAATTGGTGAGAAGTTTTATAATTTTGAAGCACCCCAATTAATACTTATGCTAGCCTCTATGCAACAAACTCCAGTTGAAGAAGCAAGATTAAATTTATTATCATTGGAATCACTAAGAGAGCTACATTTCAATAGTACAAAGGTGATACACAATCTTAAAAAAGAAGCATGGACTAGAAATTTTGCTATATTTATAACCTTCCTGATCACAGTCATATTGGCAGTTTGGATTATGAAAAAGTCACGGAAGAAAGCGGTAACAACATTCGTTTTGCAGCCCACAAATGTTCCACAGATAGAAGAAAGTAAAATCGAAAAATCCATAACAAGGATACATGACTTACCTTATTTCTGAATCGATCGGGGACGATCGAATTTAAGGAGGGAGGAGTTAAGAACAAAAAAAATTGCAATGTAATTGGATCAAAAGTCATTACACTTTCAATCCAATTCCATTTAATCATGTTGCAATGATATTTTTTATGATAAATATTGCTGAGGTTCTGTCTGAGGTAAATTAAGCTAATTAAGCATTATTTAATATTCATATAATTATTGTAATAAAAATTTTATCAATTAAAGTTTAGTTATTAAAAAGATATTAAAGAATAAAGAACACTTCAGACGAAGGTCTGAAGTTCTTTTTTAAAAAAATCAAAATAACTCAATTTGATTAATGTGCATTTAATTCAGAAAAATTTTTAATATATGTATTCGATTCATACTGTTACGTCTTTACCTTTTTAAAAAAGTGTTTTTATGAGTTCGTAGATTGTAGCTAAATTAAATTAATTTCGTGTTTGGTTTTAATTTAAAAAATCCTTTATTCAACACAGTTTTGTGCACCACTGCTTGTAATCTTTTTACAGGCAATAACAATTTTTATTCCTAATTACTCTGTCTGTTTACAATCTTGTAAACAACAACAATTACTCGACAGATCTTTCCACTTAAAAATCTTCCAACCCGATCGTAGTTATAACTTAGTTTCGATCACAACCTTTTCAACCAGAGGTTATCCACACTCAACTCTTTTTACTGAGTTAGCTCCAACTTAACTGGTTTTTACTTCACTACTAGCTTCACGAGTGTTTACTCCTTATAAACTCTCTTCACACCAATAACACTTTCACTGAGTTAACTTTACTTAAACTGCACTCGCTGAGTTTACGACACATCAAGTCGTTCACTGAGTTTACACATAATAATTGCTGTTCGCATTGATGTGCTTTTTATATGGCTGAAAGCTCTCGAACCTCTCGATATTTCAAGTAGATTCCATTTCTTTCTTTTAATTTCTTTTTAGTTCTTTTGTAGCCATGCGTATGTAAACATCTACCTCTTTCAGCTCTTAGTGTTTGTTGTTGCTTGTTTATTGTCTGTTACTAGTTTTCTTTGCTGCCTAATTATTGTTGTTGCCGTGTTATTTTTATTTACTTTGTCTCTGTTAATAGTTGTTATTGTAGATTTGGTTATTGTAAACAGCACATATAGTTGTTCTTGTAGCTTTTCTTTATTTATTATAGCGATGTAATAAACGCTGTGATGTCCAACCTTATGTTCGTAACAATACTTATGGTACAGGCAAACAAGCTAATAGTAATTCTACAATAACAACGAAAGTGGAAATTTTTTATATACATTAACTTCTAGAGCTGATATCGAAAAGCTGCTGGCTCAAGTAAAATAAATTTCTAGAGCTGAAAACCAGAATTTTCTGGCAAAAATTAAAATGAGAAAACTTTTATTTAGCTACTAGAAACCTGTAGAGCTGAAATACGAGAAACTTTTAAAGCATATAACCAAAAGCTTCTGGCAGAGTTACGAGAGATCTATAGAGCTGAATACGTGAAAATGGTAGAGAGGTAATCTGCATTTAAAGTTTCAGCAGAATAAAGACCTTTGTCAGCATTCAAATTTCAATTCGAACCGTGGATCTGGATGATACAGTTGCGGAAATTCTAGAAACTATTGCAGCCAGCTGCAGAATCAACGAAGAATAAAAACGAATACTTTAAAAACCGTTTTTATTTAAAATTGTACCTAGTGTTGGCATTACTAATTAATTTTTTGCTGCCAAAGAATAAGAAATTAGCCAAGTTTGGCAGCACCAGCAAAGGTTGATGTCTAGGCCTTTGTCGTGCTGTCGTCAGAATACTCATTTTCACATAAACATATGTATTCTAATTACGGCGTCTTGCTGCTTGGAACTATCGTCTATGTGTTGAAAACATAAATGAATAGCACTAAACAACAATTTGCTGTCAGACTGCTACAAATGGCATTTTATGGCATGGTAAATGAAAAATGGCCTTTTTTTTATAAAATAATTGCAAAAATGGCATTAGTTGGCATATGCTATTTTTAACTTGCCGAATTAGTTATTAACTGTACAAATCTTATAAGTTTCACAGTACAAAAATATTACTTGGAATTCTTTGCGTTATATGGAGAAAAACATGTATTTTACGAGGGACAATTAATCGTTTAATATGGAAATGCGTTATAAGAGTACCGTGTTGTAGGAGGGATTAAGTACCTTTTATATATTTGTGAAAAATAAGTTTTCAATTTAAATAAAAGTGTCAACTATTAAACACATATAATTACTTTCTAAAACAAATAATACTATTTTTTACCGGGGATCCAAACGGAATGCTCATGACCTTAACCGTTTTCTAAAACAAATAATACTATTTTTTACCGGGGATCCAAACGGAATGCTCATGACCTTAACCGTTTTCTAAAACAAATAATACTATTTTTTACCGGGGATCCAAACGGAACCGTTGACCAATGATGACTATTCAATTGCATGGAAAAGATTGTTGGACACATATGAGAACAAAGAGACTCTTGTAAACGACCAGCTTCGTCTTTTGCGTATCAAACACATAACACATGAATCAGGTCCGAACATTAGGAACCTGCAACGTACCATAAACGAGTGCGTAACTAATTTGTCTTTAATTGAGGTCACCACTGAAGTATTTTATCATGTGATATTGGTATATACTTATTTGCGTCTCAAAACTACCCGAGAATACTCTAAGTCTCTGGAAGCAGTCGAAAAAGCGTTCTCAGGAGTCTTCCAAGTGGGAGGATATGGATGCATTCTTGACAGCTCTGTTCAAAACCCTAGAATCGATATCTGACATTAGACCCCGCCCTACTTCGCTACTTTAAAAAAGACAAGAGAAGTTTGCCGCACTTCGAATAGTAGGACAAATGGTCGCTTTTCATCCCCAACCCGTCCAAATCTAGAACAAAACCCCTAGTACTATCAATTTCCGAAAGAATTTCAACTTTGGTCCCCCGAGGAAGTCGTCAAATGACTCGAAGAAGATTCAGAGTTGTGCGACAAAGACTGGCACGTCGCCATCAACTTGTCGTTGTTCTCTTTGTTTTCTTTGCCAAGACTCTGTTTTTCGTTTCTGAGTCAGAATGTTGATGAAAGAATATCAACAGTAGAGAGACTTAAATGTTGCTCGAACTGTCTGACAACTTCCCATGCTTTTAAGGAGTGTAAAAAGTATTCATGTCTGCTCTTTATGTAAACTGAAGCATCACTCTTTGCTTCATAGAGATGTTGGGTCGAATAGTTCTACCTGTAATACACCCTAGCTCCCTATAGTTTCTGGTATGACTCGACCTGCATCTCCCTCTCGTGAATCAAATTCAACTCCAGCTAACAATCAGTACAACCCCCTTTGAATTTTAACCATCAAAATCAGCAGCGGCTCAGAATCTCCATACGTATTCCGCACAACTTGAAGCACCCCTTAACTGCATAGCCCTTTTGGACCCCACAATTTGCGCTAGTTAACCCTGGATCGCAAGGTAACTAAATTTCAAGGAAGTTGCAGAGGGAGCTTGCTATTCCAACTTTTTCGGTGCCTGCCACTAAAATGACTGGCATGATGGATTATTTAGCTGGTAAATCATCTACTATGTGCGTTTTTACGGTCGGATCTCCTAACAACCCCGATTTTAGACTGAAAATTTGCGCATACGTAGTTGAGAAAATTACTGGGCGGTTGCCCTAGTGCTCTATATCAGAAATGATAACATCCAGTTTTCCCGAAATTATTATGACCGACGTCTTGTGTACCCATGTAGAGATCCTTTTCCGAGGAAATGTATATCCGAAAATATTAACTAAGGATGTAAAAATACATCCGAATGGCAACCTGATCTCCCAGAGAACCTTTTTCGGTTGGATATTTACTGGTGAAGTTTTTATGTCCCAATCACTGCACTCTATTGTTTTCCACCCATGTTGAATTAAACACTCAACTGGCCCGTTTATGGGAGCTTGAAGAAGTTCCAAAAGTCAATCGACTTTCGAAGATGAGACATTTTGCGATCAACCCTATCGAACTACTACTTATAGACAGACCAATGGTCGCTATGTTATTTCACTCCCGTTCTGTCTAGAATTTTCGAGTGAAGTGTCGCTAGGAAACTCTCGTAATAGTGCTCTGTCACAGTTCAAGAGAAATGGAGCTCGACTCTTGAAGAATCCTGAGTTGAAGACTCAATATGATAAAGATATTGGCGAGTATTTTGAAGTGGAACATATTGGAGCCATGAAAGCCCCTGAAAATAGTTCGATAGGCTACTATTTGCCATAAAACGCCGTACTCAAACCCGATAGTGTGACTACTAAGAACGGATCGTATTTAATGCCTCTAACCCCTCTTGCAACGGTGTGAGTTTGAATAACGTATTATACACCGGGCCTGTTTTGCAGGCAGACCTTATGGTCTTGATACTCTGTTGGTGATTCTTTCGCTATGTTTTTAATGGGTATATCGACAAAATGTACCGCCAAATATATTGGTTCGTCCCGATCAAGCCCAGTATCAGTGTATATTGTACCGGAAGGATCCTGGACTATGATGATGACGGTCACGTTCGAGTTGACTGTGCAACGTATTTGGCGATTCGTACCCTTTTGCAACTGACCAACGATTGTGAAAACCCCAGAGTCCTTTGGCGTCTGAGATTTTAAAAACCCAGATGTATGTCGACGACGTATATGATCCACAATTGCAAGGAATGTACCATTTATAGGAAAAAGTTCGGTCAGCAGATTATGGCTGTTTTACTCTTTTGAACGATCGTCGTTGTCGAGACCGTTCACCCATACCGGCTTGGATTACGCAGGTCCGTTCGACATAAAATCCTACAGTGGCAGGGGTTGTCGTGTCACCAACGGCTGTGTGCTGGTTTTTGTTTGTTTTGCAACCAATGCACTTAAAGGCAACGGGTGATATGTCGACGGACGCATGTCTTGCAGCTTTCGTACGTTTTTTCTCACGTCCCGCCCATTTATACTCTGACAATGGGACTGCATTTCTTTAAAAACGCCACACAAAAAAAGAGTTCTAAGAAGAGTGTTAAAAAATATAAGATCCTCTCTATTTAAGCGAAAAGTGTAAAACTAAGTGCATGCAGATTCTTTTATATCATTGCTTTTCTCTCATACCAGTGTTTGGATATCATACTTTTTGTTAGTGTTTTTTTTTTTTAAGACTTAACAAGATAACGATGTGAGAAGTTTTATTTTATTTGATTGAGTATTTAAGTATTTATAGGAACTTTTCTGTTCAACTTCAAAACATGCACTTGGCTTTGCATCCCACTGTATGTATATAAAATTGTACACCCACCTTATCATCCTCGGCATTATTTTTGAACCGTTTTATTTTAAAATAAATTATTTTCTAATGAATTTATTCATTTAAGCATAATGAAGACATTTTTCCTTTAGTGATGTACATACATAAAATCTAAACCAATACACAAAGCTCGTTATTCGAGTATTTATTGTTCCGCTAATAAAATTAATTGTCTTGATTTTTTAGGATTTAAAGAATTTTTGCAATAAATATGTATAGCATTAAAAAAATTTTTTTCATGTAATGAAAACGGAAATAAATTTATTTAAAAAGTGTGATTTTATATGAAATTAATAAAAATATATATTTCTTGGTTCGACTATTCGTTTTTTTTTGTATCGCTGACACAAAAATAATCATGGTGTTGCCAGCATTAAAACTTAAAATTTAGTAAAGCAACCAGTGTGGCCAGATTTTAAATTAGCATAAAGCTAAATCGCGTAAAAAAAAAGCTAAAAAAGATACAAGAAATTTGTTTTTGGCTAAAAAAATTAGCCAAGTTTTAAATTGTTTTTTAACATGTTTTTTAGTTGGGTATTGTTTTCTTGAAGTCTAACATGGGGGCTACACGATCAAGTTTTACCTTTCAATTTTTAGTACACTCACACTTTTTTACTAAACACTCACAATTTCAAAAATTGACACCAACTTGATAATCAAATTTGCTTTCCATCGAATGTTTCAAGTTGATTTCAAGAAAGCAGCTGATCATCATTGTCATGTACAATTTGTAGTTGTTTTCTCGGCCAACACATTTTTAACAAAGAAATTGTTTTCAAATTGATTTCAAGTTGCTTGCCGCCTACGTCACAGCTATCAATTTTAGTAAATTTTGACAAGCCATATATGTGAAACAATATCAAGAAAAACTTGGTCGTGTAACCGCGGGGTAAAGTAAAGAGAATTGTTTAGGTGATAAACTAGATATCACTTTTAGACCTATTTGATCAACATAAAAGTCAAACTATTAATTGAACTAATATCGATAAGAATTCAAATGAAATACATTAATGTACATACATAATTTTCGGTTTCATACATTTTTCAAATCTATTTACATATATTATAAATTTGTTCATTTGTTTGGCAATCACTCGTAAATAACTGCACCGATTTTGCAAAAATTTTCAAGACAGACGGAGGTCCAACTAACGAAATGAATTATGCTATTTTTTAAAATTGAACCTGAGGAAACGGCCAAATAAGTGATAAGAGTTATCACTTAATATTAAAAATTTATTAAGTTGGAAAACCTAAGAGTATGCGAATAAAACTAAAAAAAAGTTTTGTTCATTCAGTTCGTTTATGAGCTAATCATGAGTAAAGGACGTACCGATTTTGTTGAAATTAAAACCACAAATACATAGATTCAACTTACGAAAATGCAATCGGGGGTGTTTTGTTTTATTTTAAAAACAATTTTTTTGTTGCCAACAGTCATCATCTACTTCAAGCGTAGAATCCGGTCTCACTGGTGCATGAATTAAAAGTTCCCGTCCAATTTTCGGCATATCAAAAATGTCCATTGGCATTGTAATAATCTAACCTTATTAAGATTTCTTTCACCATTCTGTTTCCCTTTCTTCATCCCCTGTACTGATTCATTTAAAAATAAATTTTTACATTAACGACGATTTAAAAAACTCCACTGACCAGAAATGTAAATTGAAATGTCATCTTTTAAACAAGTACTCCATTTGCGCAATCGAATTATTTTTATCCGATTTATGGGAAAAATTGTATATGAATAAAAATACAATAACAAAAAACAAAACTAGAAAAAAGGAAATTTAAAATCTGAGATAGTAGCACTTTCTAAAACGTTAAAGGAAACAAATCATAATGAAATTAATTTCTTGTTTATTTGCTTATGGCATTCTCTTATCTGACAAAAAAAATTAAAATTAAGAAATATGAAGGATTTTTAAAAGGCAGCATTTTCAGAGATAAACACAAAACCCTGTATATTAAATATTTTTTAAAAATTAATACAAAAATGAAAAGGCATCAAAAAGCAATATTTTCAACTTTCTGTTGTACTCATATGAAAAATAATATGAATTTACTAATTATTATAAGCACGTAAGCAATGCAGAAACTATTGTTTCTGTGATGCTACAATTTTATTGTTTTTTTGATGTGAAACTTTATAATCTTTGTATAATTTTTGCTCTATTGTCATTTTTGGTTAAAATGTCAGAACAGGTTAAAAAAAGCCAAATAAATTTAAAAAAAATATCTAAAAGCTAAATGGAAAATTTCGAAGCTAAATCGAATATAAAAAAGCTAAATTTAAAAAAGATAATATGGTCACAGTGAAAGCAATCATTAGCTAAGGTAGGTTATTTTGCATACGTTGTTTTAACAAATGTTCGTTAAGCTTAAAGTGTGGTTGACGTTAGTGAACTACAAGTATACTTTTAGATTTTTTTTGCATACGGCCATTAGTTTTTCCAGTGGAACAACTCACACAAATAGTTGAATTGCTGGACAATTAAGAACGCTTTTTGATATTGAAATATCATCTAGGTCCCAGGCCTTTGGGTGGGATTGTCGATTTTTAAATTACTGAAGATACTTATCTCAAGATTAGATATGTTCTAGATGAAGCAATGGCACATTTGTGTGCGATGCTATCACTTGGCGATTATTGTATAAAGATGCTATTAATGCAATGTTAACTCATGTGGTGATACAGAGGGTGGACGCAAGTTAAGTGGAAAGAAACCTGCTAATAATCAACGTGAAAATAAAAATAATCCAGTTAATAAGACTTCGCCGTCTGTGATCAAATCATTATGTACAATCTGCCATCATTTATACATAGATGTTCCCGTGGCTACTTTACTATTCACCAATGAATTGCATCATCATCAACTCAGGCTACTTTAAGGTCATGAGTAATAAATTTGAAAGCTGAATCTAGCTCAGTGGAATATATACTGTTCTCATTTTATCAGCAAGTAAGTTCCAATTCCGTTTCTAATAACTACTTAACAAGTCGGTACAAATGATCGCATACAAGTATGCGTATGATCATATTTTCTTTAAAAAAACACTTACAAGCACAAATAGTGAAGTACGATAACCACTTAAACACCATTTTATTTAATGTCATAGGAATTTGTTTATTTTTTCATTTGTAAAAAAGTTTAGCAGTATCTTTTGAAAATAAAAAGTTTTGTGATATTACATTTTTTTCCAGACCTATTGTACGTACCTCAATATCTGTATCAAACTTTTTGACAAATTTATTTGCATTTTTGTCATTGGAGTTTTTATTTTCCAAAAATAATTTGAGTTTCGGACGTTTTGGCTGTCGCCGCTCATATAAACTTATGCCTGGGCAATTTGTGTTATACGTCGCTCGCAAAACTGTATCATCAATATCCAATTTGGTAGAACAATTTTTTTGGTAACGCAAACTGGAATCATTCCATCGGATAAGACTCTTTTCACGACTTAGATTACGGTGCTGACTTGTACCTTCAAATCGTCTTAACAGTTCGCATTTGTCATCAGCTGTTAAATTGTTAATGCGCAATGTGTTATCATCCAAAGTACGTATTAGCTCTATAATATCCGGTTGTATCGTACATTTTAAGGCAAACGGTTGATGTTGTCTTGCTTTTGGTGCTACCGAAGTATCTGTTGGTAATGGCGTCATAATATCTTTACTTTCCGCAGCTACCTTAGCATCGTATTCAATTTCCTCTGGAGTCTTGGCAGCAACAGTATATTCATCGTTTACTGCCATTGTTGAAATATTAGACGTTTCAGCAACATTTGGTGAAGATTGTGGGGGAGAAATTGATTCGTTCTTTGCGAATCTGTGATTTGTATTATTATACCTGTTATGTAGTATGGGTTCATTTGGAAACAGTTCTATGTCTTGTGATAGACATAGAGGTAAAGAACTGTCAAGCATATTTATTCTGTTGCTTTTGACAAATGATTTGTATTCGTGTATATAAATATTCCCATCTACATCATTATTGTCTGTGAATACTATCGCATTTGTTTCAATTTGTTGAAAAGATGTATTGATTTCTTTATCATTGTTTTTAGTGACTATTTTTGACTCCTGGCTAGCTAAAGTGTTATTTACCTGTAGCGGTAATAAACTTTGTGTTTGTATTGATTGCCTTTGGAAGGGTTTCGATATATAATAACCTTTTCCTTTTTCAATGGCATTGTAAGCAGTTGCACCCCTTTCTAGACTGTCCAATTTAATGACCTTCTGTTTACCTAACACATTGCTGGTGCTTATCTTTTTACGGTCTATTGTGTTTTTAGATTCATAGTTGTTATCACAATTCTCCCTCTTTCTTTTGCCATCATCAATATTGTCGTTGTTATCGTCGTTATCGTTGTTATTTAAAATGCCTGACTTTTTATCATTTTCGTTTGTTTCCCTAGCGTCATTTACAACAACACACGATATAGTTGCTTCAAAATCGGTACTATCATTATTGCCATCACAATTTTGACGTTGATGCAAAAATTCCTCTACATCTAAAGAACTGGAATCAGTTTGAGTTTGTATTGGCTTTTTCCGAAATAAGCTTGTAATTTTTGTTAAACAATTGCGCATTGTTGTGACACAGAAAAATTCGTATTTTTTGAATTTTTATTTATTTCTCTCGTTAAAGAACCGATCGACCGCTCATTAAAACGAATGACTAAGTTTCTTTATGTGCACGTAAGTATATTGTTATACCGATCTTCTTTTTTAATTGCAAATTATTTTATTTCAAATTTTTTAGTCTCAAAAGGCTTTATTCTTTATTCTCTCTCTCTCTCTCTCTCTCTTTCCTATTATTTAGCATTCGATAGTATAGATTTTTTATTTTGCACTTGATTTTTTTTATTATTACAAAGTTATTACTATTTATTATTATAATTATTATTATTACAACATTACGTTTAGTATTCTATTTTTTACAATATAAATCTTTTAGTAATCTTTACACTTCAGGTTAATACCAAAAACACATATCGCTGTTTTTAGTTAGATAAGATAGATACGTATGAATGTATGTAGATATATGATAAGAGTTTTTTTACCTAATAGTTGTATAATTGCCCAAAAATATAAAAAGCGTATACAGAGGATCATTTTCATTTAAGCCTGAATTCACAGTCATTGTTAGCCAATACCAATAGTTTAGCTAAAAAATTATTCATAGCGCTGCACTGTGGGGCAGGATTGTGCCATTTTTGGAATCAATTAAAACGCTAAGTTTAGGTATAAGATATTGATTGGTATCTTTGTAAAAGTCGTGATCTTGGTATTATGAAATACTAAAAAAACTTTCGTTTTTATTGAAAAATTTAAAGCAAAAATAAAATAAAAAAATAAAATTATTTTGTTTCGTAAAAATTAGTAAGCTAATACAAATATGTAATTATAAATATTTCGAAGGTTACAACACACATTTATACAATATAAGGATACATTATTATGTATTTATTCGCCATTACTTTGTGTTTCACAGTATCTTCGCCACTACTTACGTTGAAATCCACCTTCTCAGGTGATGAAAGTTGAGTTGCCCTGACCACCGTTTCGAAATTTATTAACACAAAGTTAAAGATATCTTCGAAGTTATTAATCCTATTATATTTTCTCGCGTTATGCTCTCAAATTTTCTTAAGTATTTTATTAATAGATTTTTGAGCTTTTTCAGACAAAGAACCAACAGGTAATTTTGAATTTTAAACTGCTTAACAATTGTGAATCAATAATTTGTGTAGCATTGGCGACATCTAATACACCGATAGCGCTATGCAACAAATGGAAAAAAATTTCTGATCTTGGATAACTATTATATTTTTTTGACTTTTTCATTTTATTGGGAATAAAATAAGTATTTACCCATCGATTTTCATAAATTATGGTTTATTTTATTTTGTGAATTTTTAGGTACCAAAAATTTCATAATTAAAAAAATTTTTTTTATAATTTGTTTCTAAATATCTCCAAAAATTTTGTTATATTAAAAAATGATATTAGAACGACTTAAAGCTGGTAATTTGGAGTTTTTTATCATATGGCGTAACGAAATCGAATAAGTAATTAAAAAGTTATCATAAGATATATGAAGCAGCTTCTTCGAAAATCTCACATTTTAGAAAACAATTCTTTTAAAAAAACTAATCCATAGAATCTGAAATGCTGATCATTTTTGAAGTTAGGCGACCACAGCGCATCAAAAAATATATTGAATATCAGAGGTATTTTTGCTTGTTGTATAGTGTTATTATATATATTATATTATATATTTTATTAGGTCTACATTTATTCTGGCTAGTTTAGCTAGTCTATCCCACAAGAAATTAAAATACAATAGAAGATAGAGGGGCTGTCATAGTGTGGAAAGCAATATCCTATTATGACACCTGTGAGTTTCACTTTTACATCGCTTATGAATGCAGAGTACTACAGTAGCATTTCGAAAACAACTTTTCAGAGCCAAAATTGTGAAGTTACTCGCCCGACCTAAATATAATCAAGATCGTCTGGATATAGGTGGCTAGGAAAGTGTACGAATTAAGAATTAAAATGCTATATAGTTCCTTCAACTGCTAATTACATTAAAATTACATTAACTATGCCTGCTGCCCTGATGACCAATTTTACGTTTTTAGTATAGTTTTTCTAAAAAAAAATTATTTAAAATACTATCTTCAATGGTACAGCACTCTTTGTTGTTTTATTTTCACAAGAATTGATAGGAGTCGGCAACATAGAAATTTTAAAGCCATATCTCAATTGGTTATAACATACCGTCAGTAAATGATGACGCGCACTGTATATCTAAACGTTAAAAAGTATAATAATTAAATTGATGGCATTCATATTTTGTAACTATTCAAAGTTAAAATAAAAAGGAATAAAAACTAAATTTTTTACAGAATTTATTTATTTTTTTTGAAGTTTAAATAATTTAAAAACAGCACTAAGAGAAGTGTAAGCTATAAAATCCATACAAATTTTTCCTCAATTCTCATTTTTAAAGCTAGACTTTTTTCCAAGAATTTGTTCGGACTGCCTCAACCTGCACTGTATAATTACACTGTGCTTGAATTTGACATCTCAATTTTTCAAAATGCTGAGCACCCTTCTAGTAAAGCTAATTCGGGAATGCTGAATTCGATGGTGGTAGTAATTTTTTAATGTTAGCGCTCGTATTCGAGATATTCTTGATCTAAATTATATCTAAATAAATGTGTATAGGCAGCTAAACGACCGAATCGATTATTTTTCAACTTTTACAATATCTCTCTATATGTCTAGAAGGAAATATACGTTATATACATTTCAACGACTCCAACCGAGTGATGCCACGCCTATACAAAGTAAATAATTTTTTGTCTATATCTTTAAAATCGTAACAGTGAAAGTCTCTAAATTTGGTGCAATAGCTTAGTAATCAATTCAAATCATCAGTTACAAAATGGGCGAATTTGGACAAGTGAGCATCGTACCTCACATAATTTTTGTATATCCTTATGACGGATGGAAGATTCTGGTCTATACAATTTTGTATTTAATACAAATCATCATTGATAAGTAGGCGTGGTATAGTGAATAATGGTTTTTGAATATCTTAAGAACTGCATAGTAAAGGGTCCGCCATCTAAGTTTTTTTTCAACTAGTGCTTATTTCGTGAGTGGTAACACTTGGCTCATGTCTGGTTTGACAGATAATTAGTTTTATCCTTCCGCTGAACGAATATGGTTGTGTATACGCTGGGAATCTGGGCCTGCGATCGACTTACAGAAGATGCCGATTTTGCCAAAAAAATCATCTTTTCAGATGAAGCTCATTTTGATCTTGGCGGGTATGTAAACAAGCAAAATTGTCGCATTTGGGGCACAGAAAACCCGCACTCACACATTGAAAACCCGATACACCCAGTACGAGTCATTGTTTGGTGCGGATTTTGGTCCAGAGGCGTAATTGGGCCATTTTTCTTCGAAAATGAGCAAGGAGTGGCCGTTACAGTCAATGGCGATCGTTATCGGGCCATGTTGAACGAATTTTTGTTCACAAAAATTGAAGAGGAGGATATTAGCAACATTTGGTTTCAACAGGACGGCGCTACGTGCCACACAGCCGAAGCTACACTCGATGTTTTGCGCCCTGTTTTTGAATATGGCATTATCAGCCGCAGAGCTGATGTCGTTTGACCACCTCGGAGCTGCCATTTGACACCGTTGGACTATTATATATGGGGTGCCGTCAAAGATAAGTGTTAGGCCAACAAGCCAGAGACAATTGACGCTTTAAGGGACAATATTCGTGAAGCCATTGGTGAAATACAGCTGCACACAATCGACATTAGTCAAAAAATAGCTATATTAAATAAGTAGGAGTGGCAGTACACACTAATACTAAATACTTAATATTGTATGGGGTGTCCAAAATTGAAGTATCACTTTAATTTTGCTACAATTTTTTCTACTTGTAATTTTTATTCAAAATTTTTATTTTCAGGTTCCAAATAACTTCCGGTTAGGTAATATGGAACATTATACGAAGGAACAAAAAAAAAATTTTATTAAAATTTTTTTTGAAAATGGTAAAAGTTTTCAAGATGTAATTAGGAAATTTCAAAAATCGCATTACTTCTCGTATAGAAGAAGCAAATTGGCCACAAAGATCATGCGATTTGACACCTTAATTTTTTGTTTTTTGTTTTTTTTGAAATCGCAAGTGTACAGCAATAATCCAACAACAATTCAAAGCTTAAAAACAACATTATCGAGAAGACAGATTGATATTAACGACTGACGAGACATTATTGAAAAATGTGATTAATAATTTTGGTAAAAAATTGGGAGCCTAACGAGCTAGTACGGGGGGTCACTTGATCGATATAATCTTTCATTTTTAACCGGAACCTATTTGTAATAAACTGAAATAAAAATATTTTTAATATTTGAAAAGTCTTTTTTAATTAAAATTAAAATGATACCTCAATTTTAGACACCCTTTATATACGGAGAACGGCAGTGTATTTTATATATAGACATGAACAATTGTTTATATATGTTTTTAGAAGTACAGACTTCAGAACTAATTATCTTGAAATCCTAAGCGTGTCTTTCTGAAAAGAACTATAGGCAATCTTTAATATCTGGTCTGTGATCGGCATGGGATAATATGGGGAAACGCAGCGTTGCCAACTTTTTATGATCAAAACGCACAAACGTCCTACTCTAAATTCGCTAAATTATAATTTATGTAATTATCTGTGATCAAAACGCGCTGTAAAAAGGCGTTAGTCTATATCTAAGTATATCTATATTATCTACATATATACGAGTACATAAATATGGTATCACAAAAATAAGTTGTCCTATGTTCGTCATTTTATAACTCGAGAACTACTAAGCCGATTTACAAACCAATACATGGAAAGCTATACTTTCACTGATGGTGTTTATCAACTGGGCGGTGACATGCACATATAAATTTTTTATTTATATGTCCATATCTTTAAAATGGTAATAGTAAGTGTATCTAAATTTGGGCAAAATAACTTTGCGGTCAATACTAATCATCAGTAAAAAAGTGGGCGGAATTCGATAAGTGAAAGTGGCACCTCCGATACAAAGTATATATGGATTTTTGTATATCTTTGAAACAGTTATAGTGGAAGGTTCTGAATTTCGTAGTCAATTTACATCATCAGTCGAAATATGGACGAAATTAAATAAGTGCCACACCAAGTAAATACGAAGTAAATATTGATTATTGTGTATCTGAAAAACGGTAATAGTGAAAGTTTCTAAATTTGATCCGCAAATCTTAATAACGGTAAAAGCGATAGTTTTCAGCTTTTGGTTAAAAACCATTTACTTTTGTGATGTTGTGTTTTTTCTATATAAAATGTATGCATTTCTTTACATTTTTCTTTTAAGCAAGGAAACCAGAAATATGCAAATGCATGTGTTTTCTCATGCAACCAATCAAGTCGGATGTAAGATATTTATCCGTTTCATGAATTTTAATGAATTTTGGCAACGATTTGTTACTTCATATTTTTGCATAATTTATTTAGAACAGTATTTTTTGCATATTTAAGTTTTAAGAGCGTGTTTTTGACATTTTTCGTATTTTAAGAGCATTTTAAATTTTTTAGAGCATATCTTAATTTTTTGCGCTGTTGTTTTCCATTCTGACTAACTCATGGCATTTTTTTTTAATTATGTCAATTAAAATTTTTTCACCATCTAGATCCCAATTAAGCTTATTATCGCTGAATTGAAATAGAGTAAATATTTAAAAGCAAATAAATTTAAATTGCGACAATTATTAATTATATTAATATATTAATTAATTTAATTATTAAGTTTTAATAATCAAAGAAGTTATCTTAAGCGAATTAACAAAAAAGAAAAAATATATCAAAATCTTATCAAATTTGAAAATTAGAACAACACGGTGTTTCATTTGATTTCATTTCCGCAATTTTTGGAAGAATATACATATTATAAAGTAAGCTTGTATGTTAAAAGAATTCACCAAAAATGCTTAGAAGACAACACAAATGCATAAAAGACTCCAAATAAAGTTGAAATTTTAAAAGAAATGTATCCATAAATTCCATTGCCGGTCGAACCAGTTATAGCCCGTTGGAGAACTTGGAAATACGCTTACAATTGTGAAAAGGTCTTAGAAGCTCTTAGTGCATTAAATAGTGCGCAAATGGCAATATGTGAACTAAAAAATATAAATATAAAAAGTAGGCTGATTTTTATTGCTGCAACCTTTGGTTTCATTGAAAAACTACTTAAAAAACTGCAAACAACTGCACACGGCCTAACATTAATTGAGCAGTATAACCTACATATTACTAAGGCGTTTCAGAATATTGTAAGATTAAAGATGTAATTCGATACTTAAAATTAATACTAAAATATAACAGATTATAACAAAAAATAAAAGACTTGTAGTAAAATGTATACATCAATATCTAACAAATGATCTTAGCGCATCTTCTTCAAATCAAGTTTTAAAATATTGTATGATGTTAAGAAATTGTTAGTCTTTAAATATTCCCTAATACATCAGTAGACATTAAAATGGCATTTTCAAAAAAAATTTAATTTAGATGTCATAGACAACGCTTTACATCTGAATATTTAAGTCAATGTTTTTTGTGTATTATTGTTTTATTTACCAAAAATTTTAAGTTATGTACGTACTATGTACGTACGTAAAGTACATTTTTGGATTTTAATCCGTAGTATTGTTAAGATATTGAATTGTTAAATAAACCTTTTTTCTATTAGTAAGGAAAAAATGTTTGTGTTTTTAGAGCATATTTATATAGATATATTTTTAGATCATATTTTCCGATTTTTACTGTAAATTTTATGCGCATAAAATGCTTTTTTATGAGCATATTTCAGGTTTCCCTGTTTATGAGAAATAATTATACAACACACAGACTCCCAGCAACGCGAGCAGGGCTACTCTAGTAACATTAAAAACAGAAAAATATACTGAAATTGTAAAGAAAATTCTTTTACTCAAATTTCTATTTTTACAAAGATTTTTTAATACGATTGTCTAAAAAATTAAATTAAAAACGATTTAGAAGAATACAAAAATTGAAAAATGATTTCTTTATTTTTGGGTTCAGGTTATGATCATTGAATTCAGCGTCTCCGAATCAGTTTAACTATAAGGGGGCTCAGCTTATTAAAATTTTCGATTAGCAAAGTGTTAATAGTTAAACCCTCGAATGTCGTTGATTAACAATTAGTCAGAAAACAGCTGATTATTTCAAAAACTTTCATTTTTTATTTAAGTTGACGATATATGTATTGTTCTTGGTCGTCGCCAACAAAATTTGATAAATCGTAAAATTTTTTTCAAATGTATAGCAGCAAAGATTTTGTCAAGGAGTAAGAAGGGCAAGCGCTTGACTATATTTAACCAAAAAATTAGAGCTAGACGTCATGGTAAAAAATGTTGCATGTGAACTTAAATGTATCTTTATATTAAAAGAAATAACGCCGTGTCACCGGAGTAAATGATTCTTTTGACTCACGACTCTATGCAAATGGCTGTATGCAGGAAATGATTGAAGACGTTTTTAAAGTTTCGCAAACCATTATGCCATTCTTTTAAAGAGTATACGTACTCTTTTTTACAAAATGTACTATAAATACATGAAAGAGCAAAAGAGTACTAAAAAGTACCCTTTTTTGCGAAAGTGCTCTTTTTGTTAATCTATTTTTACTATTCTTAAAAATTTGTCAACAAAGCAGCGTTACCGTTAGGATTTTTCAAAAAGTTGAACAAAAAGGGGATTTTAGAAAAAAAGGTGAGACAAAAAGGGGATTTATTTTAAAAATGTTGCACATTTTATCACGTATGTATTTATTTAAATGAATAAAGGGTCCGCCAAATATTTTTTTTTTGAAAATGCTATAAAAAACTACTGAAGATTTTCTCAAATCTATTTTTTTATTTGAAAGTACAATCCTTCCGGTTAATAATGGAAAATAATTTCATTCAAATGGCTGCCTCAGCTGGTCATGCAGTAGCTTACACGATCGGTTCAATTTTTAAGCACATTATCGATTGTGTGCAGCTGTATTACACCAATGGCTTCACGAATATGGTCCCTTAAAGCGTCAATAGTCTCTGGCTTGTTGGCGTAACACTTATCTTTGACGGCACCCCACATATAATAGTCCAACGGTGTCAAATCGCAGCTCCGAGGTGGCCAAACGACATCAGCTCTGCGGCTGATAATGCCATATTCAAAAACAGGGCGCAAAACATCGAGTGTAGCTTCGGCTGTGTGGCACGTAGCGCCGTCCTGTTGAAACCAAATGTTGCTAATATCCTCCTCTTCAATTTTTGTGAACAAAAATTCGTTCAACATGGCCCGATAACGATCGCCATTGATTGTAACGGCCACTCCTTGCTCATTTTCGAAGAAAAATGGCCCAATTATGCCTCTGGACCAAAATCCGCACCAAACAGTGACTCGTACTAGGTGTATCGGGTTTTCAATGTATGAGTGCGGGTTTTCTGTGCCCCAAATGCGACTATTTTGCTTGTTTACATACCCGCCAAGATCAAAATAAGCTTCATCTGAAATGATAATTTTTTTGGCAAAGTCGGCATCTTCTGTATGTCGATCGCACGCAATATTTTCCAGCGTTGTTCAAGCGTATACACAACCAGCGGAAGGATAAAACTAATTATCTGTCAAATCAGACATGAGCTAAGTGTTACCATTCACGAAATAAGCACTAGTTGAAAAAAAAAACGTTAGATTGCGGACCCTTTAGCTTCGTTATGGTTTGGCGTTGCTTTTCGGTGGCTGGTGTTGACATTTAAAACCTGCTCTAACATAATTCAAGGCAATATGTGAATAAAATGAGTTTTTTTGTAACTTGGGTATTCTAACAAGGCAATAACCCAAAGCCTACAGCAAGCATTGTAAGGGACTCGTTATTATACAACATTCCCAAACAGCTCTTGCTAACGAAGTGCACAATAATTCCAGTGAAACTACAATTAAATAAGTATTTTCAATGAAAAGCTTTTTTGTCACCATAAAAACATTTATCAAGAACTTTTTCGGATAATATTAGTTATTGGTGGTATGTATACTTTTCTGTGCGACTGTATATTTTTAGCACACTCAGTGTTGTCATATTTTATTTTGAAATATCTTTTCGACAAAAAAAAACCTTTTCCGAATTTTTTTTTTTTTTTTTTTTACAAATCTTATTATATAAATGATGTTGCCTTTCATATACATGAGTTGCCTTTCTAACGAGCTTAATAACTCCGTTAATCTCCATTGTATTTCTAAAACTTAAATCTTTATTTATATCTACACTTACGTCCTTAATTAATTAAAAAATAATATGTTCCCTATATAAAAAAATTATCTTATGAAATACATATGTGTATCATTTAAATGTGTGTTTCACTTTTTCCTTAATATGTTGATAAACTTCAAATTGGGTAATATTTAGGAAAGCTATTAGCTTATAAGTACACAAAACCGGTTTGTTATCCGTAACTCAAGATATTGAAGCTATTTTTAAATTTCAAAAACAGATTCTAGGTTGTAGTCGACAGCACCTCGTATATCTGTACGTACTTGATTTTTACTTACATATGTATGTAAATGTAAATGAATCTTATATTTTTTGGTATATTTGTGTCTTATCTTTTGTATTTTTTTGTTATATTTTATATACTATATTTAAAAAACCTTTGAAATAAGTGAAATAAAAAAAAACATTAAAAAAATAAATTTGCATACATCCAAAAAGCTCTAAGTTACAGAAAATTCAAAATCAACTTTTTGATTCCAACGAATTTTTACACTTCTACAATCAAAAATGAGGTTTTTTATCAACAATATTCCGAGCTTAACTTAAATAGCTTACATTCCCCCTTACCAAGTTTTTTCCTTGTCCCGTAAAATTTTTTAAATGTAACTTTAACTTGAACTGGCTTTTTGGATATCATATGACAATATGTATATATAAAATATGTCATTTTAATGCAGCTGCCGTTTTTAACACATTAAGTTTTTTAGATTAACAAAAAACTATGAATAATAAAGTATTAGTTTAACAATAGCTATCTTTTAGTTTAGTTATAATATTGTGCTACTCTACTACTCTTTTTTTTTGAGTACAACAAGAATCTGTTTCTAAAATTTCCGAAACACTCTTAAAATCTTGCGTTACGGGTAAAAACCCGTTTCTTGTACTTTCAAGCACTTATAAGCTGATAACTTACTCGTACCTAAATATTAACCTATTCCAGCGGATTTGAAAAGATATGTATGTACATATTTATATCATTTAAGTAACATTGAGTGATCTGTGTATATTTTTGTTAAGCAAACAAATTTGTCATTTAATTTTTGTCACTATTAAGTTATTTCGTAGATTCGCTATTTCGCTATTAAGTTTTTTCGTAGAGAAAAAAAAAACTCACTCACTTGTTAGCTAACTGGCATTTTTTGAGCACTTTGAAATAATGAGGTTGTTCACGGCAGGTTGTCTGGTTAAATGTTTATATTAGAATCAGCAATATCTCTAGTAAAAAATAACAAGAATTTTACTAAAAATAAGTAAATAACCACATAATTTGTAAACAATGTTAAAGATCTTGTAACGTTGGGTATATTTTTACTAAATATATTGCTATTTTTAATATAAATACATAACCAGATAATCCGATAAACAGCCTATTCTTTGCCTGTCCAAAACTGTTTAAAATTTTAAACTCGGTCTAAAAATGTGTGAGTTCGTGGTACGACCTACCCTAAAGCAGTTTATTCAAAATAACTCAGCATATTAGGGGGTTTCAAAATTTCTGAAAACGATTTTTGTATTTTCTCACCTAGGCTTTCAACCCCTGCTAGGTTAATTTTCGAGTTCTGACAAAAAGTGTTATTTTGCAGCAATGTGTAATTAACCAAACACTAGTGATGAATTCTTAATCAATTTTTGTTGTTAATATGGGCTGTTGATAATATGGGCTATAAATAATTAAATGTATATCATTAATAAGCTCCAAAAAACATTTTTCATTACCTACATATATCTACATACATATGTACTCTAAATTAACATTTAAAAAATCCTAAATATTCGATGTGTTATCGTTTTATCATCTATATATTGAAGCACTAAGAATACACATGTACACACCATACAGTTATGTATGTATGTTTGTTTATTTACAACAAATATATTTCATTCTTATATTTAAATACATTTTACAATGAAAACATTTCTTGGAGAGAGATGTTAGCGTCATAAATTGTTTACTTATTTTATTTCCGCTTAGCACGTTATTTTCCTTCAATTAATTTATTTTGTTAACACATGAAAATTTGTTAAGTTATATAATAATATTATTACTTCAAATTCTTTTACACTTTCAAAATTGTAGTTGCGTTGAGCAAGATTTTAGATTAATTTTTTATAATTATGTAAATTTTTTTTCATCGGTACGTATTTTATATATAATTATTTTTACTTCATTTCTTTTTTAATTTGAGTACTTTTTTCAAGACGAATATTACAATGATTAACAGTTCCTTTAGTCAATTGGCTACTAAACATTTTATTGAGAATTACTTTCGTTAAACGATAAATAACAATAATTGAAAAACTTAAGAATTTTTTCATCGGGTTCTCAATATTTAATTGTATTGCCAATATTTTTACTGCTGATAAGGGCAACAGACGTCAGTGTGAGTAAATTTCAACATTTATATCAGAGGTGGGCAAATATTAATTTAGTGTGACAAAGTTGCATAGTAAATAGTAACAAATTAAGTTAAATTAATATTCATTAAGAAAATTTGGCTCAAGCTTTAAATGGAAGTTTTACGTTTGGTCAGAAAATTTGCATTAATTAAGGTAAGCTAGTACTAAATATATTTCTTAGCAAAAAGTTTGTATAAAATTAAATCATCTAGAAAAATTTCTTTCAAGTATTGTACCATTAGTTTCATAAATTCGATGGCCATTGGCCATGGTTTAAACTCATAATTTTCCATAAATATCGCAATTCAGGAATTTCTCTCCAAAGTATGTGTTTGCAAGCATTTGTTATTTGACTATTTCTGCATAAGATAATGAACTAATTTAACAATACACGATACAGACATGCTTGCTCTCTGTCACAAAAATTATATATTAAACTATTTTTGATATTGTACCAATATATGGAGCAATCGCACCAAAAGTTAACTGCTCTAGCATGCTGGTATTGTGTATTGGCCATATAAGATTTTGTTTTTTAAATGAATCTATCTTTTTACATAAAAAATAAAGTCTTATAAAAGTAGTAATTGATTGCATAGTAAAATAATATACTGGAAAAGAAATATAAGAAATTTATATTTTGCAGATCCATTAAATTTATTTAAGTATCTTTGAAATATAAAAAAAGAAGACAGATTATATGTTTAAAAACACTTAATAGTATAGTAGATGTTGATGACTTCCTTCTGAAACAATATAATTATTATATACATATATACATACAATACAATTCTGTTATCATGCTACAGTGAATATTTTTTTCAGTTCTACCTATGGATTATCCTCATATCTATATCTTCCGTATTAACAGTATTAAGTAAGTGCAAAGCCTGGAATTCAACTCGTAATTGCCTGTCTTTTGCGTGTTAAAAGGCTTGGTCTTATTAGGCAACAAGCCAAAGAAAATCGTCGAGCAATTCGTCTTGGATTGTCAGAGTAATCTTGAAAATTTTCAACTGATTTGTCTAAGGCTGTGTAAACCCAATTTCTTTTAAAAATTTAAATGTTAATATTTCTGTCAAAACAAAAACAGCAATAAAAGTACTGTTACCATTTCAGCTGTTTTCGCGTCAAATCAAGTGTTTTAGTAAGTTTTTAATTTCAATTAAGTGATTTTTTGTTAAAAAGTTAAGTTGACATTACTTTTCATGACCCAATTTTAACGCTTTTATTTAGGTATGCCACTTCAGCGTCAACGGTAGAGAAATGTCAAAGCAACGATCGAATTTAGGTTTGTCAGTTAATTTGTAAAAAATAAAATACCAGTAATATTTTCAGTGTAAAGTGAAAGATTATGGGGTTAAAATTAAAGTTAGAAAACCAATGAAAAAATGTTTTGAACTGTTTTTTAACTTATCTAAATCATCCATATTGTTCAGATTACGAAGTTTTTGGGCTGTTTTTTTATTCTCTTCGTGAATATTACAACCAGGGTTGCTAAAAGAAAAAAAATGTCTATCAAAAATTTTCTTGAAATGTACCAAACTCAACTATACCGCTAACCTTTATTACATAGTCTTTCAAATTATATATCACACTGTATTTTTGGATATTGCTTTTTTAATTCTTTAAAAAATATTGTTGTTTTATTTTCTTATCAAAAGTTTAAAAAATTGTTGGCGTTGGGTGCGAAACACTTTTTTAATTTTCTATCAATACATTTAATGAAGCTGAATGCCTAGTATGTAATAAAAAATATGTTTGCATCTTGTCTTATGCGACATTATGATAGAATACAGCCTGAATTGTATTGTGTTCCTGGAAATGATAGAAACCATTTAGTAGAAAAACTTGAAGAAAATTTTCGACTTACAAATCTTTATGTTCAAAGTAGACATGTGAGTAGTTCTTTAGATTGCACCACTGATAATCAAATGAAAGCTACATATATTATTATGCTTATCCATAATGCATTTATTTGGAGAAGTAGGGACAAAAATGGGGAATAGTATAAATAGAAATGCCTTTATCTCGTGAAACGGTGGCACGCCAGACGGATGATATAGGGCTATTTATGCAATGGGAAACGACAGAACGTATAAAAAGTGCTTAATACTTGTCAGTGTGTTTTGATGAAAGTATAGACATATCCGATACTAGTCAAAGAGTATTTGCTTAAGAGGAGAAATCTTCAAATGCCTAAGAGGCATTTTCTCACAGAAAGCTAATACCGTTTCTAAAAGAAATGCAGATGCAGACTATGGTGACGTGTTAATGTTTACGGAGGTTAAATCGCTATGTCGAGAAAAGTGTTTAGAGTGTCTTTTCAATCTTAGATCGGAGTTAGAACTATTTTCCAAACACAGGATTGTATCAAAGATGCAGACATTTTAAATGTTTTAAATTGCCATAATTTTCTGTACGACTTAGCCTTCCTTGCTGACATAACCCATCACATTAATAATTTAAACCTTGTATTACAAGGCAAAGTTAAAAATATGACAGAAATTTTCATTTTGGAAAATTAAATTCAATGCCAAGACTTATCCAATTTTCCCAAATTTAGATAATTTTTACACAATTTCCAAATGCAGAAAAATTAGATAAAAATAAAAAAGAAATAAATTTACTTTTGGAATACTTTCAAGATAGATTTGAAGATTTCTTGAGCTTGCAATGGGTTATAAATATATTTTTAATAATCCTTTAACGTGTTCGTTAGAAAATCTACAACATAATATAAAAGAGGAATTGACACTGATGAGACAAGACTTATTTATTTCAACGGAAATGGGTGTCAACTTTTGGAAATATGTTTGCCCCAAAAAATATCCGATTGTTAGAATATTTTTTAATATTAATGTTAATGTTATTTAATATTAAACCTTTTTTTTAAATGTTTGGCACCACATATGTGACTCGCAGATGCGAGTCTGCATTTTCATCAATGTCGCGGATAAAAAAAAAAAAAAACTAATTCAGAAACAATAAAGCATTTATTTGGCAGTACTTTGTTAAATAGCTAATCAAATATTTAAACTGGCTTTGTTTGTGCAAAATAATTTAAGTACTCAGTTTAAAAAAATCTAGATTCGGATTTATCCACACTTTCATATAAACACACGGAAAAGTATCTAGCCTTTGTAGTGGCGCATTTTTTGTTTGGCAGATGTATATATTAATTTTAAAATTATTTTTTATTTATAATGAAAAAAACAAGTCTCTTAAGAAAGAATAAATCGAAAAACTTAATTTTTCTTTCAGTGTGGTTCTCTCATTTTAAGTGTGGCTCTCTTTTTGAGCGACACTGTCTAAATTGAAACGTATCGTGTAATCTGCTCGGAATATCATTATTTATTGGGAAAAGGTGTAAAAAAACATTTTAATATAAAAGGGTAAATAAATTTGAAAACAAGTTTCTTGTCTGGCAGGACATTTGCAGTTTTGAGTATTTTACAAAACCATTTGGCGTAAAGAGAACATTGAGCTGGCAAATGTAGATAAAAAACTACTTAGAAAAACGTTTGTTACCTTTTTACAACCTTTACTCTACGCTGTCAATATTCTGGTCTGATTTATCAAAAATCCATTACTTCGACGAACTTCTTCCAATGAAAAAAGTTGGACTATAGTAAAATTAAGACTTCGAAAAACGTCCAATGTACCCAAAACTGCAGAACATTTATACTTTAGATTGAATAAGTCAGTGAAACAAATGAGTAAAAAAGGTGTCAAAAAGTTTCTGCGTGGCCTAAAGAGTAAAATACGTGCCTTGCCTTGTCTCATAGGAACTATAATTTTTTTTAATTGTTTTAAAATCTTTGGAAAAATACCTTTAATTTGTGATACTGATCTGAATTTTATTAATTTTAATTTTTTTATTAATTTTTATTAATAAAAATGTAAAAATATCCGTTTACATGCTTTATATATAGCCCTTTAAGAGTTACCTGTCACATTTATGATTAGCATACACTGGCAAATCATTGTAAATAGATCGATACTTGAATAACGCTGCCAAAATATCCATTGACTTTGAAAATCTGTCATCTATTCGCGCAAATTATAGACGACAAAATTGTGTTCTGCTATGAAAACCATTTTTAGCTTTACGTTTTTGCTAACTAAAAGAGCGCATGGACTATACCGATATCGTATTCAAAGAATTAAAAGGAAATGGTTTGAGTTATATTTGACGAATAGAAGACAGGTTATAAACTTAAATGCATAATGTCAAATAAAGGATGATCGATAATGAATGCGGAATACCCCAAGTGCCAATTTTAGGGGCGTTAATTGTTATTATATATAAACTATATGCCGAACATAATACATGATTGTGAAATGATGATATGTCGTATGTACCTGATACCTCGAAAATAGCTTTAGCGACAAAAACAACATCTTGCAGCTTAAAGTTTTTTGTATGGTTTGTTATTTAAATCCAGTTGCAATCAATCTAATGCAACAAAATTTTGAATGAAGATTCTATTTTCTCAATGCATGAAATAGTACTATTTTTTGTACGTATTAGCAGGATAATGGCTATTTTTAGCGTTTAAACTTCTTTCGCCTATTCAAAATGATTGTGGCGATGACGGGGTAATTTTTTTTTATATATGTGAATTAATAATGTAATATAATGTCGGGCAAATGTTCACCTCTAACACGTCGACAGGCGTCCGGTCTTTTCACAAAATTTTGAACTACATTTTCCAACAATCTCATCTTTACTCACGAGGTCCATTTCCAATTAGGCGGTTATATAAACAAACAAAACTGTCGCATATAGGACTCACAAAATCCACTGCCCTTGGAAAACCATTACATCCAAAGAAAGTGACCTTATGGTGCAGTTTGTGGTTAGGCGGCATCATCGGCCCGTATTTTTTCGGAAATGAAGAAGGAAATGCCGTCGCCGTCATTTCTCTGCGCTAATGTTGACATCAGTGACTTTGATTCTTTCTTGTGACTTAACGCCGCTGGACTATTTTCTATGGGGACATTTGACGACCGGGTTTACGTGAACAAACAATAAACAACTGACACTCTGAAAGATGAAATTTGGCGCTGCATTTGCGAAATAAGCGAAGCTATGTTGCAAAATGTGGTTCAAAATTTTGTGAAACGAGCGGACGTCTGCTGACGTGCTAGAGGTGGACATTTGCCCGACATCATATTCATATGAATAAAACTGAATTTGTAAAAAAAAATATGTTTTTAAGCCAATTAACTTCCTATCCTAAAACTTGCCCACCCTTTATTAAAGATTAATAATGAGAAAATAGAAAAGGTTAATCAAATGAATTACTTGTGTTTCAAATAGACAATAATTTAAGTCTGACAGATATCGAATTTATTTGCAAGAAAATAGCCAATAAAATTAGATTAAAAAGTATTTATAGTGACAGCTATTAATATTTATTACACGATGATTAAACCCGAATTCAAATTCGGCTCCACAATTATTTATTCGTACTGTACAAATCAACATATTAATAGAATGCAAAAACAGCACAACAACTGCACCATATTAAAAGGCACCTCGATTAATTTTAAGCTTGAATCTTCAAGATGTCTAAAAATATAACAAAGACTGAAATTGAACATTTAAAATTTTATTCATAAAATGAAAAATTATAATGCACCACCATATACACTGGATCAAGTAATGTACGTAGGAAAGTCACAACTTTACAATATAAAAAACAATGTAGACTTCAGGGGGGGCTAATATATATTTTGATTCGAAAAATTAAACCTTTCGAAAGCAATTTCCTTTCGAATAATTTTTGAACTTTTCAAGGCATTTTTCATCAATAAATTTTCGTAAATATTACTACGAGCACATAATACAATTTGATCCAACTCGTGAGTTTTTTTCTTTCGAATCGTAATACATAACCTAGAATTAAAAGGACAACGGGCAACAACCGCAAATGCAACTCTCGCTGTCCTACAAACAACATATTGCGGAATAACATCTGAAGTGTAAGTAACACAAATGTATTAAGAAAAATTCGGTACTTTCTTTTAGGATTTTATTCTTTATTAGTATTGAAGATACTTTATATTCTTACACATATACTATATACATACGTAATATATACTAATAAAGAATGAAATTAATTATAATAAAAAAAATTAGAAAAATCGTTTGGTACTGATAAATCACCAACAACTGACGGCTTGAAGGTCAATATTGTTCGTGTTAGTCGTAGCATATGGCCAGCAATACTCGAAAAAGAGGCCCAAAAATGGACGTCCAGAATGCTCTTCAAAAATATTCGCTGTGGCTATATGCCCAAAAACATTTCCAAATGTTAATGCCATACAATATATTTTTTATTCTAAAGACTTTTATTCTAAAGACTTATTCTGAATACTCTTTTGCCGGATATGTGTAAATTTATATTTAATTAACTAATTATTTAATTAAATTTTAATTATTTATTTAATAATATTTAATTATTTAATTAAATTTTAATTAAATTTTAATTTAATTAAATAATCTAAATAGAACAAGAACAACATTTTATTGATGTTTTAAATCATATTTACATGCATATTTAAGGGCCACATGTTACCATCTCTGGTAAAAGGTGACTCTAGTGTTAAGAGAGAAAAATTGTGTTTTCTCTTATACATACATATAGTAAATTTATTTCAGTGATTAATAACAAAAACAAAAAAATTGCTTTAAATGCTTTTTTCCTTATAAAAGCTCTTAATAAAAAAATAAAAAAAAAATAATCGATTAACTTCCTCGATCATATTATTCTCTTAGTCAATCTCTTACTTATCTTTATACTTTTAGTTTGTTTGATTGACAACGATCAGACGAAATATCAGCGTCTTATTTTCCAACGTTGTTTTGTATGCACGAATTCAATTTATTGGATACTACATTACTGCTCAGTCCCTTCTTTGTTTTTTTAAATTTTGCCTTTCCCATTTTTAAACTTTTTTCTTTGTTTTTATTTTTTATTCTAAGCAGTTAGTTTGATCAAGTGTTGAATATTTGCTAAACCGTCGGGAATGTATTTCTGTATATTTTGTTAGTGTATAGTAAAAATGTACTAAACCACTTTGCAAATGCAATGATACAAGATCATTTGCACTATATTGTGAATAGAGCTAGTTTATTTGTACTCTACAAATTATTAGCCAAACCACAATCTTGTGAATTTGAGATAGCAAACTTATGTAACTGTAAATATTTACGAAAGATTGTAAGTTGGACTATCGTATAGTTTTTCCTAAAGTTGCAAATATGCAACGAAATGTAAATACCGTCGTCTGTCGTTCGTGCCGTTAATACGTGTTTCTGATGCCCGTCCACAGTGTTTCAGTGTCTTTTTTTTTATTAAATAACAGACAAGAAAAAGATAATTAAAAAGTTAAAATAGATCAACAAATAATAAACAACATAACATTCTTGTGAGTTGAACCCAAAAAATTAACAAAAATCATAACATAATAACAAAATTAAATTATAATACTTGACGAAATATTAAGATTTTAAATTATTGACAACAAACACAAAAAAAAAAATAATAACAAAACAATAATTATTACAACACTTGACAAAACAATTCCTAAAAGATAATTTGAGAACAACAATAATATAGTAACTAATAGTGACCAGCACTCGTGCCGAATTCATATATGAAGAACAAATAATAAAATATCAATATTGGGGCAAACAACAAAACAGGAAAGAAGACAATATCAACATTAAAACGAACACAACAAAAATATCACAATATCGATACTAAACAAATAACAAAAAGTTAATAAAGTGCAACAAACGGGACAAACACTATTGTGAAAAATTAATCACACACCTGTCTTCTAAATGGATGAAAATTTCAAGATGGCAATGAAAGATAGACAATATTGAAATATAGGGACAATATGTGATGGACTGTTCGAAGTGCAAAATTTGAGAAAAAGGACTGTTATATCCCACCATCGGTGTTTTTGTTTTTCCCTCTTCCTTAATTCCTACTAAGCCTTTAGGTGCGACCGCTTGGAGGGGTTGTTGTTAGATTATTCAGTAGCGAAGGTATAACACTGGCTACTTAATAATCATTCAGCAGCAACCCACTTCCTTGTCGTCCGCATCTGAAGAACGGTTGTTCGATTTTTTATTTGCTTATGGTTTCTTATTTATTGTATTTCTGGATCTTCCTTGTTCAATTTACATAATGGCACGACGTTTTAGGATTCATTTCTGCAATGTGCGTGGACTATTTTTAGCACACAATCTATCCATAATTGCATAAAAATCGTATATTTAATTTTCAACAATTTTTCATGAACTTTTTGGGTGAACTTTTTCTCCGTGTATGCGCACATTTGTCTCTTTAGGCCGGATGTTTTCGCCTTATGAAGACCCAGGTTTCGGAAAATGCTGATCCACAGGATTTTCGTATCCCTGGGTATCACCTTCTATCCCTTTTTAATTTTCATAGTTATCTTGCAATGTACATCCGCGATGAAGTTGTGTACCAGTGCCAGCAACCACTTGGCATGTATGATGCAGAATTTAATTGTCTTTAGGTTAAATTCAAAATCAGGGCACATCTTTTGCACTTCGGGTTTTTGTATAGAAGTCCAAACGTGGGAAGAGAGCTTTCCATATCTGGCTTTGACTCTCTTTCCGATTCCATATCGAGTATCCTTGCGAATTACCCGAACAGTGAAACACAGTGTTGTTGCTGGTAATTTCAATGCTCATAATTCGTCTTGGCTACAACATTCAGGCCGCACAACTCCAGAAGGCCAATACGTAGAGCTATTTGCCGCGCACAACCACCTTGCGCAATTAGTGAATGAACCTACTCACATATGGTGTGTAGATGGGCACCAAAATAACACTCTCCTTTTCCTCACTACACACCATGAAAAGTATGTAGTTGAGAACTTTGCACCTCTCGGAAATTCGGATCACTGTACTATTTCTGTCTCTTGCCCGTTCTCCACCCTTCGCAACGCTTCACATACAGCTACGAAGCGCTTGGTTTTCAATTACGGGAAAGCTCGTTGGGCTGAGCTTAACGATTTCTATGGGCATTTCAATTGGAAACTTTGTTTCCATCATTCAAACGTGAATGCCATGGCCGAAATGCTTGTCAATATAATAAAGCTAGGGATGGATAATTGCGTCCCATCCAGAAAGCATCTGATTAAATCAATAAATAAATCTTGGTTTAATCAGACGTGCAAGCTTGCAGTCAGATCCAGAGAGGAAACATTCAGAAATTGGCGTAATAATAAATGCGCTCATACTGATTCGCTACGCAAAAAGGCAACATCTTCGTGTGCCGCAGTACTTATGCGCGAAAAGCTTCTATACGAACAGCGCCTACGTGCTAAAGCTTTTACTTTTCCGCGGGGAAGAAAGAGCTTTTGGTCATTCATTAAAAGGCTTAAGAACAGCGTTAGTTCGATTCCAGTCCTTATAAAAGATGACCAAACATTCACTAACCCGGCTGATAAGGCAAACCTTCTGGCTGAAATGTTTGCAGGTAATTTGAACTTACCGGAGAGGGTTCCTATTATCCTAGTACCTGCACAATGCACTGCATGAGTGGGGGTTATCCCCTGAGTGCTGGTGTCAAACAAAAAAAAAAAAAAAAAAAAAAAAACACAAAGAATGTATATAAACATTTACCTGTGCTGTTGCCTGTTGTATATTATTTAGAAAATAAAAGTTGACTATTTACGCAGGACTAACAATTTAAGCCTACTAAAGTAAGTTACAATCTTGACGTGGGGATGGTCGTATTTAGTCAATAGGTAGTAGTTACTGGTAGGAACTCTAAAACTAATGCAATCCACAACGACTACAACGTCTGTTCCCATATTGAACATAACCTTTATTTTCCAGGAGGAGCAGTCAATTTTATATCAGATAGAAAATTTTAATTTCTTCAGAATGCAACGGGAAACCACTCCATGTACAATTATGGAAACTTAAATAATTTATGGCCCTCAGTTTCAGGCAATACGAGGGTATTCAAAATCCCTGTATATAAAGAAAAATATAAACAACGTCTGAAAATAGGTGCATGGAATCTTTGAAGTTTTTACGAGAGAAGAAGACTAGCAAACAGCATTCAATAGACGAAACGACTCAACATCGAGATTCTGGTATTATCTGAAGCATGGTGGCCAAATTGTAGTCGTTTCAAATCAAACTTTACAACTATACGTACATTTTTCCGGAAACCAAAACCAAATCATAGAAATGTTATCGTTCTAATTGTTAGCAAATATAAAGTCCTCAATATAAATATTATACAGGTATACAACCCAACTGTTGATAAAAATTCTGAGGATATTGAAGAAATTTACTATGAAATTTAAAGACTTTAAAAATATACGAAACTTGGTGAGATAAATATCATATAAGATTGGTAAAGTGGATGGTGAATATTGTTGGCAACTTTGGTATGCGCTTTTGGTATGCGCTCCCTTTTTAACATTTATGATCAGGGAACTCATTAAGAAATAATTGACGCTTGAAGATAGCTACCCAATTCTCCAGATTCTCTTCGAAAATCTGTTATCAATTCGCAACAACAGACATACATCCATCCAGAACAATGCTCCGCTATGTGTGGTTGCACGCTGGTGACATTATTGGATCTTCAAAAAATGCAGCCGGAGATTGTATGGATCGTTATCGAAACAGGCTCAATGATTTTTTGTTTAAAAATAGCGATACCATTGACCCGGGCGAGATGTGGTTTGAACTAGATGGCACTACATGCCATATGACGACCGTGGCAATCGCCTTAGTAAAATCAAAATTTGGCAGTGAGTTGATTTTAAGAAATAGACCTCTCAACTGCTCTCTAAGGACATGCTTTCTGGCACCTCGGAATATTTCCTGTGGAGTCACCTGAAGTTACTGATTAACCAAAAAACCGAGAACAATTGCCTTGGAGGCCAACATTGTTTTTGCTGTTTTTAACATACGGCAAGCAATGGCCACATCAAGAACGGACGCAAAAACAATATCCCCAAAATAATTTTCACATGTTAGTACCACGTATTGATCTTCCGAATAATACAATTTTTTGATTTAAAATTTAATTTTTTTTATAATTTTTTACAATTAAATTTATATCGAGCTAAAAAAGTACCATATACTTGGAAATCTCCACAGAACAACAGTCAAAATTGATTTCGTTTTAATAAATACATGCTCACAGTCTTTTTAACTCGCTTCAGTGTCAAAAAAGAAAAATCCAAAACACAAAAGACCCTAGGAAAATTTAAATAAACAGATCTCAAAAATAATCTGTTATCAGAAGTACATATGAAAGTCAAACAAATTGATTCGACAACAGAATGAAATATTTGGGACTCTTTTAAAATTACTCTTAATTGGTGAAAAATTCCCCTGGCATACATAAAAATCAAACTAAAAATAATTGGTTGACAGAAAATATCTTGCGGCTTATACGTGAAAGGCATAATTCTAAAAATCATAATTATGGAACGATTGAACAAAGAAATATGCTTCGAAATTCACCAGGTAAAACACTAATGGCTAAGCAATTAATGTGCCTAAGCCGAATTCGAACCTGAACTGTTTCAGGTTCACTGTTTATAAAAACTTTGAACCTCAACCCGTTGAACCCATCTGAGAAGTGGTTAATGGGTTCAGGTTCGCAAATGGTTAATAGAGAAAAATATATGAAAAAGAAACCAATAAAATACCGAGTGTTTTTAACGAAAAAGTAACCAGAGCACAGTCTTCATACAGCATAGAGTAAAAAGAGAATTCCCTTTTTTGCTCAAAAATTTCCAAGAGGAAAGGGAAGAGAGCTTTATAAGATTATCAATATCAGAAGACGATAAAGATTTGCAAAAACAAATTCTAATAGTGAAATCCATTTACGCAATCTGTCAAATTTCATTGTAGATTTCATCACGTGCATTCGTATTTACGATCTCATTTCAGATTGCATTCGAAATTTCATCAATATCAGAATATTTTGCTATTTTGAGATTGTATTAATGCAGATTGCGCTGTATGTATCGTGATTTCATATTTTTATCTGTTTAGTTCATAGACAGGCAAGCTGTAAACATCTACTTTACGATATAATTGTTTAACCGTAGTTCTTTGGCGATGTTATGGTATAATATAAAATACCAGAACTGATATTGCGTTTATAATATCATTGTTGACTGCAGTGTATGTCTCAAAACAAGCAATCTGAATGAAAAAATCCTTTGATTAAATGGATTTCATTGTGTGTACTCACTATAAAAAAGAAGGAAAGATTTTGTAAATAAAACTCTTCGAATGTAAATGTCACCGCTTCGACTATCAATCGATTGATGATCGAATCAGCTTATGCACACATATCGTGCCGTAACAGCCATAAAAGCTTAGTCGACATAATTTTCGGTTTTCGTTTTTTTAACCCTAGAACCGTAACCTTTTTTATACATAAAGACTAACTATTAGTCGAAACGACTAACATATATTTACAACCGATTTGAACCGTGCCTATATACCAATTGTCAATTGTATTCTTAAAAGTAGCTTTTTAGCTGTGTTTTGAATAGAAATTAAACCTTTTTTATTTAAGAATAAATCATTTTTTTAATGTTGATAAGAAACATATTGTAGGAGACACTATTGAGATTAACGTTTTTAATTAACAAAGAAATAACGAAAAATTAATATTGAAATCCACAAATTCAGTTTATAATTGAGAAAATAGTGAAAGAAGCGTGCAACAACTTCTTTCGTGTGTTCTCCTTTCGCTCTTACCGCATTTCGTGGATATTGAGATTGTCATTATATGCTTTTAATAGTTTTGAATCATCAAATAAATCTTTTTTAAACTCATTTTTTCATTGAAAGTTACACAAACACTAACCATTAGTCGAATCGACTAACACGAGCTTTATAACTAAAAAAACACAATACTTACTGAAGAAATGCGAACGCTCACTATAAGCGAACACTGGCGACAGAGAATACAGAAGAGTTCAAGTTGATCGCGCAATCAATTAAGAAGCTGCATATGAAAATAAGGGCGATGTTAGTCGAATCGACTAAGGTTACGGTTCTAGGGTTAAATAAATGAATCCATTGACATCTGCATCATCTCTTAAAATGCCATTGTCATACAAAATACAGTTACAAATTTGTAACAAAAACAATTTTAGCTTAAGTTCACACTGTTTGTTTACAGTTTTGAGGAAAGCCGCTTGTTTGTTAAGCGAAAATTCTCTTTAAAATATAGCAAACACAAAAAAAAAAACATTTTATGAAGGGTGCTCAAAGGCATAGCGTAAAGATATTCATCAAATAAGCTCGAGAGAAATCATCGTGTGTGACATGCTCCCCTATTATACTGCTACAAAAAGATGGTGCAGAACGTATTAGTTACTATTCGAGCCCATTGGACATATAAAAGTATTACACAGTTCGCTGGGCCTAGAAAAACACTCGTAAAAAAGATTATTTTATTTAATGAGCCTTAGTTGCAGGCCTCTTTAAGTTCTCCACCAACCAATTCAAAGGGAGTTTTCAACAAAATCTGGTATTGACATCTTTTCGCGAACAATTAGAAGACGAAAATTGAAAAATAATTGCTTGGATGCATTGTACAACATAAGGTACACGTAAAAAAAAAACTTGAAGTTTCGAATTTCATTTTTCTTGAGCACACAGTAAAGCAACCGCTCTTTTGGAAAAATTTCCTCTGGATGAAAACGATGATGGATAACGTTATATATGGCGTTGTTCAAGCATGCAACACAACCCCAGGTGCACTCCATGACAGTAAAACATGGTGCCGGAAATATGATGATTGGATCACATTTTCAGGGCACGGTGTTGCTCCCATAATCAAAATAGATACGTACATGAATCAGTACGCTTAAGAGGAAACACTTTTGAATACAATGTGTCTATATGCAGAGGAAAACATGCCACTTACATATATGGCTTTTTATGAATAATAATTACCCAAAACCCATCTCACGTAGAGTTGGAGTTTTGCTTAGAAGAAACAAGAATTGAAATTTTTAATCACCAGATCTTAGCCGTGTAGATACCCATGGAATGATGTATAGCAACACATTATTGTTCTTTAAACCTAAACATTTTAGTGGCTTATGGACAGAAATTATAAAGAAATGCTAAGCAATACCAAAGGAACTTTGCCTGAGACATATAGTAGGCTTAACCTACCAAGTAATTAGTTCTAAATAAAATAAATAAATAGTTTTTCCTTTTTTTTGCTGAAAATGATTTTTTTTTAATTTGTGCTTAATTACTGTCCAGCCATTTTCTTGAGTTTTGCTTCATTTTAACATAAAATAAATGAATTGAAACGAACAGAACTAAAGTAAACCATTGCTACGTATTCCTTGGACCGCGAGTGATACATTAAGACATAGAAATGATTAAAATAATAAACACGTAAAAACATTTTTGATTCCAAAAAGTACACATAGATAATGTGCTTACCCAATGTCCACCATTGTATTTAAAGGTTTTTACTCTCAAATTAACGATTTTACAATCCAAATTAAATATTTTACAAGTCAAACGCAAATTGAAGTTTATTCGGATTAAATTAAACTTTTTTCAACACAAAATAAATCCTTTTCACTTTATATTAAATCATATTCACTTCAAATTGAATTTTTTTCATTTAAAATTAATTTTTTTTCATTTTAAATTAATTTTTTTATACTACTACTTTTTTATACTACAAAATGAAACTAATATTTCCTTAACTTGCTATTTAAAATATTCACTACAGCAACTCTCCAGATGCAGCTAATGACAAATTCGTAGTTATAACTAGATAATAATTGTTACAATCAGAAGGTGTTACTGATTCTACGGATTGTTTAATTATAGTTACTAAGTCCATATTACTCTCTGGATCAGCTAGTAAATTTCGTGCACAAAGTTTGGTTTTTGAAAACAGTTTTCTATTAGATTAGCATTGGAGAGTATGGAAAAAGAAAAACTAAGTTATGCCCGGTCTCCGCAACTTAATTTTTTACATCTAGAGTTTTGTGTATCTTTGCATTGTCAAGATTCAACCAGGCACCTGTGATGTTAGATTCGCTAATTTTTTAAATAGTTCTTCAAGGAAAGATATAAAGATGTTGGTATTAACTGTGGAATGTGCAACTATTCTTTTGTGTAACATTCCATGTATGTTCATGGCTGCAATAAGGGAATCATTTCGTCCTCTAACAGTAACTCGTGCAGTGGTAATTAAAACCGGATTCGTCGATGAATATTATTTTTTCTCTTGCTTCTGGAAGGTTTTGTACAAAATTTAACGCTATGGTACGCTCGCTGTATTGTAATGTCGCTATTTAATAGATCTATATTGATTGTACCAGTTTTTAATGTAAATTGAAAAGATTTTAGTGCATTGTGTATACTCGTTGTACTTAACTCCATGTTAGTGATTTCTCGAATTTTTTCTTTAATGCCTTTGAGGGTAATACATGGTTTTCTTTCTATATCTCCTCAATATTATCCAATATCATGGCATTTAATTTGGAGTGACGTTTTTCACAAAGGTTTTTTGTAACAATACACTCATCTTTGTTATAGCAATTTATAATTTCAGTGGCAGTATTTATATTTATTCCAGCTATTTTGGCTGATTCAGCAATAGTTTTCCCTTCTTCATAAAACTTAATGAATATGTTCTTTTCATCTAAGCTATTACGTTTATACTTTTCACTTCTTGTAGAATGACGGTTAGATGTAGAAATATCTGAAGAGATTTCCTCTGAAAAACAATCTGTCTGAAGTTGATTTGGACGATGACGTCGTGTATTAGACAGCATATTATCTTACTAATTCAGTATTATAAAGATTTAAGATAATCAGACTTTACCGTTCACAATAATAAAAAGGTTATCATAACTATATAGACTCTATATGTATACATTGTGTTCTATACTCTATATTATAGAGTTAAGTCAAGGCAAAAGTATATTTGGTAGCAATATTTTTTTAACGAAAGTAAAAAGCTTTTTATAATAATACATTTAAAACACTCTGTTTTTGTACAAAAATTTTAAAACCGCTTCGTTAATTTATTTAACGAACAAATAAAATGATCAATTTTACAAAAACACGTTGTTAATTGTGATAACCTTTTTATTATTGTGTACGGTATAGTCATATTTTCTTAAATCTTTATAATACCGAATTAGTAAAAGAATGTGCTGTCTAATATCACCAAATATTAGTAGAACGTTTTATTAATATATATAATACCGGCCAAAAAATTCTTCTCATCCAAAGAAACATAGTGCAAAGCATTGCAGCGAATACAGGCTGATAAGTCTAATGAGCCATGTTCTTAACATATTTTTAAAACGGTTACACAATAGAATTAATAGAAAGTGCAATTTCCGTATTTATAAGTTGTAAGGATATACAGAAAGATGTTTTACCATGCTTCACAGACTACGAAAATTATAGCAACTTCCCAATGGAGACAGTAATAGTCTAGGTCATAGGATCGCTTACAAACCTTACCATGGAGTCACTAACATAACGCTAACTGATAGCCCTGATAGCGCCGTCCGAAAGCTTGCTCGCTAAAGCCTTCTCAATATTTTCCACCTAAGCTTCTAAACAAGCCTTTGGATTTGAGAAAAAAGCGAACCCGTGCTATTCGCAAAGCTTTGTTATCAGAGACGCCAACAGTAAAACTCTAAAGGAAATCCGCAAGAGGTCAATTTACCCACAAAGAAAATTTGCTGTCAAGGCATAATGTTAATTTCATGCATAAGATATTTAGCAATAAATGATAATAGTTTTTTTAATGTGTTTCTCATGAAATATAAGAAATGGTATCAAATAAACTTTAATATTGTATATTTTTAAACATTTTGAGATTGTGATAATAGAAGTTGTAAAAATAACGACTGTTATGAACAATTTTTAAAGAAATTGTCTTAATATAGAAAATTATCGTATACATTTTGTTACGAAAATAAAAATGCCTAAAAAAAAAAAATACACCACATCCTGGACTGTATGTGTGTATCTGACGGCATTGTCAATTCGAACATCTTTGGATAACACAATTTTACATGTTTAAAATTAACGTACATAAAAAAGAGGATGTGAGAGCGTTGGAGACATTTCCGGAACTTTCCAAACTGTGGCAGTTAGGTATAAAAGGGGGCTGCCTTGCCTACGACGATATAGTTATAGTTTTGCAGCCATAAAGTAAAGTCGTGCTTAGGCGTATATAAAAGTTATGTGTAAACGAATACTAAGTGCAGGATAAATAACTTGTATACTGTATACTGTAAAGTGAGGAAATAAAAACAACAACAACGTGGTGTTTGTTTTATTTTGACACAATTAAAAATAACTGAAACGTTTTAAAAAGGTTAAGACGTAACGATATAAAATGTTATTACCTGATGTTGTTCCATTGATTCATCTTCTGGTGTTAAAGCAAGTGATGATTTTCTATGACCTGCTCTTCCTCCTCCAGACGAACTAGTTCCGGATGTTCCTGTACCTGTAAAAGAATAAAGCATTTACATTTTAAATCACTATAGCCATTTGGAAAAATTTATTCATATATTTCAAACTATAAAAAGGCAAAAATTGGCAAAAATAAAAACAATAAAACTTTAAGAAGAAGATTTTTCGGCATTTCTCAATTACATATGTATCTGTGGTCAAATGGAAGAATAGCTAAAGTCTACATAAGCGCAAATTGTTTTATTGCGTTAGGAGATTTATAGAAGTCAATGCATTTAAATGTACTCGTATTTAATCCATTTTTTAACATTTTTCTTTTTGCCAATTTTATGTGCGTTTTCTTTTTAGCGGAAGTTATATGAAACGATCTTAAATTTGTTAAAACATACATATATTCATACAATATTTCTTTATATATTCCCATATTTTATCCATTATAGCGTCGTATGAAATCCAAAAAGCCCTAAGTTACAAAAAATTCGAAATCGATTATGATGCATTCTTTCGAGATACATATTCCCAAGAATTTTTACAATTGAAAGCAATGTTATTATCGACAATATTCTAAGCTTAATCTAATTGGTTTATTTCACATTTTAAAAAGTTGTTTGTTTCTCCTGTAAAATTTTGGATTTCGTGTGACGATATAGCATAACTACCTATGTGCAAAATTTCTTTTCTCTGTACTTTGTGTTCTACTAACGGTACAGTAGTAGTTTTTGGTATGGAAATTCTCTTTAGGTTACTTTATCATTTGTTGTTATTTTTCAACTTTATTTCTGCCTCAAAATCGTAGTACCGTTATATTTAATAAAATAAGTCGCATATCCTATACAAAATATTTATATGTGCAAAATGAATTATTTGTTTTCTGACGGGTGCCAAATACATATATCTGCACAATAAGTCGGACAACGATTCCTAAGTAAGCATATCGTATAACCAAAGGTATTATGTGAAATCACAAATTTTTTTTATTTGTAGGAAAATGCCGCGTGGAACTAAGTTAACAGATAAAGATCTTAGACTGATCACAGGAATTTATGCTTCCGTAAAAAAACATCGAAATACGATAGCAAATTTCCTAAAAAACTCAAATAATTATAGCTCTAAGAAACGTAGCGGCAGAATATGCACCACTGATGATCGCAGCAAGCGGCACATACCGCAGTTAGTAACCAATAGACAGACGTATGAGTTGTAGGCAAATAAAAGTGGAACTTGGTCTTAATGTGATTAAACAACTTGTCCATTAAATAATTTGACAAGATTTAAGCCTTAAATAAGACAATCTAGTGCGAAAAGCAAGCCTAAAACCATCATAAAAATGCACGTGTTGCATTTTACGAAAAGTATACATTTTCGAAAGAGCAATCCAAAACTGCTATATTTAATGACGAAAAAAAAATTAAATAAGTCAGATGGTCTACACGATTATTGGATGGATATAAAACACCCAAGTGAAGCATGCCATAAACGTTTATGGTGGAAGATCTCTTATGATATGGGCGGCATTTTCATCAAAAAGAAAATCCAAAATATGGCATATGCCAGGCAAAACGTATGCAGATATCTACATAAATTTGTTAGAAAGTGTACTGCTTGATTTGCTGGTGATTTCCATGGTGTTGAATGGTTTTTCCAGCAGGATAATGCACCGATCCTGTGGCGAAGAAATCAAAAGCGTTCATTAACTCCCGACAAATTAAGTTGCTATTGAGGATCTGTAGGGAATACTTTCTGTCGAAATATATGTTTCTTCTAAGCAATTTTAACACCTTAAAAAGCTGAGAATTGCCATTTTGGCTAAATTAGACAAAAATAATTTGTGTGTCCTGAAAAAACTGGTGAAAACATGTTCAGTTAGTGAAGATGCATAAGAGTAACACAATACCTTAATAAATATGCATATAAAATTTTTATTTTACAACTAGAAGTAAAGGGTCCGCCATCTAACGTTTTTTTTTCAACTACTGCTTATTTCGTAAATGGTAACACTTAGCTCATGTCTGATTTGACCGATAATTAGTATTATCCTTCCGCTGAACGAATATGGTTGTGTTTATGCTCCGCTAAGTGGGCCTGCGATCGACTTAGAGAAGATGCCGATTTTTCCAAATAAAATCATCTTTTCAGATAAAGCTCACCTTGATCTTGGCGGGTATGTAAACAAGCAAAATTGTCGCATTTGCCGATACACCCAAGACGAGTCACTGGTGCGGATTTTGGTCCAGAGGCATAATGGGCCATTTTTCTTCGAAAATGAGCAAGGAGTGGCCGTTACAGTCAATGGCGATCGTAATCGGGCCATGTGGAATGAATTTTTGTTCACAAAAATTGAAGAGGAGGATATTAGCAACATTTGGTTTCAACAGAACGGCGCTACGTGCCACACAGCCGAAGCTACACTCGATGTTTTGCGACCTGTTTTTGAAGATCGCATTATCAGCCGCAGAGCTGATGTCGTTTGGCCACCTCGGAGCTGCGATTTGACACCGTTGGACTATTATTTGTGGGGTGCCGTCAAAGATAAGTGAAGCCATTGGATCGATAATGTACTTAAAAATTGAACCGATCATGTAGGCTACTGCATGGCCAGCCGAGGCAACCATTTGAATAAAATTATTTTCCATTATTAACCGGAAGGATTGTACTTTCAAATAAAAAAAGAAATTTGAGAAAATATTCAGTAGTGTTTTTATATAGCATTTAAAAAACAAAAATTATTTGGCGGACCCTATATATGTAAACACATATACATACATACATATGTATTAAAGCAGAATTTTGCACATGTCAATATTTTATACGGAGATTTAAAGAATTACTTTTGTTTACGTTAAGAAAAATATTTAAAATTAATTTTATCATATAATTTTTAACTCCCTTAATTAAATTTATGTTAATGTTTATGTTAATTATAATTAATGCTGAAGTCTTGCACATATAATTATTTGGCTGGGGTACATACATATATAACTTAAATTGACTTAAAATTAATAATTTTACTGCATTTTTTTAAGTTTCCATAAAATATCTTATGTTTACTTTTGCTTAAAACTATGAAATATATAAATAGTTAATATTTTAATAAAATAACTTAAGTATACTTTAGGCTGAAAAAAAGCAAAACTCAGTATCAAAAAATCGGTTTAGTTATAAAAAGTGCAATATGCTCTCTGTTTACCAATATTTTTTTGAAACTTTTACATTTATTGTTTAATAAGGTTGTCACCAATATATTGTTACAGTTTTTTTTTTTTTTTTTTTTTTTTTTTTTGTAAAAACATTTAGGATAACATTTACACAAAATTAGGAATATCTCAAAACTCCAATTTCTGACTTAAGCTATTCTTCCAATCGATACAGATATATAGTACAAAATACATATTATGTACTATCCATTCATTCATTTTTATCTACTTTAAAGTTTCCCTCAAATTTCAAGTTTTCCCGGGAAGTTGAATTAGTTTCATTATCCGTTTTCCCGGCATTTTTATGCAGAAACCCGGGGATTTTTTCATATACCATAAAAGTATTAAAGTTGAAAATACACCCAAATCTGTTTTTACACGGTAGATATGTTGCAGAAAAAGACGTGTAAAAATCATATACAAAAACACATAGAGTACATAGAAATGAAAGCGATTGTTTTAATATCCTTCAACCCTTTTCAAATGTACTCGTATGTATTTAGTAGTGCGTTTCCCCTTACATGTTTTGTGACACATTTTTCATGTTCGAAAAACTCAAACGAAAACTAATTTTGCTCCAAAACATATCGAAATTTGTCTGTGCAAACCTGCATAATAGATGTATGATATAAAATATGACTCTGAGGCATCCAATTATGGTGAGTGACATATTCGATAAGTTGACTTATTTGCTTGTCATTTTTTAAATAGTAAATAAATATGTTAAAATACAAACAATTGCAAAAAAGTATCTGTTTATCATTTCAATTTTATTATATCAATTTCTTTCTGCAAGAAGTAGTTATACATATTTTTGGCACGATCTCCTTTAATTCTTTGTTTACACAACTGCATTTGACGTTTACACAAAATTGTTGCATTGGAAATATTATCGCACACTTTTAACATTATTGTTACATACATACATATATAAAATATATTTATCAAAAATTCAGTTGTATTTTCCATAAAAAATACACAATTTTTATCTTTTTTGATTAAACTCAAATTTTATTATTTTATTTTGCTTGTTTGTTTGTTTACAGCATAAATGTCAAATTAATTTCGAAAATTCGAAAACAAAAACACAAAACATAATGGAAACACATAAATATGTTTTGAGCAAACAAGTTGTTTTGCTTATAGTGGAAACATACTACGAGTATAAAATCATAATTATTATAAATTATAAATTATAAAAAATAAATTCTATGAGGGTTTTTATAAAAACCAAATTAAATTTATATGTGCATTTAATGCATAGTTTATTTTAAAAAAACAAAAGGCAATTCAAACCTTAAAGTAACGTAAATATAAAATTGTCGTAGTCTAGAAACTGAAAACTCGTACAAAAAACAGCAAAATTAATGAACAAAAGAGATAAGAACAAATTTTTAAATCAAATTAAACAAATTAAAAATCATCAACAATTTATAAACAAAAATTTAAAAACCGCTTAGCTAAATATTTTTTTTTTTAGAAATTTCAATCAAATAGCTTTTTCAAGCCGTGCTAAATCATATAAATTCGTGTAAAAAGGAATCCGATTTTTTCTAGACCGTGTTATTAAAAATTCGTGTAAAATCAGAATAAGATTTTTTTCTATATCGTGTTATTACAAAACCGTGTTAAAACAGAATTGGGTGTGTTTACATATGTAAGTAAAACATTTTGAGTAATATTATGATTTATACAGGGTGAAAGTGAAGCAATTAAATAAAATCTATAATGAAAACTCGCTTAAAAAAAGTACAATTTAGTATTTTAAAACATACATATATGTATGTATGTACATATGAAGTCCCACAATTAAGGACGCTCCCAATATTTTGTGAAAGAAAATATATATATTTGGCCGTAATAGATGCTTTTTGTAAAAGAAACTTGTTGCAGGAAATTTTTCAGATACTTCTGACGATGTAGATAATTTTTTTAACATTTTTAAAAGGGAATAACAATAAACAATAATACCCAAGAAGGCTTAGATGCAATGTGGAAAATTTTAAAAATTTGTAGAAAAGGCTCCACGTTTTTAAACCAATACAGTTTTTTCTCAAAGAGCTTATAGAGGCACTGAGTAAGCGAAGCACAAATAAGCACTATTAACTTCTGATACTATTGTGATTTTTGTGTATCATGAAATTACGTCAAATAATTCTTCTATGAGACAGAAAATTTGTAACGCATTACATCACACATTAATTAATTATTTAAAAGATCTACATTTTTTTACTACAAGCAACAATAATAGTTTTCATATTGCATCAAAGTACGCTGCTATAACATATGAAGATAATCTTTAAAAATGTCTTTTTATTAAATCTGTGGATAATGAAACTGATATTCAAAAAACAAATGATGATGATAAAGCCAACTCCAATATGCAAAAAAAAAAAAAAATCGCGTCACTTCTATCGAGGTAATATCGTAATCAAAATCGTAATCGATTATCGGATGAAGCAATAAAAGTTTTAATTGTTTTAAAAAGCCTTCCATTTAAAGAAGAAAATATTAAAGTAAAAGTAAACTTGTTAATTCTAATTTCTTTATTTTAAAAATGTGTTGCTTTTATATACATATGTACATAACTACACTAAATTAGGTTTGATAACAATCCTTTTATTTAAAAAATTTATTTTTAAAATAAAAAAAAATTATTTTTAAAATAAAGGTTTACTAAGTAGTTAAAACTGTTTACTGTTATACTCGCGGGATTCCAACTACATATAGTGATAAATGGTTCATGATTGTTCATTTTCTATTTTTGTTTCTGTTTTTTTGAAAGAAACAAGTAATTTTCTCTCGTTTTTTGGATAGAGCGACGAAAAAAATGCAAAAGTAATGGTAAAAACAAAAGAAAGCAAGAGCAAAAACAGAAGAAAGCAAAGCAAAGTTATTCGCTTTTGATGAAGGATCGCTTAAGGTTTGCTGTTGATATTAAAAGCAAGCGTTCGAGATCGAAAGATTTGCTGCCACAAACTGACCGACGGGTGAACTCTGTGAGTTCTTATTACCAGCGCTTCCAATAGTTGTTTACGAATGTTTTATCAGAGAAATGTTTGCCAAACGTACGAAGATGCTTTTATTGTGGAATGTCGTAATCAAGCGGGTGAGTACTGAACCGATTTAAAGAAAATTGACGTTGTACACATCTGTGCAGAAAAGGCTTCCTTTTATCAAAATCGATACAGTAGTACAGCCGTAAAATGGATTACAAAGAGCGTGTTTGTCTATTAATAATACAGAAGATATATAACTCAGAACGATCACAGATAAATGAAGTGAATTTATTTGTGATTAATTTCACTCCAATCCCAGCACTTCGCTATTTTCCAATAAACCGAATGTGTCTAATATACTTATATACATAGTATGCGTAAGCTATGCAGGGCTAGCAGTTTAATGAATAAAAATAACATTAATATTTAATGTTGTTTACTTAATTATAAAGGTCTTATAAATGATCAGTAAAAAAAACTGTGTAAATGATATCTTACCAGGACATTCTGTGAATGGTTTTAAGTAGTTCGGTGGTATAAATTCTACATCATCGAAACCTTCATAACGCACACTTGATGCGGACAATTCTTCAATATTAAACCTAGTTGCGAAAGGCGGCTGTGCAAAATCATATGATGGAACTGATGGTCTTGTACTCCCGGCATCGGAATCTCTTAAGAAATTTGTTTCATCGGCTTTAGAGAATATTTAATCAAAAATACATTTTGCGTGGCATATCATTTTACATACGTATTCATCAGATAAGAATTCAATTACCTTGTCTTTGTTTTAGCTTTATGCGATGAGTTTTATAACGCGGCATTGCTATGACTAATCGAGTTTGATTCGAATTTTAAAGAAGTAATAAATAAAATACTTCTTTCTATGTTTCATTTCTTTTTTTTTAATAATTTTCTTATTATTTTACACGATATTCTATTTTTTTCTTTCAAGATGAAGCCACCGAAATCAAACCAAAATCCATGTGAAATTTTTAGAATTTGTAATTTAATTCTTTTGCTCAAGAATTACAAAATTTAGGAATTTGCATTAGTTTTATAAATTTATTATTATTGTTTTAGAGTTATGAAACGTGAATTTATAAGAATGTCAATGAAAAAAAAAACAAAACTATATTTATACAGGTAATCCTAGATACATGTGACTTCATACAATATTTTTTGCAAATAATATACGAATATAATATATGCTACGTAAAAATATGTTTTCTTTGTAAAACGAGCAGCTATTTAGGTAAATAACCATACAGGTGCACAATGGTTACACTTATATGGAGTCAGAGGCCAAAATACTTTCAGTAAGAATATCATCGTAAAGCATTGTTCACTCCATTATACAATTGTGGAAATTATTATTAAAATGAGTGTGATTGATACCTAAATATACACCTTTAACGCCCACTTTTTCCGCTTTCAAGTGAAATCATGAGGAAATAAATTATGCAATTTATTTGATATAAAATTAAAACTAAATTTGAAAATGTTATAACATAAAATCTTAAAACGCAATCTATATAGAAAATCAAAACTAGATGATAATAAAATTAATTTATACTTGTTTGGTTATTTTCATTGCTCAGATGTGTAAGGATCTGCTAATAATTGCACGATATTTTCATGAGTTGCTTACTAAAAAGAGTAATGACCCTGACAATTGCAAACAGATTTCTAAAAACTAGATCGCATTTTATTAAATTAATAAATAGTTCGGTTACTATGTATATAAGATGTGTGTAATAACATCTTTATACATAAGAAATGTGATAAAATCTGATAAAAAAATATGTGTGTTCGTCTTCTTTCCAAAGTTGTTGAGAAACCTAAAATCGCTTAATATTCAAGTAAGTTATTAGCACGTAAATTTAAAAAACAGATTTTTGTTAAATTCGGTTGCGTCTATCAGAAACATGATTTTCTACTTTCTTTTATTTTGTTACATAGTGGTATTTAGGATTTTCATTTCTTTGGCACTAGGTGACAGCATAGAATGTCAAAACATTGACTAATAATAATAAAAAAGTTCGATTGGGGTTATCAGGGAGGAACACAACTTTGACTTTTACAGAAGTTAAAATATATTCACGAGCAAAAAATAAAAATGGCAAGTGAAAAAATCAATTTTTTTAATAAATATTCAACAAGATGATGACAATAAAATTATTTTTAATTGAAGTAAATACCTCCCTCTTCAAGAGTAATTTTGGTTCAACATTTTGGTATAACATTTTAGGCATTTAAGTTAAAGGCAGATATGTTGAAAGTAAAATAACCTAACCAGGTACCTAATCTTAGCAAATAATTTGTAGTACATTATAAGGCAACACACAAATATAATGAAAGGAAATGTCTGGTAGGAAACAATATATATATTGTATATATATATATATATATATATATATATATATATATTGTATATATAATGTATATATTGTATACATTAATATAATAATATATTGTATACATTAATATATTAATATATATATATATTAATATAATAATATATATATATAATATATATATATATATATATATATATATATATATATATGTATGTATATATATAATAATATAATATATATAATAATATATATATATATATATATATATATATAATATATTAATATATATATAATATATATATATATATAATATGTATATATATATATATATATATATATATACAAATATATATATATATATACAAAATGTTATATTATATATACATATTATATATATATTGCATATTTTTCTTTGATGAATTAGTAAAGAGTCGCCATAACTCGGACATTTGAAAGAAACCCAGTTTTCGTAATAGTCCGTATTGTCATAGAATCGCCATCTTTGCTGAAATAGGCTAGAAAATCTTCTTGTCTATATCGAAAATAAGACACTTTCGTGTCCTTATCGAACAAATTCCATTGCTGTAATCTTGACGCACGACGTTCTGAATTTGATTTTAGAGTTCTTAGTCTCGAACAAGATCATTCAGATCAGACTGGTTTATAAAATGAGCTTTTCTCGAAGGACTTTTATATGCAGATAAAAAAGTACCTACGTATGCGTAACTGAATTCACTCCGCACAGAAAAATCATCTTCTTCATTAACACATATGGTGACGTTTAGGAGACATTGGAGGAAGAAACATTATTGTTTTGAAGAACTGGTCGTCGGGCAGATGAAATGTTCGGATATATGATTTTGTTCTTATTTTTCTCGTAAATCCACGTGTACCGGTCATGCGGAAATAACAATCATATTTGTGATTCTGTGGTTCTCTCTATATCATTGGTTTCATAAATAACATGATCTTTCTTTTTCGTTAACAAGACAACCTTTTAAAGCTTTTGCACAGGTATTAAAAGATATTTTTGGCAGTCAATATTTGTTTCTTTCATCGATAGGAAATCCTCAGTAATGTTTATAAGCATTATTAATTTGGGAAGTTATTGTCTGACGTTGCGATTTTAAAGCAAAACAAGAGAGCAAAACAAATCTGGAGAATTTTTGCAGGTCCAAGCCCTTGACATACTGTAATCTAAAACAAAAAATCCACTATAAATAAACTAAGTCTATGTGTAAATTTTGTATAAAACACTTACCATAATACAAAAAAAATATAAAACGGAAATAGTCCTTAGAGTACTTTTCAATATTAACTTTTGGTTTTGATAAAACAAACATCGGATAGGATTTGTCTCTTGGGTTTCGCAAGCAAGTGTTGAAAAAAGTTGTATTATCTTTCTTAAAAGTGTGTTTTGTACTGGGTTTTTATCACAATAATAAAAAGTCTTATCCTTAGAATATATTTGTCTTACTATAGCCATTAAAATGAACCCTTTACTTTTGCCCAAGTTAGACACCTGCCTTCTTGGATTATTTTACTTTCAACACATACCTCTCATTAAAATACTTAAAATGTAGAATTTATATTCTAAGAAATTTCTTATAACTTTTTGGAAATAAAAGAAGAAAAATCTCACTAATTTTGCAAGAAAAAAACATTTTTTCACTAATTTTGGTCAAAGTAAGGTACCTGCATTTAATTTTGATTAAAATTAGCAATAGCCAACCGATTTTCATGATTTCCATTATCTAAGTGCCTAACATCTAAAATTCTCGTTCTTAAAAATTTTTTATGACTCTTTCAAAAAAAAAAAAAAAAAAAAAAAATTACTCCAATTTTGCGAAAAATTTTTTTTTCGCAGCTGAGTTGTGAATAATTCCAAAACTGTTGAAAATATAAAAAATTATATTTAAATGATTTATAGGAAATTTTGTTCCTAAACGTTTGGTTGTACTTGTATGAAAATCGGTCAAGTCATTTTCAAGTTGTGATGAAATATATTGATATAACTACCATGTTTTGGGCGAAAAATTAGCAACAAATTTGAGGCCGATGGAAAAAAAATTTAAACGGATTTACACTCAGCTCATCAAAATCATTCCATTTCATATAGCTTTATTTAAAGACAAGAAAATTTTTTGTTTTTTGTATCAGAAATTCTCTCATTTTACGTACTTTCTTATCAAAGTGTCCCTATTATTTTTTACATGACTGTATATTTAAATGTATGTACATCTTTAGGAACAATAACAAAACATAAGTAGTAAAACGGTATGAATTTATATGTTTTTTTCTTGTCCAACCTGTTAAAGAATTGTTATTACGATCGTTTAGATTTGTCGTTACCATCAACAATAGTATGGACTAATTCACATGCATATATATACGCACATATCACTCCTTTACTGCAATCGAAATATTTTTATAAACATGTTTTGGTTTTTGGTCTGTAAACATATGTGTAGCACCTTAAACCAAATTTATGCATAAATATAATTTATCCTTACATTAATGTATTACTATGTTAAGATAAAGTAGCGATATAGTAGTTAATTATAACGATGAATAAAAAAGTATAGGACTCAACTCCGCTTTTGTACTTACCGCACTTTTTCCAATACATTAGATTGGGCAAATTATTACTTTACAAAAATTTATATTTTAACACAAGAAATCGTTTTCTTAATATTATAAATTGACTAAAACCAATTTTTAGGCCCTATTGAATTCCGTCAATAAACGTTTTTATTTACCACATCAATTATCAACTATTCTGTTCACAAATATGATAACAACTGAAATGATTGCGACATCTAGGTCGATTTCCAACACTAAAAATATATAAATTAACATTCAACTGACTAAATTGCCAAATAAAAAAGCAAACTCTTTAATTAACTAACTATTGCTTGTGGTATGAAAACATTAATGAAAAATCCTATTTATTTTGACTGATATTTTGCAGTACGCTTAGATTTACAAAGAATGTTTTAGTGGGAATTTGTTTACATGCCCAGTCAACATTTACATGTAACAGTAACTTTGATTCGACAGCATGCAAAGCTAAGGGAAATCAAAGTTTTTACACGTACATATGTATATGTATGTAAGTACGGTTTGGACTATATTTGTATACTGCTTATTGTTTACACCCCAACACAAATTTAAGATTTAAATATTAAATGGTTTTATGTAACGCATAAGAAATTATCTCAAAGAATAAATAAAATACACACATATGTATGTACTCGTATGTACCTTTAATTTGTTATATTCAAGTTCGTGTTTTTTGCTTTTTACAAAATTTTATTAATTATTTGCTCCAAAATTATAGTGCAAACAACACATATACACATATCAAAACAGGTCCTACTTTACACATCGGATATGCCAACAACAAATGATATAACTGTAGCCATATACCCAGATGATACTGCTATATCAGCAAACAAAACTTTAACTGTGCACCATCTACAGTTCAAAGATAATTAAATGTTCTACAGCAATGGTTCCATAAATGGAAAATTGATATAAATACGCTGAAATCTGTCAATGTTCCATTTACTCTCAGAAAACATGATTACCCTCCAATTTTTACCAAAAAAGAATTGTAGCAAATATCTGGGTATGTATCTTAAAAGATCATATAAAAAAAGGAGATCTTCCTAGCATCAAAACAAGAAAAATGTACTGATAATTTTGGGTCTAAAATCTTAACTTAGTTTGTAAAACAAAATTAAATTGCAGAAGGTTCTATAGTACAGAACTGTGGGGAACAACTAAGTCTTAATCGACTTAGCGATCATATCAATTTATTGCCAAACATACTTGTCTTACATTTTTCGTAAAGGTAACTTATATATGTATCTATATATTGTGCATATACATGTATGTGTGTACATATGTACATATATATACAGTGCACTCGTTTTCGTCAACATTCCAAAACATCAACCTTTTTTTCTAACATTGTCTACTCTAGAACGTCAACTAAGCCACAAAGTAACAGTTAAAACACATACATATGTACATAAGTCCGTTTATTTTACGAAATTAGTTTCGAATTTACCTTATAATTATTATACATTTGTATTGCCTTTCACTGTTCGGTTGATTTTTGTGCTCGTTGGAAGCCTTTTTTTGTTTCTTTGGATTTATATTTTTGTTAGGCTTTATTTCTTAAAAACAGAGTTGGGTCTATTGTATTGGATTTCATTTTCCACTACTTTTAGTGGTAGTGGAAAAAATAGTGCATTATCGCCCCTAACAATCAGTAGTAGTAGAAATTGAGTGCACTAAATGAAATTATTTTAGTGGTAGTGGAAATTTAGTACACTAATTATGAATGATTTGGTAATTGACTAGAAATCCATTGGCACTGTAGTGGAATGCAAAATCAGTTCAACTGCTTCAGTTCCACTATCGTTTTCATTTAGGGATGAACTGTCATATACTTTCATACATAGACATAATACTATTACATGTATACTTAGCTTAAGTCAATCATAAGTGAACACTTATGATTACGATTGCATTACCAGTAAAATTGAAGTAAAAATAAATCTTTATTGATAATAAAATTTCGTTTGCATTGCCAGTAAAATTTTTGCTGATTAGTGACAATTTCTACTACTGATCACAAATTTCTAACCACATATTTTAGTTTGGCAATTTATATTTACAACTTTATTCATATCTGATAAAAAGAAACAAATCCAAATTGTAATACAATAGAAAAAGAATAAATTAAAGATATCATCCGTTTTTATCAACGACCGTAACAGTTATAGCAAATATTATAAAAATTATAATTTTATTATTATTTTGCGATTTTTATTTTTTAGTGCATTAATTTCCACTGCCACTAAAATCGTTTCATTTAGTGAACGCAATTTCCACTACCGCCAAAATTTTTTGAGTTAATGGTTAATTATTTTCATCTGCCACTAGTGATGGCTGCAATATTGCTGCATTAATGCTAAGTCGTTTAGTTGTAATGGAACGATAATGTATTATAAATTCAATGCAATAAATGCAACTCTGCTTATAACCGATACAAATGCTTTAAACTACACTATTATTATATTCTTATATTATATTTCTACATTTATAAACGTCAACAATCTGATAAACGTCAACACCCGCGGCTTTAATTAGTTGATCCCGAGTGCACTGTGTATTATATACTATATACTTACATATATATATATATTTATATATATACCACCCTATATATATACGCATATATATTAGGGTGGTCTTTAAATGTATGGAATTTTTTTTTTCAAATTAGAGACCGTAACTTTTGTGTGAAAATACGTTGTGCAAAAAGTTATGGGTGTCGGATAAAAGAAAGGCGTTAAGCATCGCCTCTCAAGATGGCTCCTGTTGGTGAAATATTTAAAATATAATTTATTTATTTGCTTTAGAAGACGATAGAAATAACTTTTTGCTATAATTTTATTAAATTTAATTAAAATTTGTTGCAAACAATTTGATTACAAAAACTTATGCGGAATTAGAACTTAAATAATGAAGAAGCAAGTAAAGTATTTATATTTTGAAATCAATGAATTTTAAATTAATTTTTTTTTAATATTCTAAATTTTCTAAGGTGCTTGTGTTGTTTTAGAGCAAGCGATCGACCTTTTATATTTACCATTCAGTCATCACATCTATGACTTAAAGAAGTGTTTTCGATGAAAATATCATTAGGGTCCACTGTTCAATTACTAACTAATTTACTAAATAACTTTATGACTGGTATTAAAGATCAGAAAATGAGAGATGCAATTAATTGAGAGTGTATTTGGGATTATTAAATTTGCATCTCAGTCTTAAAGTAAACTACCATATGATGATTATAAAGAAATTCTTCAGTTGAGTATAGTTTTTCTTGATGGTATAGTTTTTCGTTATGTACGTTTAAAAAAAAATAGAGCATGTCATCATGCCCGTTGGATCTCGAAAGCTATTTATTGCCTTACGTTGTACTTATTTTGAAATGAATTTAAAATGACACAATTGAAATTACACAGTATTAGAGATATAGTATTTGTTTATTTGTTGTAAAAGTGGACCTAGAAAGGACTGCAGCAGAAGCATGATTATAAGAGCATTGATGACAAGATAAGTCGTGCGTCACTTAGCAAATTAGGTAATCATACATATGTGGTATTTAACTCCAAAAACAGCGTTGGCCTTCTTTGATCCAAAGGTATTATATGAGTATTATAGGAGTTCATGGTGCAAGCTCTGGATAATCATGCTAATTCCGAGTTAAAAAAATCGGTCGTAACTTTTCCCGCTATAATCCAATATCTCAACAAGAATATCAAATATTTTAAATCGTAAAAATCAGATCACCTTTTTTAAAGGTTTGGTATTCCAACGGCCTTTTTTAAGAAAGATCCCAAGCTGGGGAAAAGCCCGATGCTACAGACATTGTAAGTGAAGGTTGGATGGGTTTTAACTGTCAAATATTTATTTTTTCATATGATTCATTTATCAAAAATTCAATAAAGAAAATTCAACTTATAGGCCATAATCGATTCCCTATAGACTGCTCCACACTACGCATCATTTTTTTTGGATTACACAAAAACAATTGGCAAAATAGCAGCAAAAAATAAACAAAATTCACAATCGAAAGTATAATAACAATGTAATATATTACTAAGCCATGCTTCTCATGTACATTTACATTTTAAATTGTGTTGGGAATCGGATCCAGGCAAGAGGGCTTTGTTTTGTGCCTTTGATATACATTTAATTTTATAGTAGGTTTGGAATAAGACTAATTCGAATCGGATACTAGATGTATGTGCTTAGAAATTTTATTCAAATTTTTCTTATTGACATAAAACTATAGTATACAATCGAATAAGTTTCAATTTATAATAACTTTTGTACTGCTGGGTAAAAACTAATAAAACTAACATTTATCTGTCTTATTTTATTAATTTTCATTTATGCACGTACATACATACATGCAGTTACACAGATAATGCTACGTACCTCTTAAAAATGTTTTTACTTTAAATTTACTTAAATTTTTTGCCTGCCGTCACAACCGAATAAGTTAAACTTGATCTCGAAACTCAATATCGCATAGCCCCAGAAATTTCGATTTTTGTCCGTATGCTTCAGTGAAAAGTCCAGTCGCTTACTTTTATTGAGTTCGCTTATAAGAGGTTTATTTCTTGATTCTCTTCTATGGACTCTGTTTTTTCTCAAAACACTACGAACAGTTTCTGAATGCACTTTGCTTACTTTGAAAATAATTAACTTTGTCACTGTACACATATGTATATGTATATATTCATAGTTAAGCGTTAGTTCAAAATTCATCATTTTATATTTTCGGAAATTCTTTGTTTTGTTTTATGTATGGCAACATTTTTTTATTTTCCATTTTATTAATATAGAGTATGTATGGAATACGGTGTTGCCATTTGGCGTAATTTTTTTACGTTTTTTATTGTAAAATTGTGTAAAGATATTGTGGAAGATATTGTGAAAACAAGAGGCAAATATTTTCAGTTTTTCATACTTCTTAACTTCTGAAGCAACTATTTCGCGATAAATGCGAGTAACGTATTAATAACATATGAAGCGTACCATTATATATGAAATGGACTGTGTTGTTTGCTCTTGATAGCAGCTGAAATTTCTCGCACGGGTTTTGTATCTACTTTTTTCTCGATGTATGAACTTGTATTTAGTTATAAATACAAACATATGTCCATATGTATATAAAACAAAAATACATAGTAAGAAATATGAGAATGTGTCCAAATCATTCTGTTATTATTCGATCAAATTACAACATTCGTATATATTCAATGTTACACGTACATACATACAGTAGCGAGCAAATGTGAGCACATGGTTTGAAGTTGAAGTGAAAAGTCTATGTAAAAATATAAATACGCAATCAAATAACACATAACTTCACACATTTATTCCTTGTTTAGTCTTTTAATAAAAAGTATCTAGTTCTAGAAGAAAGTCGTCTCTCAGTAAGTCAGTACTCCAAGACACACCGCTAAAATTGTTAAAGAATGGCTGGCAGAACAACAAATTCGGGCAATTGATTGGCTAGCATAAAGCCCTCATTTCGGTTCAATGGAGAATTTTTGACAATAGCAAAAAAATGCCTGGAAAATTTCATTGGGTTTCGTGGAATATATTGGAATTATAGCAACAAATATAATACAAATAGAACAAAAGTTCTCTAATTTTTTGAATAATATTGCTACGTTTTAACCTTTTTAAAACGTTTGAGTTCGCTTAAATTGCGTTAAAATAAAATTAACACCACTTTATTGTTGTTACGATTTTTTTATTTACTACACTATAACTTTTATATAGTTTGTCTTAATACAACAACTTTACATTCGCTTATACAACACTTTTAATTCTGCTTAAACACGTCTTTATCTTATGACAGCAACACGATAACTAACTGACGTGTAGATAAAGCAGCCTCTTTATATACCTAATTGCCTACAGTTTGGAAAGTTCCGGAAACGCAAATAAGTACGGAATTGACAGAGTGACACATAATTGCCAAACATACCAAAATCCCACAATACAGTTTTAAAGGCACTGATGTCTGTTTTCTTTTTTGGCATTTTTAGTTTCGTAACAATATTGTAAAGAGTATGCCTAAATACATTAAAAGAACCATAAAAAATTAAAATTTAATTTAATTAAAAAAATATTGAAAATATAAGTTTCTCTCTATTTAATAGAAACGTCCAAAACGGAGCCTATGCTTTAATAAAATATTTTTTATAAAATGTCCTTTCTTTCATTCCGTAATTAGCACTTGATATGTTTTTTTAAAGGACTTAACAATGATTAAATATGTGAGGTTTTATTTTATTTGATTGTGTACTTACTTTTTGCAGGAACTTTTCAATTCAACTTCTTAGCATGTGCTCACTTTTGCTCGCTACTGTATACAAATAAATTTAAATTAACTATCTGTTTATGTACAGATATCAGATATCTATATTAATTTTTTCTTTTGTGCAGATAATGTGTACATAAAAGTTGCTCACAAATTAACATCATTTGGAGATAAGATAACATCCAATATTTTATCGATTTTTTTTCTTTTATAACTTTTATTTAACTTCTTTTTTTTAAGTTTATATTTATATGGTTTATGTATTTGGTTTTGTTTTACTTTATCGATATGAAAAAAAATATTGAAACAAAGTTTACAAGAGCAATGAATTTGAGGGTTCCAACAGATTTTTATTGAATTTATGTTGTAGATTTCTTTCGTTACTAATATTTAAAAAGCACTTGTATATTTGTTACATTCTCTACCAATATCAATGTCAACAGGCAAATGAAAACCGATTGTCATAACTTCGGTTGAAATATATATTAATTCCCATAACATTCCATGAAGGTACACGGGGACTTCTCTCATTCAATGAGCTGCACCCGATTCTATTTTTAGACTCATTGAAAAGGACCTACAGTTTAACGCCGGCTGTGAACGACAAATGAATTAGAGAAAATTTCAATAATAGGAATACTCTTAACCAGTTACTAGCTAATGGTATGAGGTGATCCGCTGCTGAAAAACTTTTTCTTTTTTCAGATGGTCTGGCCTGGTATTGAACCAAGGACCTTCTGGTTGGTAGGCGGGTATATTATGTACCACACCACAGCGACACACATTTTTTTTACCAATTTTTCCTTACATTTTTGCCAGCTTATCAAAATGCAAATATACATTTTAAGAAGTGGTGAGATTCAACCACTACATATTAACTGATTATACATGTTATCTGAATGAGATTCAACCAGTATGTAACATGCAATATACTTGTATAGTATATATCACACACTAAATCATGAACTGTCAGAACACAGAATTTTCAAATGTTCAGGAGAGTCAAAAACTGCTTTTTAAAAACATGGATGTAGTTTAATAACCAAATTGAGTTCTACAGTGAAAAAAACCGTCTTAGAAGAAAAATTATTTAATTATTTTTGTAATTTTGTGCTTTAGTTTTCGAAGTAAGGGATAAATTTTGAGTTATGGCCTTTTAATCGAATTTTGTTCATTAAATGATGAGTATTATATCAGGTTATGCCTCTGTTTTATATTTAATATGATTTATAATAGATATTACCTGAATAGCGAACAGAATAAATAAACACAAGAAACAAAGATTTATGGTATATTATTTTTATAATTGATACAATCAACTTCATTCCAGAGTTTTAGTTGAAAAATTAAAATTAAAATACACAAGATGTCATGCCATAAATCTTTTTGATTACATTCATTAGTAGAAAAGTTATGTTCTCACTGTTCTTGGAAAGCTTTGAAATCGTAAAAGTTGTAATGGTCAGTTTTCGAATTTCATATGGTTCGTGTACTGTAAAGAAAGCAGATATTTAGTGGCGAGGTCTGTTACGAGTTATTTACATGCTAAACGATACAGGTTTTTGTCTGGTACACCTTCTTGTTAACGAATAAAGCACTAATGATTCTTGATAATATTGTCTGTTAGGACTCACTGAAAAATGGACGCCTTCAAAACAAATTCATCTTCTGTCATCTATGAAAATTCGGACAATTATATATGACATCAAAGAAAATTTATCGTCAGTCATATTTGATTTACCGTTGTCAGCGTTTGTTACGATTAATCAAAAGTGGTTAAAATTGACTGAACTCTAAACCAGCCGGTAGTAATTAAATCTAAGTTTCTTTAGTAAGTATGCATAGTTGCAAATATTTAAACTTATGAGCAGCAATGTGTTTGATTAGTAGTGACATACGATAACACTGTAACCCATCAATGTGTATGGTTAGGGTTATGGTACTATATTAAGCCACATTTAACTGAGCTTTAAATCAATAAAATAAGTTAAGTATACATATGAGAAAAGCCTACATAATACCATTTGTATGTTAATATTTGTATTTATTCAATTTTGAAAACCGCGAAATTTTACTGTTTACACAGCGTAAGCGTACATTCAGAGTATATACAATAGAATCATGAAAAAGTTAACAGTTGTTAAAGGTAAGCAGAAATTTTTATTGGTTAAAAAATAAAAAGTAATCAATTTTAATAGTTAATAGTTCATATAATTAAATTGGAAAAAAATATTCGCAATGAGTCGCAAAAATAAATTTAGTAATCACCCTTTTTATCTTTTCTAGCACAAAAAATTTCGAAAAATGATATCGATTCGAGAACCATAATAAGGGTGAATAATCAATTTCGGTTCCTGACAACGCAAAGAAAATATTACTGCTGTTGTAGGTGGTTTGATTGCCTCTGATGCATTGCCCTTTTAATTATTTATAACATTCAACAAATTGCGTACGTTGTTACGAGCTTACGGATTTGATGTTTCGAGTTGACGTTTATTAAAGTTCGTTCTAGAATCGCAGACAATACATTTATATATTTTTCACTGCCATATGTAAAAGTAAACGAAAATCAGTTAAGCATCTTCGAATAGTATCGGGTGAGTCTTTCGTATTTTAAAGTTGATACGATCGTATTTTTTTGATACTATTTAACTTAAAAAAATGACGTAGTACTCCTCAACAGATTTGATACTTTCATAAGCATTTCCCTATTTCTACATTTTTTACATCCCTTTGTTTCAGCATTTTCCGTTTTTTACTTATTTTTAGTATTAATGGCAACTCGATTACAGAATGCGACAAAAACACATGAAGTTGAAATATCTGGGCACTAATAGGCACTATCGAATACATCAAGAATCTATTTTTGAAATATTCAAAACAGTTTTAAATTATTAGTTATGGGTAAAACAGGTTTTTCGTACTTTCAAGCACTTATAAGCTATTAACTTAGCTAAATAATTAACCCATTTTAGGTTTCTGATATGGAAAGAGGAGCAACAGAAATAGAGAAGTTTTTCCTATACTAAGGGATATTCAATAGGGATATCTCTGTATTTACATAAGATCCCTGGAGACTGTGCTTTACATGTCGGGTATTGTTTATAAATAGCGAGAATCTCTGAATGACATAGCGAGATATTCGACGGTTACTCCAACAAAGGTTCATGGATGTACTTGAGCAGCAGATGCCACTTTCGGATAGATTGGGAACATCGGTGGTCTTCTTTGGGAGAATAGAGGGCTAGTGTTGTGGAAATTTCGCCAAATGGCGAGTGCACAATGGCGAAATATAAACACCTGCTATGAGACCAGAGGGATGTGGCCAAATTTGGATTATCGGAGAATGATGTTCAAAGGATGGGAATTCCATATCATAATTTTTGCAGAAGTTGCAATGATGAAGAGAAAAAGTTTGCCCAGAACTCGACGATTTGGGGCTTTCAGTGCTTGTTAGAGGAGATTCGACCATAAGGACTTCTTTTAACGTACGATCTGGACAAAATTCTTGGATGAATGTCTATCTGTTGCCAGACAAGAGCTGCGAGCAGCATGCTGTAGTAATGGACATGTGGTAACACAATGGGACCTACAAGTTGGATCCTACATAAACCGATGGTAGCCGTCAGATTAACCTAACATAACCTATGTTCAGTTAAGAATAAAATATACTTTGCTTTTGAAAATCCATTGGAAGTTGACAGGGTTATTTTTTAGCAAGGCAATTCATGAAAAAATCTTTTTTTTAAACTAATTACTCTTATTGTCAAAAAAGTACTCTCAAAAATTTTTTTATACTGGACTCAAATCAAATTTCCCATCACTGATTTCGATATCTTTCGAGATTATCGGTAATTTTGGTCAAATTTTAGTGACGTTCTTAAATAGATTTTTCTAGATGGTTTGTCTTATATAGCGTTGTTTGATATTTGTAGCCGACCAGTTACAGGTCTGTTTTTAATCCTGCTTCCTTTTATTTTGACCTAAATGATTTTTCTCTCTTTAAAACGACAAAGAGAAAGTATTTTACCAATGTTCGCATAAGATACGTGTTTTTTTTCATACAAATCGTTTTAAATTTATTGCTTTCCAAGAGTTAGGTGTTTACCTGGCGTTATATTGACTTCTTATAAATATATTTTTGTTATTAACAAAACGAAATTCAAAAAATTTTTACATTTTCCGCAAATTATACTTCTAATAAAAAAAACTTTTTTTTTTCTACAATTTCAAATTGCAACGTTATTCCATATAAACAACAAGTGTGTCCTTATTTTTGCTTTACCATATATTGTACATTAGGGTGATACTTATTTTTCAACTTTGTTGTTTCGAGCGTAACTCCCCATGAAAATGTTGGTTGTAATTTAAAAATATTGTGTAAAAAATATTTTCACTATCAGTTGGAGTTAAAACGTGGAGCATCGCTCTTGAAATTCAGTGCAAAAGTAATTACAAATTGAAACTCATCCGATTGTATACTATTATAACAACAACAAAAATGTAAATAATATTTTTATGCATTTTTATACAATTCGGATTAGTCTTATTCCCAAACTAGTGTAAAATTAAATTTTAATCGGAGGCAAAACACAAAGCCCTTTTGCTTGCATTCGATTCCATCTAAATTGCCATCTAAATTTGAATCAGCGGTTATTTCGAATCTGGCAATACTATTCTGTCAAAAAATTCAGTATATTATGAATCGATTTACGTTTCAGTAACGTTGGGATTTATTGGAAATTTATTTCCAAAAACAAAGACAATTGGTCAGAAATTGCCAAAAAATCAACAACAACAAAAATATGCAAATATCATCTTTTCGGATGAAGCTCATTTTCATCTTGATAAGCAAAATTGCAGTATATCGAGCTCAAAAAACCCAAACACGGTCTTACAGAAGCCAGTGCACCCATAACGAGTGAATGTTTGGTGCGTCTTGTTGAGCGGAGGCATCATTGGCTCATATTTATTTGAAAATGAGGACGGCGCAACTATTACAGTCAATGAAGACCATGATAACCGATTTTTTGTGCCTGCTCTTCTGGAATTGATATGAACGATATTTGGTTTCAACAGGATGGTGCAATTTGCCACACATCTCATGCCACAATCGATATATTGCGTCAAACGTTTGATTGCCGCTTAATTAACTGAAATGGTGATGTCAGTTGACTGCCAAGAAGCTGCGATTTGACACCGTTGAACTATTTTCTGTAGGGCGCCGTTAAAGTCAAACGTTATGTTGATAAACCAAAGGCAATTGAGCATTTGAAGGCCGAGATACGACCTCATACACTCGAAAAATTCTCGAAAATTGGTCCAATCGAATGGGGTACTGTGACGCCAGTATCAGCAGCCATATGAATGAAATAATATTTCATTGGGACCTTTCAAAAAGTTCGTTGGAATACCAAACCTTTGAAAAAAGTAATGTGTTTTTTGTGATCTAAAGTATTCGATACTTTTGTTAAGATATTGGCTTTTAGCGTAAGGAGTTACGACCAATTTTTTAACTCGGAACTAGTGGGATTATCCAGAGTAGTACCATAAACTTTTTCGACTCATATAATATCTTTGGATCAAAGAGGGCCCCTACGCTGCTGTTTGTGGAGTTGAATACCACATATGATTACATAATTTACTAAGTGACGCACGACAAATCTTTAAGCAACTTGAATCCTGCATTGAGGCTTCTGCGGCAACTGGTTCTTGTATCCTTTTTTAGGTACAGCCTTACAATAAATGTACAGATATCTGTTATACGGTTTAATTTCGATTGTGTCATTTTAAATTCATTTCAAAATAAGTATAACTTAAGGCAATAAATAGCTTTCAACATTCAACGGACATAAAGAAAATAACTTTTTGAGGTAAATAGTGAAACTGTACCATCAAGAAAAACTATACTAAATTGATGAAGTTCTTTACAATCATCACGTGGTTGTTTTACTTTAAAACTTTGAGATACAAATTTAATCATCTCAGATACACTCCCAATTGCATCTCTCACCTTCTCATCTTCAATACCACTCAAAGTTACCTAGTTTTCTCAATTATATTCTAAGCGTCTCTAAGCCTGCCTAAAATGTGTGGTTTTGTTTAAAAGCACGTTGTGGACATCGGATAAAGGGAAGACGTAGCGCATCGCCTCTCAAGATGGCCTCCGTTGGCGAAGTAATCAAAAATAAAAATTTTTTTATTTGCTTTAGAATACGATAGAGTTATAACTGTTTTGCTATAAATGGTCGTCTAAAAACTAGCCGTTCAAATCTCAATATCGAAGCAGTACGTGAGAGTGTCGGTGACAATTCAGGAACTCAATTCGGCGTCGTGGACAAGAATTGCAAATTTCAAAAAGCTCTCTACAGCGTATACTCACTAAAGATCTTTGTCTTCATGATTAAAAAATTCAATTATCACTACAACTGAAGCATAATGACCATGTACATCGAAGAGTGTTGTTTGAATGGATTACTTACTGAACATCACAGTGTAGAATGATATTGTGGCCAATATGTGGTTTCAACAAGACGGTGCCTCATGCCATATAGCCCGTGAGATAATTACAATTACAAACATTTCTAGGCCCCCTATATCGTGTGATTTAACTCCATTCAATTTTTTTAATGTAATTTGAAATCACAGGTTTATGTCAACAAAACCATTACTACTCGTGGATTAAAGAAGGAGTTTCAACGCTGCATAAATGAAATTCAGCCACATTTATTTCAACAAACGAAAGCGTATGTGTATGCAAAGCAGTAGAGGCCATTTGCCCGATGTGTTATTCCATAAATAACGCTATCCTATGTACTTTATGATTCAATAAAAAAGAAAAATAGCATTCAGAAGACTAAAAACTGTGTTTTCTATTTAATTCAAGTCTTGCGTTAATTTTGGGACACCCTTACTTATTTTCAGAAACCATAACTTTTTCATGGGAAACCTCTTAACTATTCTGTAAACATTTGATTTGATTCGATATCTTAATTTTAACACGTGCCGCATTAGATCGTACATACCGTACATTGCACCTATAAGTTTAAAGTTCAACCTCAATGCGAAACATGTTAAAATTAAGATATCAATTTCAAATTTTCACAGAATATTTTTTTTTGCTAAAGAGAACAATTTAAGAGCTTCCTCACTGAAACATTAAAAAATATGTGCCATATAATGACAAATCTTCTTTTTCAGATTATATACATAACACCTGGAGAGTAAATAATTGAAAAAATTCAGTTTCATAACACAATAGCTACATGGATACTTTGTTTGTCACAAAAGGGTTGAAAAAAGGCATATATAACTTTTTTTGTATCTCGTATAGATTAACAAGAATCTGAAGCCAAAAATATTTCATCATGTACGATTTTATTCTTTAGCCCTGTATGTATATTTTACAAATAAATTTATTAAATAAGTACAATAAGGTAATGGTATATTTAATTTAAACCCAAAGGCAATTGAAGACAAAATCAACGTCAATCTTGCTGAAAGGCCTGACAGACAATCAAATATGTTTGATCAACATTTGTGCCTAACGCAAATAAAATGTTTGAAGAATATCAAACGCATTTTATTATATTACATACATAATTCAAATGCACACACATGACCATGTGGCCTTATTTTTAACGTACATAATACAAATGTTGATCAAACATATTTGATCGTTTCTCAGGCTTTTTACAGAATACCAAACATATGTTGACAGTCATCTATAAATGACAATATTGAAGATAGGAATACTAATTTGCAAAAAAAAATAAAAATAAAAAAAGAACGGTCTTGTGTTGAGGAAGCACAGTGGCTAATTTTAATTTTTTTTTTGTTGTAAAAATCATAACTTTTGAAATAATTAAGATATTAAAAAAAAAAAAAATTCTTCATAATCGCTTCATCACTAAAAGATACCACCTCACTTACCATTTTTTGAGGTACCATATAGTCGATAATCAGTTTTTACGACGTTGCTTGTTTTAACATACGCTTGTATATATCTCGATAGCCATATATACAGGATTAAGGCTCCTTTTGGAATTTTAAAGCTATTTCCGAATTGTCCTTGAGATTTCATCATGAATCATTTCGATAAGATGAAAAACATATGAATAATCGATATAAAAAATGTAACGTTGTTTTCGTCAACAACATATACTCGTATTTCAATATTATATACGCAACAAAAAATAATCAAATTATTTTTAATTATGTTCCTTTTTCAAACACTGCTGATAACTTTGCTTATTATGTTTAACTTTCATATAGCGGCCAAAAACTATCGTAAAGATAATAGTTTTGAACCATATTTCACTTATAAAATATCGAGAAGGCTAATTAGGCATTGCATTATAAAAACCTAATTTCAACTGCTAAACACAGGGGTGGTAGCATTATGGTTTGCGTGTGAATGGTGACAGAAAATGCACGAAAATTGATTTTTATAGAACATACAATGTGTAAGCACTTATACCTGAACTTTCTGCACCTCAAGCTCAAAAAAAGTGAGTCGCAATTGGGTCTAGAAGAAAATATTTTTTTTTTGTAACCAGATATCGACACAAAATATACGTCATATTTGGTCAAGGAATGGCTTTAATATAATTGTAAGTAACTGTATGCAACTCCACAATATCCAGATCTTAACCTAATAGAATACATCTCTGATTAGTTAGAAAAAAGGACTCGAAAAGACAAAATCCCTTAAAAATGCGTTGTCAACAGAATGTCTAAAAATAACTAAAAATTGTATCAAATGATTAGCCAGAAGCATGCATCGACGTCTGCAAGTGGTAGTTGTTGCGTATAGAGAGCCCGCAAAATATTTATTTAACTAATTTTCAATTTTTTTGTTTTCTTTCAAATAATTTTTATTAAGTGTACGTAAACCTTTTTGGTATAAATTAGAGACATTGCGGCTTTCCTAAACTGTTGTTTATAAATCGTACGCTATATTTTAATGAAAAGTCTGGTTCAATCATTTTTAATATACATAGAAATAATATATAAATGCATTACTAATTTTTTGTTTTAAAAAAGAATGTGTTTCACGACTATGTTTTTATAAATATAAAGTGTACTCAAACTTTTTTGGTGTACTCTATGTATGTATGTATGTATGTATGTATGTTTGAAGTTTATAGGCACCTAAACGGCTGAACCGATTTTCTTGAATTTTCTTATCTCTCTGTAAAAAAATAAAAAATTTCGACTTGGCGGTTCTACGCCCATACAAAGTAAATATTTGTCCATGTCTTCAAAATGGTAACAGTTAAAGACTATAAATATAGTCAACAAATTATCAATCAAAAAGTAGGCGGAATCGGATAATAGAGTATGGTACCTTTCATATAATGTAAATATCGGTTTTTGTATATTTTGAGAACGGTAATAGTGGAAGTTTTTGCATGTTGTCTAAGTAATGAAGTCACTTTAATTTTTCTTAAAAAAATCCGAAAATATATAAAAGCTTAGATTTATCCAACTGTTATTAAAATGAATTAAAACACCTAAATATAAAAAATATATATATATAAAAATTAAAATAATCTTTAATTTAATTCTTTTCTTCAATTGCGCGTTTTTTCCCGTCTTGAGCGATTTTTGAAATGAAATACGAACAACCTGAAAATAGGATCTAAAATATTTGTGCATAACAAAACGAACTTTTTATTTATTTGTTATCAAGACGCGCTTTTTGCATAAATGAAAGATCCTATCGGTGCACATTATTAATAAAACTACAATTGAAGCAAACTTAAACAAATCTCAAACCAAAATGAATTTTTTTCTCCTTTATTTATTTTGTTTACATAAAACATATCTTAATATTATCAGTTTGTTTGTCGGTTTCTTTAGAGATTCCATTTTCGTTCAAGTTAAATGTAAAGTATAAATAATTCAAATATTGTCGTTCAAAACACAACAAGCCAAGGTTTTTTCTTTGAAATCTTCCTTTTAACAATATGCACTATTTCCGAATAAAAGTGGTTTGATTTCAAACATCCCTCTTTTATGTAAATTTTCATTATAATATATTATTATATATTCTTCACTTGTAGTAAAAAATTTATTTATGGAAATTCAGAAGGAGAAATATTCGTAAATAATTATACATGAAGGCTCTAGTAAGGTTGTTTGTACATTCTTAACTTATATTATTAAGTAGTGCTTATATAGTTTACATATTATATAACTGTATAGAAATAAACGCTGGGTTGTTTCATTTTTCCCAAAGATATGTTTTTCATATGTCATTGATTACACGCCGAGTGTCGATAAAATTAAAGTTATGTGTATTACATTTTAACAAGATTTAATAACATTTAAAGAATACAATTTTTTAGTATTTTTTGTTTTATGAGCTTGTCCCATCCGATGTTGTCCGGGATTCTTTATACATAAGGTTGGACATCACAGCGTTTATTATATCGCTAAAATAAATAAACAAAAGCTGCAAGAACAACTCTATACGTGCTATTTACAAATAACCAAATCTACAACAACAACCATTAGTAGAGACAAAGTAAATACAAATAACGGCAACAACAATAATTAAGCAGCAAAGAAAACACAAGTAACAGACAATAAACAAGCAACAACAAACACTAAGAGCTGAAAAAGGTAGATGTTTACATACGCATGGCTACGAAAGAACTAAAAAGAAATTTAAAAAAAGAAATGGAATCTACCTGTAATATCGTGAGGTTCGAGAGCTTTCGATGTGTTGGTTACTCAACCATATAAAAAGCACATCGTTGCGAATAGTAATCAGTTTATTTGGTGTAAACTCAGTGAACAAGTTTATGTGTCGTAAACTCAGCGAGTGCAGTTGAAGTAAAGCTAACTCAGCGAATGTATTATTGGTGTGAAGAGAGTTTATAAGGAGTCAACTCGTGAAGCTAGCAGTGAAGTAAAAACCAGTTTAGTTGGAGCTAACTCAGTAAAGAGAGTTAAGTGTGGATAACCTCTGGTTGAAAAAGGTGTGATCGAACCTAAGTTATAACTACGATCGGGTTGGAAGATCTTTAAGTAAAAAGATCTGTCGAGTAATTGTTGTTGTTTACAAGATTGTAAACAGACAGAGTAATTAAGAATAAAAATTGTTATTGCCTGTAAAAAGATTACAAGCAGTGGTGCACTAAGCTGTGTTGAATAAAGGATTTTTTTAATTAAAACCAAACACAAAATTTATTTTATTTTAACTACAATCTACGAACTCATAAAAACACGTTTTTAAAAAGGTAAAAACATAACAATATGTACAATAGTATATAGGACAACAATTGTTTGTATACTGTCTCAGAGTGATTATTTATTAATTTGAAGTATCACTAATAAACAAGGATTACTTACTATATGTATATGAGATATTCCACGAATGCTTATCCAATTTCGTCTATTTTTTGACCGATGGTTTGTATTTAGACAAAATTAAGAAACTTTTATTCTAATCATTCTCAAAATCAAAAAAACAAATATTTTCTTTGTATGGGAGGGAGGTGCCAGTTAAAGTATGAATCGAAGTATCAAATCCTACTCAAATAACTTCAACAGGAGCAGAAATAAAGGAATGACAGCTTGCAGTGCCATCTGTTGAGAATTTTTCGACTTTTGTTTTTTCTTAAACCTTTGCGTATCAATTACTAGCAAAATTGCGAAAGGAAGTATCCAATTTGGTGCAGTCGTTTTCTAGCTTAAAGCATCCAAACAAATCACAATCCATTTTTATATATATACATAGATGAGAACTACTATAGAGATAACAATTTTAAAATAACACCTCCTAGGTAAAGCTAAGTTAGTCGCAATTATTCCTCGTAGTGTTCTCTTGAATACTACAGCCTCTAATATGGGTGTTATCCAAGAAGCATGTACCAGAATTGAAACGAATTTCGAAAATTGTCATGAACCATCCATGAACTAATATTAAAAAGAGTGTTTGATGAATACAACATGCCATTTTAAGGTCAAAACAGTTTCATTTTTTTAAAGCCGCAAAGTTTGTGGAAATCAAGATATTTATAAGACCGTTCATACGAGACAATGCTAGATGAAGAAAATATTCCTCAATAAGAACTAGAAGCGTTGAAGTCATGAGGATAATTTAAATAAGTGGGCTCCAAAGAATTATTTGAATTTGCTTTATCGGTTTAGCTTTTTTGACGAAACCATTTCTTAATCTGATTAATTAATTAAAATTAATAATTAAAGATTATTATCATACATATTTTAAAATGATTAAAGCATAAAAGACATTTTTTTCGGGATAATCGGCAAGCTTGGAATGTTGGAAAAATTTCTAGTTATCAAGGGCTAAAAACTTACAAACAATAACAAAAAATACAATATAATCGAAATGATTAATGGGCTAAAACGTAGATTTTGAAAAATTTTAGTAAATGATACAGCAGAAGTAAGAATTGCTATGATATAACGAATCGGTAAGGGTCGAGCTACAAAAACAATTTTTTTACAAGTAGTCTAAGTTGATTAACTCCTATAATATATTTTTTATGCCAAATATATTACTATTGATCTCATAATTCAGTCTTGATATTATTTTAAAATCGTTGTTTCTGTAGTAGTTTACGCAATAAACGTAATTAATATTGAAAAACCGTATTTTTAACTCCAAATGTTCAGCCTCTAAACGTTATCCAATCTTCTCAAAATTTACTGTACCAATTTATCCATATATGACTTTTATATAACCAACTTTGAAAAAACCTTACGTTTAATATGATGACTTATGGCAGTTTCATGCATCTATTGGTAAGCAGAAAACTTGCAACCATCAGTTTTTTTAAAATGGCGAAGTAAATAAACTTTCATTTCCATAACTTTTAAAGAAGCAAAAAAATAATTTTTGTTCTGCGGCTGCATTCAACTATGTATGTATGTATGTAAGTATGTATGTATGTACTTGTTTCTATTATATTGAATTTTATTAATAAATATATTTAAATATATAATTACTATTTACTTGAAATTTGAGCAGGTCCCTCCGTGGTCAGCATTTTTAAAAATTTTATGATGACGAATTCGTTGAAGGTATGAAATTTTACTTAATATTTACCATCACTGTACATTTTTCGTAATACAAATTTTTTTTAATGCAGGAGTTCAGATACTTTATGTTGATTTTAATCAATTTTTTTTATTTAGAAAACAAAGATACATTTTAGTTAAATAATTTTCTACTGATCGAATTCAATTTAGTTTGTTTCTGTACAGAACGTTTTATTGGGTTGTTGGCTAATGATAGTATTTATTTGTTTGTTATTCTACTTGTTGGCCATGATCGTATTATTATATGTAGTTGTCAATGCAAGTGTTGCTACTTTTTTATTAGGCTCACTAATAACACACATACAGATTTTTAATTAAAAAATAAAATACTTATCTTAAACAAATGCTTTCAAAATTACACATTAAAAATTCTACAGAATATTTTAAAAATTGTTTTCATTATGCGCGGATTTTTAATTTTTTTATTTTTAATAACAAAGAGGAAAATAAAACTGCATTTTTGACATGCATATGTATGTATGTATGTATGTATGTATGTATGTATGTATGTATGTATACGCCTATAAGAGAGCTTAAATGAATGTGTCAAAAACAAATTATACTCAATTAATTCTCTTGAATGCAAGTTAAAATAAAAAAAATTGAAATTGCGAATAAAAAAATAAGAAAAATTACATATGAATGTTTGTACGGTATGATGTACATATATTTACAAAGCATCAAATTAACGGGTATACATTTTTGCATAGCCTACTGCTCAAGCCAAACAAAAAATGAAGAACCAGGGCTTCTAGTTTGAAAAAATATTTCAACAAGTGGGTGAAAAGTTTTGCTTTTTTGTTATTAGTTTTAGCTTCTTGCGGTAAAAATGCCATGAAAACACACTCTTAGAAAACAATAAAAAATTTAACACAAATCAGAAATAAGTATAGCCCATTAAAATTATTTTTTTTAAACTATTTGTAAAACTTAAAATTATTTTATAAAAAACCCTGTAACATTCTTTTAGATTTAAAAACAAAATTTATATAAATTTATTTATGCTTGAGTCGCGGTTAAAGTGAACGTTGCGTATACGCAACGCTGTCTTAATGAGCCAAATTAATATTTACAGTTCAATATTTTCACCCGTGGTTTGCATAAAACAGAAAAAAATCATATATTTTCATTTTCTGATTTATTTCCTTTAAGAAAAAAAAGAAGCAAAATGTATTCGTAAGTTTTATTTGCATTCTCTTTAACGCAACTTTAAAATTGATATAACTTAAACATAGTTAGCGACAAAAGTATTCGAAACATTTGGATAATCTTCAATTATTTAAAAATCTAGAATGCTGTTTCATTCCAAATATAAATTTATTTAATTAAAAAAAACTAATGTTATTCAACGTATTTTTTAAATGTAGAAAATAAGACAAATTCTTAGGGATGAAAGCATTTATATACTTTATGTATGTATATGCCATACATATCGTACACTCTCATTATCATCATTCTATTGTACGATACTGCGACCCATGGGATCTATAGTGTCTTTTTGGTCTATAGTTTGTTCAGAAAATTGCTGCCTTCCTAATGAAAACCAGCAGATCTGACTTCATAATGACAGCCTATGTTTTCCTAAAAATTTCCATTTAAACCTATCAAGAAACCCACACTCATTTCGTTACTAAAATAACAACGTGTCAAAATAGAGAATACCAACATATCGTCGATAAAAGCGTACAACGACAACGGTGAAGCTATATTGCCGTTTTTATTTCGTTTTAAGACAAGAACCTTTGACTGCATTCATTAGTAGAACAATTTTGTACCCACTCTTATTATTTAGCACTAAAGTCGAAATGTCCGAAAAAATAGCCTAACGGCTGTATTTATAGCAAACTATTAATTTAGGTTTTAAATGTACAATAGTTATTATTATTATTATTATTATTTTTGTCTTATTAGCCAAAAATAAAAAATCTTACTTATAAACATGTAATAAAAGCAAATCAACTATTAAACGATTTTATTGGTTTGTTGGCAGCACCATCTTCTTCCCATCCCTAAACACAACACCCATAAAGAAATATAGGCCTTTTAACTGTTTCAGATAAAATCTTCTATTTAATAAAGCATAGAGAGCTCTAGAGCATTTAATGGCTTTGTTTGCAGTGTTCAGTGCTTTTTGTTGAAATACACTCTCAGATATTTAAGTGTATCACTTAAGATTATAATTACGTTTCCGTTTCGTAGTATGATGGAAGGAACACGTTTCTGAGATTTTTTAAAAGGGAACAAAATGGCCTGTGTTTTTTCAGTGTTCATTTTGATCTTTCATTTATTATAATACTTGGCACATGACATTGTGGCTTAGACTAAAACTGTTAAGTTCAAGGGTTCTTCCAAGTATAAGTCAGAAATATCTATCGGTGTTGATGGGCATAATTACTGGTCACTCCTTTACAAGGGAAACCATAAATAGATGGTGCAATTGCATGCCGGAATTTTGTATGTTGTGCTATGATGTAGAGAAGATAGGAACAGTAGTACACTTATTGTGCGACTGTTCAGTGCTTTACCGCCTGGTTTAAGCATACTGAAAAAGGACTTGGTAACCTGTTGGAAATTACAATGGGAATTAGTTGGGGCCTAAGGGCAATTATCTATGAAGATCTGCCTCACTATTTTTTTCTTTCTTATCTTTATAAAAATATGTATGTACTATCTCTATTTCTTTTGAATAGAGATGCGGTTTGTCGCACTACCATTCATATCCTATTCTATCCTGTCCTGACCTAGTATCCGAATTTATGAGTAGTTGTTTTAACATAAATTTGCATATGTTTATGTAAAAACATACATACAAATCGCATACTAAATCATAAACAGCCACAACTCAAAAAAGGCAAAAACTGTTTTTAAACCATTGTTGTAAAGTTAAATTGATCGGTTATGAATTTATGGTATGTCACCACTAATCGATCACAGTGTTGCCCATAAAGTTGGTTTGTTACATTGCACCTATGGTGATAATATGAGTCACATCTAACTAATCCTTTCGTTGATTATGTTTAAGCGGCCCAATTTTTGTGGTCGTTAGGGATTTGGTCTATGAACTGATTTATACAAAAAAAGCAATATTAATAAATTTTGAGTTGTGACTGTTCATGATTTACTGTGCGGCATGTATTTTTGTTTACATTTTATTTGATTACTTTGTAAATTAAAAATTTATAGAAACAATTCTAAGCAAAAATCCAAATCTCAATTTATTAAAGGTTTATAGAAGGTGCAAACCTAAAATACAAATTTTAAATTTATAAATGGTTTTTAAAGGCTTAATAAGCTATTTTTCATTTATGAATAAAAATTTTTGAATTTTTTGACATAAACCTGTTATAAACCTCTTTTTATAAATACAGTCGCAAGTCTGTTTACAAAAATTTATGTACAAAAAGAACTAAAATTAAATTTTTTCGCCAACAACTCTAAATAATGTACTATAGAACTTAAAAATATTTTTACTAATGGCGTCACAACTTGAAATAATACTATTTATGCAAAAAAAAAAAAACTACTGATCTACATAGTCACAACTCAAAATAATACTCTTTACTTTATGATGTTCAAGTGACACAACATAAAAGAGACAACTGTATTTTACCAGATGAAGAATACAGTGATGAAAATGAAATTTTCGCGGTAAATAGAGTAGTACGAATACTTTCGCCCTTAACTGAATGTTATTTACCAGACGGCCAAACTTTGTACGACATGTAAGCATTTTTTTTATATACGTCTAAATTGTATGCGAAGCAACGGGACAGACAATCAAATGACCAAGCGACACAGATTTTACGCACCAATTTCCATGATTTAAAAATAAAAAAAATTAAAAACATTAAATTAAGCTCAATTGCTCTGATGTAGTCATAAATAGCAGAATATCTACGTATGGTTGGTTAGTCATTAAGCTAGAGAGTAAATTGTGTTTGAGCTAATATTTGCGATACAATTATTATCATTATCAATTATTGATTGATGTACTAAAAAATCTGTGGGCATTACACATTTGTCCTTGAAATTTCTTTATTATGTATTTAAGGTACAGGTTGTAAATAAATTCTTTCTAAAAAAACAGAGCCATAATTGGTATTGCCATACAAATAAAAACTAAAAAAAATTATTTATTTAATTTATGCTGAAATTAAAATATTCATATAGAAACATTAATTGTTTAGCGCGTATCCCCTCATCTATTTATTTTATTATAGAAAAAATAAATAAATTGTGATATGTGGTATCACATAAGCGAGCTTGACCAACAATACTCGTAACACTCTCATTTGTTTTATTTTCATTTCGTTGTTTAGAACTTAAAAATAAGAAATTAATACAGTAGTAACTCGATTATCACACACAATGAAGCCAATAATAGTTGTAGATATGTACATATATAGCAATAACATCATTTTTTTCACTATTATTTCAATTTATGTATTTACAAAATATATGGTTTAAGTTCGTAGAGTGTATATATGCATATGTATTTATAAACATACATGTATATTTGGTGATTCAAAATACATAATTTGACATTTTTGTGAGAAAAAAAAATGCAGTTTGGATTGCTTTGAGTAAATTTATCACTTCTATGCTCTATATCTAGATAGCAATTCACAAATGTTGCAATTACCGCGTCAATATAATTGCAATATTGCAAGTATTGAGGTAGCAAATAATGCAGGGGATTAAGCTGAAAAATCGAGATTGTACTTTATATGCGTTAGTATTTAAGTGTCGAATGTACATTTATACTCTCTTCATTAGGTGTATGTGCATACATTGGTTTAATAGGCCGCTGAGAGATTTTTTTTTTTATTTAACACAAAAATAAATCTAAATTTATTAGTTTCACTTATTACACTGCAAATTCGAGTTATCATTTGTTTAATTTCATTCTAAAGTAGTCGTGTAGATGATGCTATGAATGTATATGTATTTAAGTAAGCACTACGATATGTCTTTAATGTTAAAATTGAATTTTATTATTTTTATTTTCCGTAATTTCAAAATTAATCACACTTTAAGATTTTTGTTTTTGTTGCATTTATATCGCAAGCACGATCCGAATAGATTACACAACGTTAAACAACTAAACTGGGAGCCCAACCGTCAAAACAGATCGAGTCTTAAATATATGTAACAAAACAATAACAACAATAATACAACTAATAAGACATGAGGTACTAAAGTGTGAGTAATAAATAAATGAAAACATGTTACCAGACTTGATTTTAAATTACACGAAAAGTCTAATGTTTATAGTCGATGGGAAAAAGCAGACGGGAAATTATTATTTATTTTATTTATTTTTAAATACACAATTCTTATTTTCCAAAGACAAATATTTTCTATGATTTATGAACACGGTCGAACTTCTTCCTGACTCAGATATTTTTTTTCTCCGTCAGCTTCCTCCATTTGTGTAGTGGTGAAGATCCTAGCTAATTGGTGGTTATCTTTACTTTAGCATTGTATTTTTTTCCCGGTAGGTGGCGTGTTTTTTCTGACCAGACGTCTGATGTTTGTCATCATCGCCAGAGGTATGCGTAGGGGTCAGGGGGCCTTTTTTCTTTATTTATTCTTTAGATGGAGTTGTCTGCTGGAGGGAAGAAGTTGAAACCTTTTTTTTATTATTAAACATTCGAAACCACAATTAAATTTTTTCTTCGTCATGTCCTCTTCTCTAACCACTACACCACGCCACCCCCGACAATCAGATATTAACAAATTATAATCAAAAGATAACCAAAGATAAAGCAAAAAATTGTAATCACAACTCTTTTCACTTTATTTTTTCTATTGTAAATGTGTGTTTCAACTGACAATTCAATTTTATCAAGAATTTCTCTAGAAGTATTTCTCAAGGGATGCCATATACGCTCTTTTAAGATTACACGTACTGTTTTTTACAAATTTAAGCTGAAAATATGCAAGAAATCTTAAAAATACTCTCTTTTATACAAATACACATATAATGATTAATTTCTTCACTTTAATTAAAATCGGTCAAGTCGTTTTCAAGTTATGATAAAATATATTGATATAACTACCATATTTTGGGCGAAAAATTTGCCACGCCCACTTAAAAAATTTGATAGAAAAAAATTGAAAACGGATTTGAATTCAGCGCATCAAAATCATTATATTCCATATAGTTTTATTTAAAGGCTTCTTTTGCTGTAGACCAGTGTATTTGCCATTAATATTCAATAAATATCTTAAATAATTTAAATTATTATTATATAAAGTTTTTTAAATAATTGTTGTGATATACATACATATGTTTTTTTCTGCAATATTTTTTAACATTATAACAGGATGATACATATGAATAAGATTCGTTTTACGTTTTCTAAAGCTCTGTTTAGACGATATTCAGATCTAACAATATTGTCAGAAAAATGTATAGAAAATGTCTCACCATCGTCTAAATTAACAATTTTTGTCTTACAACATTGTCAGGGAAAATATTGTCATATCATTGTCAGATTGTCAATTGCCCGAATTTTTAACATCCGATAACAACATTGTCTTAAAAAATACACAGTGAACAAAAAAAAAAAAAAAAACTTGTACAGTAAGTGTTCCGGTTTTCAAATTCAGGTATCACTGTAACCGTTGAAGATTTTAAGTCAATTTTTGTAATTCACTTCTCATTCATAATTCAACCATTACTTAATAGGGAGATCGATTATTGGACATTTTTCAAAAACCGGTTTTCGAATAATTCGAAAAATAGCACTTTATAAAAAGTCGGTTTTCGGTTACCCGGTTATTTTATTTAAAAAAAATTGTTCCTTATTTTTAAAGCGCGGAGCTGGACCACGTCGTTTTAAAAATAAGCAGAAGCTTATGGAGAGCTTAAAATTAAAGTGGCAATAAACGCTAACAATAATTCTAACAAATCTCATAAAAACTATACCAAAACGGTCTGCGGAGGCCATAAAAAACAAAATTTGTTACACAAAGTACTGAAAAATGCTTAAGTTTCGAACAGCTTCTCAAGGAGCTAAATTCGTTTTTGTTGTATTACTTAGTCGAGAATGGAATTAAAGGTTCGTTAATATAGTTATAATTTAGGTGCCTTAGATAACAAAAATTAAATGTTTTACTTTGAATAAATCTATTAGTAATACACGAGTCCTTAATTGCCCCGACAAGAATATGTGCTTAGATTTCGTGCAGCACTGAATGTAAATTTATGCACCACGTATTTAATAGTGTGTGTGTCACTGTGGTATGTTAGATAAGAACCCACCTTTCAACCAAGAAGTTGTCAGTTCGGTCCCAAGCCACACCATCTAACAATTTTCAACAGCGATATCATTTCACAACATTACTGGCGACTAGTTATGTGTATTTACTCTGTGAAAAACTTCACTAATTAATATATTTGCCGTTCGGAACCGGCGTTTGTGAGCTTTTTGGCTTTCAATAAGTCTAGTTGATCATTCTCCGTATATAAAAATTAATATTTATTTACAGAAAATGAAAAAGGTTATTTTTGCTCCAGAGTGCATATCTTTTCGACCTACCTTGGTTTTCAAGTTCTTAGTGGGACGTTCAAGTTTGTCATATATACAATAATAATTAAATTTATACAAATAGTTAAACGATGAGCATTTTTTCAATAAAAAATATACAAACGTAAAAGAATTATACTTATTTAAATTAACCGGCTATTTGTGTTTAATTAACCGGTTTATTCGGTTTTTTCGATAATGAAGATTTTGAAAAAATCGTACTAGACAAAACAAAAAAACCGGTTAAAACCGGTCGAATAATAACCATCCGATTTCTCTTCTACTTAATTACATAATTCCTCATACAAAATTTTAAGGGCAATTCATCCGAATTGTAAGTTTGGCAGTTTGAATTACACTTTGGACTACTAAAAAAAATCAATGTGATTTTCTACAATAAAATCACTTATTTAATAACTTCTTCCATTTTAAACATTAAAACAGTATATATATATATATATATATATTATATATATATATTTTATATATATATATATATATATATATATATATATATATATATATATATATATATATATATATATATATATATATATATGAAATCGGTGCTTATTTAAAATCAAATGAGTTGTAATTGATGTTCTCTGAAATGTGCCAATAATTTATATATTTTGTAAGTTCTTAAACGAAAGACGAAGTTAATACCAAGATACATGCGGTTTTTGTAGGTCCATTGGTTCGCGAGTTATTGACGTTAGAGTGAACCATTTTGTATTGCATAAGTTTTACTTGAAAACGAAATATGTTACAGCATTTAAACTTTGTGTTAGTTAATAAATACATATATAATATATAATACATACATATATAAGAATGTGTATTTGTATGCATGTTTGTTTGTTTTTTGTGCCTTATAGACAGCTCGGTTCAGCGGTTTCTTGAAGTTTTTGCAGTATCCCTCTGTATATCTGCAAGGACATATAAAGTGTATATTTATTTGTCTATATCTTCAGAATGGTAACAGAAAGATTCTCTAAATTTGGCCCAAGTAGATTCATAATTAAGCCAAATCATCAGACAAAATAAGGGTGGAATTACTCAAGTGGGCGTGGTACCACCCATACAAAGTAAATATTGATTTTGGTACATCTTGTGAACGGTTAAAGCTAAAGTAGCAGAATTTTGTCTGATTGACTTCATACTCAACGTTCCATACAAACTAAATATTGATGTCATTATATCTTGAGAACTGTTAAAGCTAAAGTTTCAGTATTTGGCTTGAACGACTTCATAATCAATGCAAATCATCAGTCAAAAACTGGGCGGAATTGGAATCAAATTAATATTTGATTTGTTTGGGAGCTACCAATACTCATCATCAGTCAATAACTGGAAGAGATTGGATAAGCGCACATTACATCTTTCATTCATACTAAATATTGGATTTTGTATATGTGGAGAGCAACAATTCTCAAAGCTTATATACATCCACAACAGCCAAAAGACGAGAATTACAGAAATTACGCTGCATGAAAACTATCGTTGAATATACAGTGTCTAACCTGAAAGTAAAAATAATTGAATTTTGACCGGAAGGGGACAAAATGGGGAAAAAGGGTAAAAGATGTAACTAAGACGGCATTTAAGATAATAATTAAGGTGGGGGTAGCGAGGCACTTCAATTAGCCAGTTCATTATAGCAAAAAAAAATGTATCAGTATGGGAATCGGTACATAAGTGGGAATTCAGAGAATTCAGAATTTATGTGGGAATTCAGGGACTTTTTCAAATACAGTCAAACTTTTGAAGCTGAAAATATTTACATATGTACAACATTATACCAAATAAAAGTAATAATACCAAATAAAAGTGGAGCAGCTGAAATAAAATCTCTAATAAAAACTCGCATGAAAGACTACAAATTAGTATTTGAAAAATATATTCGCCAAAATTAAATACTACCTTGATCAAAAAGTTTCCGGAATAACCCCTGCGTTCCGATTTGAGTTTTTTTTTTTTTTTGGTAAGTTGGTACATCTCTTGTTGATATTCCAGCTAAATCTTAGCCTCATAGCTTGACATTTGCCAAAGCTACATAGCCAAGTACATCTATCTCTGGGTGTGTCGGCGATTTTCAGATTGTTATTACATATTTGAGAGGGAATGAAAATAAACAATAATGCTACTAAAATATGTTGCTTTAGAACATATAAATGTGCCTTGGTTTGGATGTTCTATATAAAAAATGACTGAAAAGTTTCTTCTCTTGAAAAAGGCAATAAAAAAGACTTGTTTGTCTTTGAAATATGATTGACGTTTTAAAACCGAAGCGAAGCAAATACCTGTTAATTGATGATGCTATTGTGATTCCTTTGTGTCATGAAATTAAATTAAATTCTTCAAATCCTTGGGAAGCAATGTTTCACATCGAATGTAACGGGATTCGCGGGAAAACGAGGAACAAATTTATTTTTGGAAAAAGTGAGGGAAAAAAACCGTAGTAAGTAGGTATTTGTTTATACACATAAATCGCAATTATTGTTTAAAAAATTATGTGGTAACATTGCTTGTTCAGAAATTTGGCACGCATAATTATATTTGAGAGTACGAGTATTTTTTTAGCATTGCCATTGCTAATGTGGGTCGCACTAAACCAGTATCTTAATGAAAAGCAAACATGCTTGAATACTATATCTATCGTTTAAAGAATGTTAAAAAAAAAAATATTTCTGACTATAAAATTATCATGCAACAACAACTTACATTTGAGAAACGTTGCTGCGTGCTGCGTGCTGTGTGCTGCGTTTTTTATTTAAGTTATAGCGATCTACTGTATCAGTTATCAGTAGCTAAGTTTAATGCGCTTGTACATGTGAACTACACTGGACCATATTCCTATAAACGCACACTACTTTTTTTTTTTTAAAAAAAGGTAAAAAATAAACAAGAAAATATTTAGGGGGCTGTAAATTTGTGTATTAAATTAGTTAAGACTTCACTTAAAATATTGTTTACAAAAAAAAAATTCATTTGTACTTTAATTATTTTTTTTTTACTTAATTTTCGATATTAACAGCCATTTTTAAGGGTATTTTCCTATAAACGCACTTTAATGTTTGGGCCATTGTAGCATTATTAATAATGTGTGGATGATCCTTTGTTATGGATTGTTTCAAAAATACGGTCTGGCATTGATTCCACTAATTTTTTAAGCAGATCGGAATCAATTTCCTCCCAGACTTGTTTAATTCTTAGTTTCAGCTCTGTCACAGTCTTTATGCCTTCATTCTGGGCATTATTTGCATAAACTTTACGGGCCATGTATCCCTACAAGTTTTCCATTGGGTTTAAGTCCGGACTACAAGCCGGCCAGTCCAACAAAGGAATGCCATGTTCATTGAACCAAGATTTCGATTGCTTAGAAACATGGATTGCAGCATTATCTTGTTGGAAAATGCAATCTTCATCCATTTTTTCGTCCATAAAAGAGAGAAGAGCATCTTCCAACAGTTCGTTATAAATCGAACTATTCATTTTTGTCGGAACAAAACAAATTTTCGACTTGCCAACTGCAGAAAACGCTGCCCAAACCATAACACTGCCACTACCGAAATTACGTTTTGACATCCCAACATCTTTAGATCTCAAATCGTGCCAATAGCATGAGTATGAGTCTGGACCGTCTAAATTAAATTTTTTTTCGTCAGAGAAAATTACTTTTTTCCACTCATCTGTCCATTTCATATATTTTCTTGCGAATTTTAGACGATTTTCTTTATGGTGTTTTTTTAGCATTGGTTTACATTTCGGCTTTTTCCATTTTATGTTTTCATCGTTTCGTAAAATGTGTGCAACGTGTTTGGAAGTCACAGGAAGATTTAATTTATTCCTTATTTGTGTAGAATTCAATTTGTTGCGGGTTGCTTCTTGTTTTATTAGATTAAGTTGTCTTCTTGTTAGTTTTATATTACCCTTTGTTGATTTGCCAACTCCATAACTTTGACCTTTCTTAAAGAAATTTCGCACCACACTTTCCGAACGACCGATTTTACGTCCAATTTCTCTATTAGAGCATCCTTGGTCGTGAAAAAATTTAATTTGAATCTTTTCTTGATCGGACAAAAAAGTTCCCTTAGGCATCTTTAAAAGTGATGAAATTTATTGATTAAAATAGGAAAAGTTACAGTAAATTGAGATATTACTATTAGAAACGTACCTTTGGTTGAAAAAAAAACTAAAATTGATAATATTTTATTTTTGATCACTTTTTTAAAAACAAATTTCGAGTGTGCGTTTATACGAATCTTCCACTTAAAATAGCACCAAGAACATTTGATCGCATAATTAAGGCAAACAACAAAAATAAGAAAAAAAAATTGTTTACTTTTAAAAAGTACCGTTAAGTTGTCTCTCATTAAAATAGTTAAATTTTGCTTTTGGATGAGAACAACAAAGATATAACAAAAATACAGAAAAAATTAAGTGCGTTTATAGGAATATGCACCAGTGTATTCAAGCATTTAATATGTATTTACCTCGCATATAAGAAACTTCAATTCGGTGAGGTTTATTAAAAATAAAGAAACTCACGTTAACAATGTTAAGAACAAATGAAAGTATTTTAGGAATGAACAGCTAAGTCAGTAAAAAAATGTATGATAAAAACAGCTGTTATGACTGGAATAAAACTTGAAATCTAAGACATCTGCTAAAGAAAAGTGGTAAGGCAACAACAAGAAAATAAGATCATGTTACAAAGAATTGAGAAGATACTACAAATATTTGTCTGGAAAAAAACTCAACTTTTAATATTTGTTCGAAATGTGCACAATAAATTCATATAAATTCAACATTTTTAATTTAATCAAATTGTAAATTTATAAATTAGTTTATTTTACTAATCTTATGTCTATTTTTTTATTTATACATACAGATACCACACATATATATGATTATTTTTTAATATGCATGTAGGTATATAAAAATGTCTGTTTGCATGTGTGTATATGTCGGGTGGGCAATCTATCGGCTTAAATTTGAACGAGTGGTTATTTCGAACCTGACAATACTTATGTCATTCTATTCTGTCATAAAATTCAGTATATTATCTCCACTGAAATAAATCAATCGATTTACGCTTGAAGAAATTTTTTCTCTAAAATCATCTTTTCGGATGAAGCTCATTTTTATCTAGGTGGGTACGTTAATAACCAAAATTGCCGTATGTCGAGCTCAGTATGAGTGACTGTTTGATGCGGCTTGTGGAGCGGAGGCATCATTGGGCCATGTTTCGTATTTCGCAAAAATTACGGTCAAAGGAGACATCTATCATGGTGCGATGTTTGATTTCAAGAGGATTGTTCAATTTCCCGCAAATCTCATGTCACAATCGATTAATTGCGTCAAACGTTCGATGGCCGTTTAATTAGTTGAAATAGTGATGTCAGTTGGCCGCCAAGAAGCTGCGATTTGACACCGTGGACTATTTTCTGTGGTGCGCCGTTAAAGACAAGTGCTATTACGGCAAACGCGTGACAATTGATTCGTGATGCCATTGCCGAATACTCGAAAAAGTTCTCGAAAATTGTTCGATCTAATGGGGTACTGTGAGGCCAGCCGCGGCAGCCACATGAATTAAATAATAATTCATTTCTAACCGAAACAATTGTTCTTCACTACTAAAAAATAAATTTGACAAAATTTTAAATCGTTTTTGAATTTAAACTCTTAAATTGCCCACTCTATATGTTTGTTTGTGCTTTATGAACAGCTTAACGGCTGAACCGATTTTCTTGAAATTTTTAGAGTATCTCTCTGTATATCTGGAAGGAACTATAGACTATATAAATTTTTTTACTGGGCGGTGTCACTCCCATACAAAGTAAATTTTCATTTGTCTATAAATTCAAAAGAGTAAGACAGTAAGAGTCTCTAAATTTGAACTAAATAGTTTCATAGTACAAATTATCAGTCGAAAAGCAACAAATACAAATATAGCCATAATAATGAATTCAACCATAAATCGTATTTATGCTTTATTCACTCTTTTCGTCATACTTTTTCAGCGCGGGATATGACCTTATTAACGCCTATGAAAACAAATCAGTGTATTTACTAACAAACTTTTGTCATAAAAAAAAAAATTCCAAAAATTCCAATAATTTCTTATATTTGAAAACATTTATTTTACAGCAAATAAATCAGGTAAAGATCTTTTTTTGTCGCTAGCGTTGTAATGTGTAGATCTATTTTAAAAGTTATGACGCCTCGAAGTTCTTAAGATGTACAATAACGGGATGTGTAAAAAAATATACATGTTAAGAATTTGTTGTTGGAATTCTCAAATGAACATAATTTTTTAAATTTATATCTACTTTGAAAACATCTTTTTTACAAACTTTATGTTTATAGACAGTTTTTATACAGTGCGATATCTATAATTCCCGCTTTTTGGCTGATGTTAATAGATAACGAAGCTTTGATAGCTGTCGTTCTGCACATATACAAAATCTAATATTTAGTATGAATGGAATGTGCCACGCCCACTTATCCACTCTCGTTCACTTACTGACTGATGATGTGTATTGTTTATGAAGTTTTTTGAACCTAATATAGAAACTCCAACTATTGCCGTTCTCAAGATTTACGAAAATTGATATTTACTTTATATGGGAGGTACCTAGGGTTGCAAGATTTTAAATCAAAGCAGTCTTAGTGCAAACAAAATCAATACACTTGATAAAAAAAAATCAGTAAACATTTTGTTAAAAACAAAATTAATTTCAAAACGACCAATAAAAACAAAACTTATTTTATTTAAAATAGTTTACACAGAATAGTTTAAAACAACGTGTTCATTATTTAAGTTGTTGCAAACGGTACAATAATTTTATGGCGTTCTTACAACATACATATATTTTTATAATTTTTCACCCTTAAAAATAAAAATAAGAATACATTACAAAATTTTGGTTACAAATTTATAAAATTTTGTATTCACAGTAATTTTTCTTTTTTCCAATTCAAATACATAAAACTGAAGTCAAAATCTAAATTGAAAACGCTCAGTTATTGAAAATTATTATTCTTTTTCTTTACACGTTCTTCAATATACTTATACTAAATAAATATTGATTTTTGTTTATCTTGAGAAGTGTTAAGGTTAAATTTTCTGAATTTGATCTGAATGACTTCATAGTAAACACAAATCATTAGTCAAAAAGTGGGCGGAATTGATAAGTGGGCATAGTACCTCTCATACTAAATATGTTTTTATATGCGGAGAACAACAATGAAATGTTCGATTATATAAACGGGTATTGAACAAAGCAAACCGGGTAAATAATTTCTGTGTATTTATTAAGGAGATCGATTAACTTTTTCAAAAACCGGTTTTCGAATAATTCGAAAAGTAACAATTTTTCAGAAACCGGTTAAGAATTAATTTAATGACCGATTAACTGGTTCTTTCACTTCAATAAAATACTTTTTAATTCATGTCGTCTTATTAAATAAAATTGATAATTTTTGTCCCATCTTGTAATTTCTAGCTAGTAAGTACAGTTAGTGTCATTAATATTCGGTTTTATTAAAGAGATATGTTTAACTGATTCGTCTTAAGCTAAATGTATATCTTTTTCAACATTTTTTTCTTTTCATTAATAGTTTAGTTAGACACTTGAAAGTTCACATTTGTATTTAGAAAAAAAGAATAACAATATAATAAATGCGCGTCAATAATATTCGGTTTTCTTTGAAAAGTAACTAATAATTCATTAGAAAAATGGTTTTATATAAAATTCAGTATTTTGTTGGATAAGCCTTTTATTTTATAACTTCACTTAGACGGTTTGACATGTTTTTCACTATTTTAGCTGTATAAGCTGCAGGAATATGATCCCATTCTTCTTGAAGCCGCAATTTCAAATCTTCAATGGATGTTATTTTGTAGTTGCGGGGTCGCCGGTCCAGCTCATCCCATAAATTCTCAATCGGATTGAGGTCTTGGGATTGTGCAGTTGGATGGAGAACTTTAGGGCAGTTATAGAGCAACCATTCTTGAATTAAACGCGACTTGTGCTTTGGGTCGTTATCTTGGTAGAATTTAAAAGAATATAAAACGCCCAGCTTATTTGCACTTTCTTTCAAATTTTGACGGAGGATATTCAAATATGATTCCTTATTCATAATTCCACTGATAAAAACTAATTTTCCCGTCCCTTTAGCTCCCAACCCCACACCATAACATGTCCATTTCCATGGTTTACGGTTGGTTTTTAATTTTGTGGTTGTAGCTCCTCATTTGGCTTCCGCCACACCATTACACGCCCATCGGATCCAAATACGTTATACTTGCTCTGGTCCGCAAATATAACGTCATCTCACCAAGTTTCAGGCTTCTTAATGTACTCCCTGGCAAAACTCAAACGAGCTTTTCGGTTGCGTAAATTAACCAATGGCTTACGACGTGCTTCTCGGCCATGAAAACCTTTTTTTCTTATGGTTCTTCGTATAGTAGATGCAGATATTTTCTTTTTAAACTCATTAAGCACCTCTGTGACTAATTTGGGAGCACTTAAGCGTGGGTTAGATTTTATTTTTCGCACAATTGAACTTTCTTCCCGCTCGGTCAATTTTTTTGGCTGACCTGTCTGCTTTATGAAGTGTTGTCTTCCTTCATTTTTGTGCCTTCTGACAATGTCCCCAACTGTATTTGGTTTCACATTCAGAATTTCAGCAATCTCTTTGTACTTTTTACCTTTTTCATAATGGAAAGTAACAACTTTTCGCTGTTCTAAAGGAGTGTTTTTTCCTTTGCACCCCATTTGTATAATTTGCAGTGAAGTAGAATTTTGGACAGACAAGAAAGGAGGCGTTAGGCACTTTTATTAAAACGTATCTCTATATTGCTGGAAAAGTAGCTGAATAACATGTTTTTTTGCAAATAGTATATAAATAGGGAAAAACCGAATATTAATGGCGCTTAGTAAACAGAGTTAACAAACTTTGATAGATTTATCACGGTTGCAGGGTTACCATAGAGCCATTTTTTCCATATATTTGAATACTCATACTGACAACATTTATTTAAGTTTTTGCTATTCTTCTGATTACCTATCCATTTCGCTAATGCCAGGGTGTTATTATCGATAAACTTAAAAACCGAATATTAATGACACTAACTGTATGTTATGCTAGAACAACATTCCGCTTTTTATGGCTTTAAGGGACACTCTGTCCTCGACAACACAACGTGCTAATATTTCACCCAGTGATTAATTTTTGCAGAAGTGTTATTGGATGGCGCCACGGAACAACTTAGTACAGAAAAAGTTTTCCTTGCTGCACAATTACGTCAACCTTATGGACATATTTATGGTGGTTAATAAGTCCTACTGTCGAAAAGCCTTAGTACGGCCGTGAATCTAGGATCAAGTCTCCCAGAATTCTACTATGCTTTCTGTGTATTATGCGTTAAGGGCAAAAAACAGACTGTAAGATACGGTCAAAACTTTGCCGTATCAGTGGATATGCAGACTCAGGCAATTGGGACTAGACTTTTTCAGTGACCTTAATTAGGTTACGTCTACCAAAATATTCAATACGGGCAGATTTTTGTTAGCCATCAAATAGCTGGTGGGGAGACTCTTTATATTTATCTTGCCCTTCCTTTCCCACTTTTGATCTCTTGTCGTATTTTTCTTAGTTCTTTTTTTCCATTTCTTGTTTCCTTGGTTATTGGTCACATTTCTTCTTTTCTCTTATCTCCCTACTGAAAGTATCCAAAATCAACCTCTTTTGGTCCCTGGATAGAGTGCACCACTTGCGCGCTAGTGGTATTTAATTGAACAGAATAAGTCTGACCACTGTTTCCGAGGTTATTACCATGAATCTATAGTTCGTTAGGAGTCTTAAAAAGTCGGTATCGTTATTGAAATCGAGAAATATATCACGTTCGAAATATTTTCAAACTTTACATTTTCGATTGCAATTGTTTACATTTATTTAAACGGTTAAAAGGCCAAATTGCACAGCTGATCTTCATTTCCCATACATAAAAATTAATATCCATTTACAGTAAAGGAGTAAACGTTATTCTTGCTCAAGTGTGCGTATATTAATCGTTCTACCATGGTTTTGACGTTCTTAGTGATTCGTTCAAGGTTTTCATATATATATATAAAAGGCGTTAAATAATAAACTTGGAAGAATTCTTTAATTATAAACATATTTGCAATAAAAAAACTTTTAGAAAGTATACTTGGTTAAATAACTGGTTATGCGTGTTAAAATAACCAGTTTATTCGGTATTCGAAAAATGGACATTTTAAGAAAACCCTATTCAGCAAAACCAAAAAACCAGTTAAAACCGGTCGAATAATAACCGTTCGATCTCTCCAGTGTTTATTTGAAGACAATATAGTAAAACAGCATATTCTACAGTGTCCCTCTGGAAGATACTATAAGTTATCTCTGGAAGATATTATAAGTTATCTTTCAGATGTTTGGATTTGAGCCGAAAGGAATAAAATGGGGAAAAATGGTACAAAATGATAGTGTAATGGTAAGATAATAATAAATGTGGGGATAACGAAGCACGCCGGGTTTCAGATAGTATGTATATAATTATAACAAATGTAAATATGGATTAAAAGTATTTTAAAGTATATGCTGTTAATAAAAAACGTTATATTTTATTTTTTGTATTATTTTTATATTTTTTGATCAAATTAATTTTTTTTAATTTAAAAAAAAAAATTACGATGAACTATTTTAAAAGGTGGATATCTTATTTAATTAGTTCTTTGTGTTGATAAAAAACTGCAACCATTAATATTTAAAGTACATACACAATGTTGGAACAAGTAATATGAACACTTTCCTTTTTTTCCAATAATGTGTCATAAATTTAATGTATTGAAGTTTTATTGATGGAACTTATTCATACTCTTTCTCATATAAGGCGAAAATTGTTCAGACCATGAAGAGCTCTGAAACTAAAGTATTTAATGCAATCCAACGAGAGATAATTGCAGAGACTAAGGGAAGAAAGCGTGGAACAACTGTCGGTTTGGATAAACTTTCAATTCGTAGCCTGAAAAATGAACTTATTGTTCCTGTTTCAAGTCGTCAATAAGAAAAAAAACTTGTGGAGGGATAAGAGGTCTTGAAATATACTTTTTCTCAGCAAAGCGATAACAACACCTGCACCGTATTAGTTAGAACAACATGCTATGGTCTGACGAAACGAAAATTAATTTGTTTAGGTCAGATGCAAAATCGTATGTACGAATATACTTTAGTTACAATTCATACTTATTTATTTATTTCATACTTTATTTGAGTTTAATAAATAAAAATTTAAGAAACTGTTGAACTATTTGTTCCACCTCTGTATGTACAAGCAGTAAATTACTTACTTCCTGTAGCACGACGTACAACCGTATGTGTAAAATTCCCCAATGCTGCTACCGTAACAATAGAATCTTTTTTTTCACAGCTCATCTGAAAATATATGTATTAGTTGAATTCATTAATTTGGTTTCATACGATATGCAGTGAAATAAAATAAAAAGTTAGCAAATGTTTAAAAATACAATTATGATAAGGTTTCTCAATATTAATACTTATTAAGTTATAAATAACTGAATGTACATATGTAAGTTTTTTTCTGGAATGCTTGCGATACGACCAAATAACATCAGGCCCGACAGATCGGTAATATACCTCGTATTTGTACTAAAGTAAAAGCTTAAGAAGAGTTTTCAATTTAGTAACGATCTACATATGCGATTTGTTGATAAAACAGGCTTTTAATAGTATAAACTGATCTAAGATCTCCACATGTTTAACGTTGCCGGGCATAAATAGCAGAGTAGCAATGGCAACACTCACAATACAAAAGGAAAAATCGAATTAAGCAAGAGCATAGTGAAGACAAGAAGATAATTTGACCATCGCTCATCCACTATGCCATTGGAAAACACATAGGATTTGGAAATGTATTTAATAGTTCAAGGTTTACAATCGCCTATTCTGACGACATTGCAATTTTAGCTCGAAACAAGTGTTATCTAGATGAGCTGCTTATGAATATACAAGCAGTAGCAAAAAAGGAAATCAAATATATATATATATATATATATATATATATATATATATATATATATATATATATATATACACCTATCCGTTAATGTAATGTCAGTGTGCCATCCTGTTTCTCAAGAACAGATACATTTTTTTTTTTAACAATCATATGATTATCTCTGCCTAATCCAAAGATATATCTGAGTAATAATTGTTTTTTCCATTTTATTTATTTAGTTTTCACTTTATTACAGAGCTTACCAAATATGATAACAGTTTTTGAGATTTTATTTAAAAGTATTGCAAGAAACGAATACCAAATTTTTTGCATAGTTGGTAAAAATTATAAAAACTATTAAACATAACCCTTTTACGCACAAAACTAATGCCCAAAAGGTTTTGAAAATTTGAATATTTTTTGTGAAGTATTAAGAGCTATTTTAAGCATAGGTAAAATTAAAAAATACAGAATTTAAGTAGATTAGTAAAAATGTTACCTAATATACTTTAATGGCCGACAATACCAGGTCTGAGAAATTAGCTTAGGAGCTACAAGAAGTTTAAAATCAAATTAAACTTTCATTGTGGACATCTGAACAAATAGTTTCAAATTAAAAGAATTATTCATTATACACATAAGAGAAATAATGCAACTGCATTAGGTTTTTCAGCAATTTTAATGTTATAGCGATGAGTTTAAAATTTCTAATGATGACAAATTTAAGGCAGTATTAAAACATTAAGAAATTGATAGGTTTCTCAAAAATATCGCAATTTTGTTCAAAGGTATTAAAAAAAGTTTATGTTACAGGGGTTGCACAATTGACGAACAAAGTTGGCGGGCTACAAGCGATCTCTTCGGTATGTTAGGAAATTGAATCTGAGAGATCCAGCATCCCTGACTGCCAGAGATTAAGGCTTACATTCCAAACATACCACATACTAAAATATAAGGTTAAGCTGATTAATACTGTGGTGGAGCTAAGGCCAGCTACGACTGAAAGAGATAAAAACTAAAAACTTAAGCAGAGTGGGCAAGTGAGCTCAGAAATCTGTGCCCCAAGCCAGCTCTGATCCGAACAGGATCTTAATGTACTTTCCTTTACATATAGATTACCAATGCGGTAGGACGAAGTCTACTGGCACAATATCTAAGGTGCTATCTGCAACCTCATCAGCTTGAGATACTGTTGCAGATACTAAGGGCTTAGCAAGTAGGCCTTATGTAAAGCGGCAAACGTCAAGAAAAACGGTAGAGTTGGAGAGTCTGCGATTACAACTATCAACTAGCTTGCCATTACCATCTGAGCAACATGTGTCTATCACACCGCACTCAGGCTGAGCGATTGGTTTTGAAGTAGAAGATCCTTCATGCGCTGATTGAAGAAATAGCGGGCAGTGAGATGATTCTTTCACTCAATTTGACGGAGCTAAATGGCTGAAGGGCCAGGGGCCAACATTGAAATCATCCCCAGATTCCCTTCAGGATGACGATGAGAGTGTGGGTTCGTCTTTCTATTTTGGAGAAGTACTCGCACTGACCAATCATGGACTTGATACAGAGAACTGGACGATTGAACTAGAATGCTCTAGGGAGAAGGTAAAGATTAACTAAAGCTGGTTCTACTGAATGAAAAACACAGTGAGGAGTCCAAGCGGCCTCAGGTAACTAACTTGAAGAACATCAACAGCCAACGGGACTTTACTGCTATATAAAAGTATGTTATATGTAAAAAGTGGCAAAAGTAAGTTCTTGTATTGAAGTTGAACTGATAAATTCCTGTTCTACACTATTCAGTTCCCACTTAACTTATATGAAATTTGTATTGTAACAGTCATTCTGTCTGAATTGCTTGCCTAAACCTCGTTAATTGTTTATAGTAGATATCAAAACCAATGAATTGACCAAGTTATAGAGCCCCATAGTAAACAATTCCCTTCCAATTCCACCAGATACACAACATTACAATTCTTGATGTTAATCCTGGCTTTATCGCTGTCTGCGAAGCATCGCCTTACTTCGTCCATCATTTTTTTTTGTCATACGTGATTCAGTGATTCACTTATCAACGTTCGCAGTCGTTCGGACTTATCGAACATGCTATAGTGTTGCCTGACGCAATTAATATTATCAGAGATATTACATTTTAGAGCCATCTACTGATAATCTGTAACCGAAGTTTTTCGAACACCAACATTTTTGACAGTTATGAATTTTGCAATGCTAAATCTGGCAACGCTACTTGGCACACAAAAAAAATTAAGCTGATTGCATGACATATGATATCTTCTTACTACGAAAAATCAGAATAATGGGCTCTATGAACGATTAAACAAAATACGTCTTTAAATTCGCACAGTCAAAAACAGAATGGCTAAATAATCATTGACGATGGAAATCTGCAATTTTTAATAATACCTTTTAGGCGTATTTATAATAACAGACCATATCCTTCTGATTGGCTGAAATCAACGTTTATCACTCTACCAAAGAAACATATCGCAAAGCGGTGCTGCAACTACAAACCGATATCCCTAATGAGTAATGTACAGACAAACACAATTTTGTTTCCGTAAAGGAATAAACACGAGAGAAGCATTGTTTAGTATCCATGTAGTTCTTGGAAATTGTATAGATGTACAAAAGGATGATTTCCTGTTTCTTTTTCTTAATTTTTATTTTACCAACCTGAAGTCAATACTTTTCTCGAATGAATGCCAATCAGATAAGATTTTTACGGGATCCCGGGATATCAAAGAAAAATTCAGACATTTTAATAAGTTGCACTAATATATTTAATAAAGTAATGTATATTAAATTTAACTTCCAATAATGTTTTGTGCATAATTTTACTCTTATACGCTTATTACTAAAATAAAAAATTTTAACTTGGCACTTCTTTAAATTTGGTTAATTTCTTGAGGAAACCACACATTGATTAAAACGGATTAATATACCATATGTACATACATATATAACAAAAAAATTTCAACAACTATTTATTACTGCGTTAATTGTTTGAAATAAAATTTTAGAAAATATATTTAGGGTTTAAAAAATTTACAACTTCACACATGTATTGTCTCTGCTAATCTAGAACGATTTTTAAAAAACATTTTAATCTATAAATGAAAATTTTTATCAGACAATTAACTTTGCGTAATATGGTTTTGAATTATTACTTCACAAAATTTACGCTTACTGTTAACAATAGGTTACTTTTTAAATGTTTTGAATTAATTTGTAGTGTCAGTAACAAACTTGCTATATTAACTTGATAGGGTGAATGTACCAATAGTCGGCAATTTAAGACTTTTGTTTATTTCAAGCCCTTACGCATGTGAATGTGGTATAGAATTGATGACTAGTAATTACAATTCATTAGTTTGCTTTGTTTCAGATTATTAAGTTAAATTAAAAATTTTTTATTTACATTTTTTTATTGAAATTGAGAAATTAACTGTTTTTGTGAAAAATGCCAAATATGCCAGTGGTCGGCACTAATTTTCCAGTTTTTGGCGTACTATGTTCTTATTGTCGACATATCATATTTTAGTACAAAAATAATAAATCGAGTTTGCTTTCAAACTGTTACTTATTTAACACAATTGTTTTCCACTTCTATATGTTCAATAAGATCAATCAGGCACGAAAGATAAAGAAAGAGAAAGATAAAGATATCAGAAAATCCTGAATGTTATTTGTGTATAATTCAGATTTTGTACGTAGGTAAATGTTAAAGCTAAAAACGAAAAAAAAAAATTACAAAAGAATATATTTTATGGAAAGGTAACCTCTAAAACCTAAGACTATAACTGGTATTTCAAAATGTGTTAGCTGTTACCATGGACCGGTCGCATAATGTCATTAAAGCTTTCAAATTAAGAACTCTGCGAATGCTCTTCGAATCATTGAAATAGACTTGAATCTGGGGCCTTAAAACCTAATACCGGACTCTTAAAGAAAAATCCAAAAGCCTTTTGGATAACTACGATGATAATTTGGTCAGAAAAACTTTGTTTACGGTTGAAAAATGTTGACCGAAGCAAAGAAGTATAATAAACGAAATGACAAGATGTAAGCACAGTAGTCTAGACAAGAATCTGAGCTCACCCCACGCGTCGAAAAAGTAATCTAGTTTACTATGAGGTCACGGACTTGCATTTCTGTATACAAGGGATCAAAACATCAGTCAAAGTTAACCAGAAATGCGTTTTGAAAGCGGTTATGAAGCCACTTAATCATTCCCTTTTCCAAAACCAACTGTAGATTTTACAACAGGATTTTGAGACTGCCAATAATGCTAAAATGACGCAAATGCGGCTCCCAAAAATTTGCCAACTGTAGTAGCCCTGATCTGGACCCTCTGTATTACAAATTGACCCTTTTAGTGGTCATGTTTTGCTACAAAATAAAGCGCTACATTAATTTTCTTAAGACTTCATTGGATCGTTATGAGGCCAGATTTTAATATGATTGCCGTTTGTACAATTATTCATCGTTAGCCAGCGTTACTTAAGACGAGGTTGAAAAAGATATAAAGATTTAATAAATTATTATTTCTAGAAGTCTTAAGATATTTTGAGATCTCAACTTTAACACACAAGTAGTAAAAACCACTGCCGACCATAGGAACAAGTGATTTTCAGTGGTGTTCTAGTAGTCGGCATTAGAGTGCCGATTTATAGCCATATTTCAACAGTTTGCTACCTTTAGAAAACATTTCAGATTGAAAATTAATTTTTGAAAGTAATTATTAACATTATAAATTCGGCATTCCCACTAATTTGTTGCTAAGAAAACAAGCATTTTCGTAAAAACCGAAAGACAGTCACTAATTAGAGAAAAATACTGTCAAAAATACTTATCTAAGCTCAAATTGTTTTTAACATATAGAAAGCTGAGAATATTTATAAATCACATTTAGTTTTATTTTAATACATAATTACTTCTATTCTTAGTTATATAAAAATAAATACAAAAATTTCCGACTACTAGTACATGCCGACCTTATGCACACTCACCCTACATCATATATTTGTTACTAAAAACGACAAAATTATGGTTTTGCGCATAGTTGAACAGACAAGCTCTTTTGAGCCTTATGTGGCTGAGAATTATTTATGGCGTATATGAATACAACCGAACGAAAATGAGCAGATAACAACAAGTTAATAAATAAAGCAACATATGTTTTTATGTTGCTTTATGTTATGGAAAAATACAGTGCAAAATGGCCTGAGTGAGAGCTCTCAGATTACTACCACAATTGCAAAATGCATTAATATTAGTTTGCTGGACGCTGTTTTAAAGAATTGGTGGCCAAACAGGTATGAGTGAGTAAAGTTAAAGTAGGAATTCCGTGAAGTACCTGCCATACCCGCATTTAGCTTCTCATGAGACTTTTATCCCCGATTAACTCACGCGTATTCTTATGCTCTTCCTTTTAGTCGTCAATGAGACGACTAAAGAGTGACGAATGCACATGCGCGGAAAATGTACGCAAATTTGTTTATATACGTGTATATTTATATATATTGTGTATGTGTATACTTCTACTCGAGTAAGACAGAGTAGAGTATATTTCTACAAAATAAAACCTTTCGAAATCGCTGTGATACAGTTAATAAAAGAGTTTTATATTGACATTTGAGTGAAGCTAATATGACTAAATACATTTGTGGGCTATCTTCAAACATTCTCCACGGGTTTTAGTTAAAAAATTAAAAAATAAAAACTGATAAAAGAGTTGATCATATTAACATCATTAAAAATGCATATGATAAATGAATCTATAATAAATATTTGTATGTTTAAGCTTTTATTTAGGCTAATTAAATAATTTATACATAAGCCTTAAAAAGTTTCCTTTGGCCGGGCACTGATGAAGTATAGTCTGTCTGCTCCCAGAGGGACGCCAGTTGTCTACAACATAGCAGCTATGTATAATATAATATAATATAATATAATATAATATAATATAATATAATATAATATAATATAATATAATATAATATAATATAATATAATATAATATAATATAATATAATATAATATAATATAATATAATATAATATAATATAATATAATATAATATAATATAATATAATATAATATAATATAATATAATATAATATAATATAATATAATATAATATAATATAATATAATATAATATAATATAATATAATATAATATAATATAATATAATATAATATAATATAATATAATATAATATAATATAATATAATATAATATAATATAATATAATATAATATAATATAATATAATATAATATAATATAATATAATATAATATAATATAATATAATATAATATAATATAATATAATATAATATAATATAATATAATATAATATAATATAATATAATATAATATAATATAATATAATATAATATAATATAATATAATATAATATAATATAATATAATATAATATAATATAATATAATATAATATAATATAATATAATATAATATATATAATATAATATAATATAATATAATATAATATAATATAATATAATATAATATAATATAATATAATATAATATAATATAATATAATATAATATAATATAATATAATATAATATAATATAATATAATATAATATAATATAATATAATATAATATAATATAATATAATATAATATAATATAATATAATATAATATAATATAATATAATATAATATAATATAATATAATATAATATAATATAATATAATATAATATAATATAATATAATATAATATAATATAATATAATATAATATAATATAATATAATATAATATAATATAATATAATATAATATAATATAATATAATATAATATAATATAATATAATATAATATAATATAATATAATATAATATAATATAATATAATATAATATAATATAATATAATATAATATAATATAATATAATATAATATAATATAATATAATATAATATAATATAATATAATATAATATAATATAATATAATATAATATAATATAATATAATATAATATAATATAATATAATATAATATAATATAATATAATATAATATAATATAATATAATATAATATAATATAATATAATATAATATAATATAATATAATATAATATAATATAATATAATATAATATAATATAATATAATATAATATAATATAATATAATATAATATAATATAATATAATATAATATAATATAATATAATATAATATAATATAATATAATATAATATAATATAATATAATATAATATAATATAATATAATATAATATAATATAATATAATATAATATAATATAATATAATATAATATAATATAATATAATATAATATAATATAATATAATATAATATAATATAATATAATATAATATAATATAAATATAATATAATATAATATAATATAATATAATATAATATAATATAATATAATATAATATAATATAATATAATATAATATAATATAATATAATATAATATAATATAATATAATATAATATAATATAATATAATATAATATAATATAATATAATATAATATAATATAATATAATATAATATAATATAATATAATATAATATAATATAATATAATATAATATAATATAATATAATATAATATAATATAATATAATATAATATAATATAATATAATATAATATAATATAATATAATATAATATAATATAATATAATATAATATAATATAATATAATATAATATAATATAATATAATATAATATAATATAATATAATATAATATAATATAATATAATATAATATAATATAATATAATATAATATAATATAATATAATATAATATAATATAATATAATATAATATAATATAATATAATATAATATAATATAATATAATATAATATAATATAATATAATATAATATAATATAATATAATATAATATAATATAATATAATATAATATAATATAATATAATATAATATAATATAATATAATATAATATAATATAATATAATATAATATAATATAATATAATATAATATAATATAATATAATATAATATAATATAATATAATATAATATAATATAATATAATATAATATAATATAATATAATATAATATAATATAATATAATATAATATAATATAATATAATATAATATAATATAATATAATATAATATAATATAATATAATATAATATAATATAATATAATATAATATAATATAATATAATATAATATAATATAATATAATATAATATAATATAATATAATATAATATAATATAATATAATATAATATAATATAATATAATATAATATAATATAATATAATATAATATAATATAATATAATATAATATAATATAATATAATATAATATAATATAATATAATATAATATAATATAATATAATATAATATAATATAATATAATATAATATAATATAATATAATATAATATAATATAATATAATATAATATAATATAATATAATATAATATAATATAATATAATATAATATAATATAATATAATATAATATAATATAATATAATATAATATAATATAATATAATATAATATAATATAATATAATATAATATAATATAATATAATATAATATAATATAATATAATATAATATAATATAATATAATATAATATAATATAATATAATATAATATAATATAATATAATATAATATAATATAATATAATATAATATAATATAATATAATATAATATAATATAATATAATATAATATAATATAATATAATATAATATAATATAATATAATATAATATAATATAATATAATATAATATAATATAATATAATATAATATAATATAATATAATATAATATAATATAATATAATATAATATAATATAATATAATATAATATAATATAATATAATATAATATAATATAATATAATATAATATAATATAATATAATATAATATAATATAATATAATATAATATAATATAATATAATATAATATAATATAATATAATATAATATAATATAATATAATATAATATAATATAATATAATATAATATAATATAATATAATATAATATAATATAATATAATATAATATAATATAATATAATATAATATAATATAATATAATATAATATAATATAATATAATATAATATAATATAATATAATATAATATAATATAATATAATATAATATAATATAATATAATATAATATAATATAATATAATATAATATAATATAATATAATATAATATAATATAATATAATATAATATAATATAATATAATATAATATAATATAATATAATATAATATAATATAATATAATATAATATAATATAATATAATATAATATAATATAATATAATATAATATAATATAATATAATATAATATAATATAATATAATATAATATAATATAATATAATATAATATAATATAATATAATATAATATAATATAATATAATATAATATAATATAATATAATATAATATAATATAATATAATATAATATAATATAATATAATATAATATAATATAATATAATATAATATAATATAATATAATATAATATAATATAATATAATATAATATAATATAATATAATATAATATAATATAATATAATATAATATAATATAATATAATATAATATAATATAATATAATATAATATAATATAATATAATATAATATAATATAATATAATATAATATAATATAATATAATATAATATAATATAATATAATATAATATAATATAATATAATATAATATAATATAATATAATATAATATAATATAATATAATATAATATAATATAATATAATATAATATAATATAATATAATATAATATAATATAATATAATATAATATAATATAATATAATATAATATAATATAATATAATATAATATAATATAATATAATATAATATAATATAATATAATATAATATAATATAATATAATATAATATAATATAATATAATATAATATAATATAATATAATATAATATAATATAATATAATATAATATAATATAATATAATATAATATAATATAATATAATATAATATAATATAATATAATATAATATAATATAATATAATATAATATAATATAATATAATATAATATAATATAATATAATATAATATAATATAATATAATATAATATAATATAATATAATATAATATAATAAAAATAATACTTCATATAATACAATATAATACTTCATCAGTGCCCGGCCAAAGGCAACTTTTTAAGGCTTATGTTGAATTTCGATCAAATTTACAAAATGAGGGCAAATCGAATTTCATATTAAACTCATTAAAAAACTTACATGTTTGATTTTTAGATAATATAGTTTATTAAATTATATATTTGGTTATAATAATGCTTTGATATATAAACAAAGAATAAATTAACATCTCATTACTACTAACTAGCAAGTAATCGCTAGTATACTATATTTTACCAAACATTTTTTATACAAAGAATTTAAAAACATAACACTGTCTATTGTTTTGGGTCCAACCGATTTCTGTTTTCGGTAATAATATTTCCAGCTAAGGAAAAAATACGTTCGGATGCTGCACTACTAGCAGGAATGGACAATATTTCCATAGCTAGTTTTGATAATTTGGGATATTTAATAGAATTGTTTTTCCACCATCTCTGTAATCCCTACCTTTTCACTGCATTAACGCTTGACTTCATCTCTTCCTGTTTCCAGTGTAGCGACTGATGTGTTTACAAGACTTGAAAAGAAAAATCTTAAATTTGAAGTAACTGGCTCTGGAGAAGATGTCTGGAAAACTTGTGGTGAAGTACTAATCGTGGACCCAGATACTGCTGATGTGTGTGTGTCTTTAATAAGTGGTTGTATTGCTGGTGTTGATTGACATGTGTGAGAAAGTTCTGACAAAAGTCCAGAATGATTTTCGATTAGTTCTTCAATGCAGAATTGTTTTTTATTATTTATTTCATTTGACTATAAGGATATTGCAGGAGGCTATAAAAACAATGCTGCTTTATGTAAAATACCATAGTTAAATTTAAAATCCATTTCTCCAAATGCGACATTATATTAATTTTAGAGCCACGATTTGAGCTTCTTCAGTAATTTGAACAAGGAAAATCATTTCTTATTTTATTAAGAGATGGAACAATGAAACATAATCTAGGAGAGACATTGGCTTTGCAAATTATTTCGAAGTCATTGTAAATCGCTACTAAAACTTGAAGCACAGAATACTTAAAATTTAACATATACCGCCTTTGAACATTATCCGCGAGAATATCATTGATCTTTGCGAAATTTTAAAGAATTGACTCAAACGTTGTTAAATTCGAATTCCACCTTGTAGGATAATAGCTCTTCAAAGTTGTTTCCAGCATGTGCTGCTTATTGGCCTTTTTAAATTATTTTACTATTTTTTTGCATGCATTAAAAATCGATTTTAATTCATTTTTAGAATCGAAAGCATTCGTTAGGACATTAGAAAAGAGATTACCCGAACAATTTAGTCTTGTGAAATTTTTTAGTGCAGTTAAAATATTACTTCCGCGATCACTTACGAACACTACATTTGATATATCAGTCACATCGAATTCTTCAAAAAGGCTGCTTTTTTTCGTTTATATTAACTGCAGTATGAGACATAAAATCCATGGATTTTATTCCTAGAGTAATATCCATTTGTTTTCCTCTATGGAGCGGCTATCAGACGTTACCTTCTTTATAATATTTTTCCAATTAAGGTCAAGTTTGGACATCAAGTAAGTACTGTCCGTTGAATCATCGGATTAATCTGTACACAATCTAATTGTCCGAAATCCATCAGCATCTGTTTCCATATTGGGCGGCTTGGTGGTCTGTCTGCAACATAGCGGTTATGTATATGACATACTTTTTTGTTCGTTCAATATGAGTAAGAAAGAGTCGACACCCATGTATCCGATCGGGGTTCTACGGAGACCCTATTCACAAAGACGACGTCCTTGGTTCGAGGTGAATCGAATGCTACCAAGGTGCAGGTTAGTCTGATGGAGACACCAGGTCAGGCTAGTCTGCATGCTACTGGTATCGAACCAAAAGTAGGAGGAAGTAAGGGGAAACCTGGACCTTCCAAATGCGCAAAACCTGCTCCGAAAGGGAGTTGTGGCAGAGAGGTGCCTCTGAATTCTAAGGCAAGCACCTCTAAAGCTGCTTTGGGCCGCACCGGCAAAGGACTGGCGAAACCCCCTGCTTCGGGCCCTGTAACCCCGGGCCTATTGTGAACAAGGGAAACGCGAACAAGTCCAAATTTCACCACCCCCTGCCAGGGAAGTAATTTCGAACAAGTCTTCGATTTCTAAATTTGCGCTTATCACTAAATTAATCTCTAACTTCTGAGAAACTTGCTTTCCTGAACTGGGTTAAACCGTATTTGGCCGAACAGTCTAAACAACACTCTCTGGCGTTAAAGGGCACGCCTAAATGGCAACGTTCGGAAGACGAGAAGCAAAGGCAGGGCCAACAGCCCGGGACTAAACATCCAAAGCCTCAGATATCAATGGATAGGTCCTATAGTGAGGCGGCCAAAGGTCATCTCATACGGGCTATCATTGATAGCAGCGACCAGCGTTGCCGTTTTGGTTATTTTTAACCAAAATTGGTTATTTTTTTCTTTGATGTGTAGACGTGTACTGTTTTTCCATTTTGGTTACTTTTTCTCGAAGTATAAAATAAAGATAATGGTTTCTTTTAACGTTTATTACTCAGGTTCTAACTTAGTGTATCTCTTTAAAAACTGGATTTTTTTTGCAAAGTTAGGCTTTTTGTTGTGAGTATACTATGACCTTTCACATCCTTCCGGTATCATATGGATTTCGTGCCAAAAGACTGCAATTTTTTTGTTTTAAAGAGAAAGGTAAGGGCAATGTCTGAATTATAAGGCGGCTGAAACTATTTTCTAAATAGCTTCACTTGATCTTGAAACATTTGGTCGAGCGTTGTCCTAATAGATTTATTTTCGTCGCCATTAATGATTGAATGCCGCTACAATTTTTTCCAGCTTGAACAGCTTTTTGAGTTTGAACAAATAAATTTTAAAACTTCATTATAACAAAACATTTGAGAGAACGATATTTTCTATTGTGCGGAGTTTGCTAACACATAATTAAAATGTTTAGAACGAATAGGAGAATATGCCTCATCAATTGTTGTACCAATTTTTTTTCACCAGTCAATATGCTATAAATTTCTATATATAAAATTATATTTTAATGTTTTTCGTATTAAAATAATGATTCTAAATTTTTGGTTATTTTTTGGTTGCTTTTTTATTGATATTTGGTTACAAAAAAATCGAAGTTGTGGCAACTCTGAAAGCGACGCTGATTGCTCTATTTCCTGAGAAAACTAGTGCGGAAGAAGCTGATGGCAGTGTTCTGGAGAACATTAAGGGGAAACTCAGGCCCTTTCCCACATGGCGATGATGATGGATGGTATCGCTGGCGCGTTAAGGGCTGCTCAAAAACGAGCGATCGGTTTTGCTTCTAAAGCAGGCAATCGCTATTTTGGAAGGCCTATGGGAGGGTGATAGACTCGACCTAGGGTTCTATCAGGAGACACCATGTCGGCCTAGAGCCATTGCCCGAATTCCCGACAAGAAGTAGACCCTGAAGCTCATTCGATGTGGGAACGCTGACAACTATCATATGATTGGATAGTTATCAGAGTGTCTGCATGGGATGGCTCATCCAGGAGGATAATTCTACTGCTGAACAAGGAGTCTCTGCTATCTTTAGGGAAGAAAGGTGGAAAGATCTACTATGGTTTCGAGTCGATGTTTATACAGGTCTACCGGGAAAACATATAAAAAAACCGGTTCAGGACAAGAAGGATCCTGCTCCGGAAAATATGTCTTGTGACGAGACCACTAGTTCTTTCGCTCAAGAAGAAACGCTCTTAGATGATCTTTTTGATCGAATAGACGAAGTGGTTGACGAGAACGGCTTTTCGGACTCTGACCAAGACGATTTCAACGTCATAATCACCCCAAATGACAATAATGGTGAAGCTAACTCAGGTTAACATTCACCATTCCAAACCATCTTCATCTGCGCTGCGCCACTGAATGGTTGAGAGAGGAGTGGAACTGGCATTACTAGTTCAGGAACCATCGAAAGTTGGTGACAGGATTTGTGGACTACGTGCGGAACTATAAACTGCTACAGGTTACGGGATCAGGTCGAATCAGATCGTGCACTGTGGCAAGCAAAAATCTGAGTATTTTCATTCTATCTAATTACAGTGATGAGAATACGTTAGCGGTGGTCTGGGAGACCGGATCTGGCATTATTTTTGTGGCCCACGACCACGGGTTCGTAGCTTGTCAAGCGCGGCGAGAATGGGCAATACGCCGTTTATTATTGGGGCTGACACCAACGCACACCATACTGCTTGCGGAAGCTCTGACACCGACGCAAGTGGTGAGTCTCTTTTTGATTTTATTCTTTGTAGTAGGTTAGATATAATGAATACTGGCAGGTTCGAACAGAACGGAGGTTCTTGATGTGAAGTTAGCTAGTTCCAGGAACTTTGATTTGTTTAGAGTATAGAGGGTTTCTAGGGAATGCTCCTTCTCTGACCATTTGTATATTGATTTCGGAATTGAAGTCAAGTCGCCTGGAACTAGGGTTTTTAACAACAGGAAAAAGACGGACTGGGCTGAGCAATATCCTGTCTCGAACTCATTCGGATCCTCCGAACATAAATGGTTGCCACGACATCGAGGCTTCTGTTGAGACATTGACGAAAGCTTTCGATAGGGCAACGGGCGAGGCATGCAGACCAGGGGTCTGTAAGGGTAGGAAGCAATCACTATGTTGGAATTCCGATCTGGGCAACACCCGCAGGGAATGTCGTCGGCATTTAAATGAAGCTATGAAAGTGGGCGACTGGCCCACTTATAGATCTTCATGGAATAGATTTAAAAACCAGATTGGAAGCGCAAAACGCAAATCTTGAAGATCCTTTTGCAGCAGTGTAGAAGGACACTCCGAGACGAGCCGGCTGCAGAAATCTTGGCATCGTCACTGGCGATGCCAAGATTTCTGCAGACCAAGCATTCAAGCATTCAAGGTCTCTCTAGACCAAGAGCAGACAAGAGACCTTGAATGTCTTACGGGACACGCACTTTCCGGGCAACCTTCCTATGGTGGAGCGACACGTGGAATACTCACACGATCATAGTGAGTGTCCAACGTTCCAACCACGGAATGTGCGCTGAGGTTGGCGTTTGTAGCTTTGCCCCGTACAAATCCCTTGGCCCGGATGGGATTGTTCCTACCGATCTTCAGAATAATGCTGATTACTTGGCTGATGTTTATTTATAAGGCATGCTGGGCATGCCTGGACCGTGCAGGGTGGTATCTATTCCGAAGGGCAGTAAAACCTCCCATACGGGCCCAAGAAGAAGACTTTGGGAGAGTTGATCAACTTGTATCTTCGCAGTACGATAGAACCTAACCTATTATCTGCGTCCCAACATGCCTATATTATGTATGTTCTAGTGCCATTCCTGGTTATAGAGGGAGGCTTTAACAGTGTGACACAGGATGGAATTAGGTCGGCTCTGGTGGCACTGAATGTTCATTGGTCTGTGATCAGATTCATAGGTAGACTCCTGACCAACAAGGTCATTGTCTCCACTATGAGATCAGCTACCGTCTACAGGGTGGCTAAAAGAGCCACTTCACGGTGGGTTCTTTCTGATGTGATAGATTACTGTACACCCAAACCCTTCCTGGATAGAATGTTCTCCGTGTGCAATTCACCATAGCCGGTAATTGGACCCGGTTCCGTTGAGGTATATACGGATGGATCGAAATCTTTAGAAGGGGTTGGGGGCGGTATCTTTATTTCTTCATACAGGGTAAGAGTATCCTTTAAGCTTCCGGACCACTGCAGTATCTTACAGGCGGTAAAGAGGGCAGCGGACTGGTTGATGTACTATGCCGGACAGTCAGGGCGCTTTCCGCTATCTACTCGACATCGCGACTGATGTGTGAATGCCGGGCATCTCTGAAAGAGAAGGCGAGACATTCAGACCTGGAGATTATCTGGGTAAGGAGTCATTCTGATACCTGGGGGAACTGAGTGGCAGACGAACTGGCGAGGGTGTGGGCTCTCTTCTCAGTAATGAAGAGATTGACCACTTGGTTGGGATGCCACTCTATTCTTGCAGACTATTGGTCCGTTGGGCAGGGCACAGCTACGGTGGGATGATGAACCCACGTGCTCTGTATCAAGGCAAATCTGGCCCCTGTATGATCGGGCTCGCACGGAGCCTGTTATAAACATAGGCCACGACATAGGCTACGAAATCTGGTGGCTGTGATTACTGGGCACTGGGAGGCTGGTGCACAAGGTAGGAGATTGAGTCCACCGTTCAATGACTACTGTAGGGGTTGTCAGGATGAGGAAAATGAGGAGACTGTCGAGCATTTCTTGTACCAGTGTCCAAAGTTTTCGAATATAAGGACTGCTTTACTTGGCAGTCCGTTTCTGCATGACGTGTCGGACCTTGCTAATGTGAGCATCAGCAGGGTCTCTTATTTTGTGAATGCGTCTGGTTGGTTCGATTCGGACCAAGATGCGGACATGTAGGTTTTTTTTAGGACTACCGATATGGGTATTACAGTGGGATTAATATTGGACCCAAGTGAGCTGGATCGGTGTCCGTCTACCAGTCGTAACTAACTAGCTAATATTTTCAAGTTCGAAATTCACTTGTAGGTGTGAAATAGCGTACAAGAAATTCCTCCTAATGAAATCGTCGCCCCACATATCAATTGTAACTGCAGCATCACCATTGGTAATAAGATTCTGTATGTGTGGTTTTATATATAATTTTTTCTGTGGCCGTCAATTAGGTTTTTCGTGACAATGTCCTTACGCTAGAAATAAAACTGTCTAAATCAACATTTTCACCATACTTTCCACTAATTTATAGACACTTTTGAATTAATTTACGAAAACCGGAGCCTTCAACGCTACTGAAAGGACGATAGTCTTCTATAGTAAAATCTATGCTTGTTTCAAAGCAAGCATTTCTCTCTTCGGTATTTATTTGAATTGGTGTACTGTCATGAGGCTGTGAATGAACGCACTTATGCTTAATTAAATTTCATGCTTGATTCTTTACAAATTCAATATTTTGGCACTTTACTCTGTCTTGTAAAATAGATCCATCCTGCTCTTCAATTTGAAGAAAACAAATTCATATAACATATTTTCCAATTTTTCGTAGCACTTTTTATTTTCTTTACGAATTCGCCACAATTCTCCATTATTAAAATTAGTACCGTATACTTCAAAAGTTTAAATGCTACTGAAAACGTGAAAACTCCGATTGGCTTATTATTTACTGTCTAATGTTGGGGATTTCCCACATTTTTATTGCCACAAATTTTTGTAGAGAATATTTTCTTTTGATCTTCCATGTATGTACATAAGTATATGATAGTTTTTGGAAATTTATCATAAATAAAAGATCGTAAATATTCTTATTAAATATTTGTATAAAAGTAATTTAAAGTTGACTTTCTAGATGTTAGCTATTAGTTGACTCTTTATGGCTAGCTGTAAGGCATGTTAGGTGAAAACTATTTTTTAGCCAGCTGCAAGCTAAGTATTGTTCAGTTAGAAGCTATATGGTATTTATGTTTCAGAATAAAATAATTTATTAAAATTTTTAATGTTTCTTTTATATTTAATTCACATAAATATGTGTATGCGTATTATTTCAGGTATTCTCCCACTTTAATAAAATACTTTATTGTAATATTTCTTATTTTATTGTTAATTTTGTGAACGCATAAAAAATGTGAACGTAGCTAAAGCTGTTCACTGAAACTGATGGCGTCAACAGCTAGGCGAATACAGTGGCCGATAGCTGAATGAAGCGAATATTTAAATAGAACATACTCAAACAAATTTTAATTGAGGAATTAACTACATTCTACAGTGTCTTTCTGGAAGAAGCTATCGCAAGTGTTTGTATTTGGACCGGAAGGGGACGAACGGCGGCAGAAAGGTAAAAAATTTAACTAAACGTTTAGGATACTAATTAAGATGGGGACAGCGAAGCATGCCGGGTTTTAGCTAGTGTAAATATAAATAAAACATTATTCTAATTCAATGGTGTTTATTTCATGTAGCAATTGCTTACGCTTAACTCACACGTATTCTTACGCTCTTGTTTTTAGTCCTTCCTTTGTCTGTATTTTTTTATTCAAAAGCACTGGAAGAAATTTGCTTTTAGTCGTCACTGAAATGCGTAGATATTAACACCTGGATTGGCTGTTTGTGGATTTATTTTTTATTTTCCTCTAAATGTACTGATTAAAATTATTAACAATGTGCATCGAATATTTTAAGATTATTAATGCATTTGGTAATTCCCAATGCATTATAAATTTTACACAAAACATTTACATTTTTATATTTTGAATTTAAAATAAATTTTTAAAGAACTAAATACTACTTTTAACCTGTTTAAAATTTCTTACAGTGCATTTCTTATCTTCTCACCAACACAAATACATTTTTAATTTTGCACAGCATTGTTCTAATTAGAGGGCACTCTTTGGATGCACTTTTCTGTTAATCAATTTTAGCGTCTTTCAAACGAAAAGTGTGAAACAAAATTAGGAAAACCCGATTGAAGAACAAACAACTAACCAAAAACATAAAATTCACTGCACAGAATAGACACTTTGGTTAATGTAAATTTTGCATTGCGTAGTAGATAGCTTTAAGTTAATAAATAAAAGCTCAATTTAAGTTGGATATTTTTGTAATTAGCTACTCATTATCCAACAGAGTAAGTATGCTTAAGTATACTTTGTTCGTGAGTACTTATCACTGCAAAAATTGATATAAAACTATCAACTTTTAAAAACCATTAAAAAATGTACATACATATATAAATAACATTTTATATGTGTAGATATACTGTGAGCGGCGAAATAAAGTGTAACACTTATCTTTTTGCACTGTATATTCACTGTATATGTATGTGTATATGTATACGTTGTGAAGTGTATATATAAGAAAATAATTCTTAAAGGAGATAATATTTTAGTATTTATCTAATCTTTGAGAAAGGGATTACACTAGATTTTTTGTAAATTCGGATGGATTTTCTACCATTCCTCTGTCATAAAGGATTCTCTTCTTATAAATAGTCGTTTTTCGAATCTTATGATTAAAATGCTCCCTAAAAAGTTCGACTGGGTTTAAATTCTTGTATTAAGAAGGATGCCACTTTTGCTTAGAAGTGCGAAAGAGGAACCAGTTTTGACTTTTCTTGTAGAGTTCTTTAAATCATTGTCTTCTCAAAGGGATCAAGATTCCTGCACGCCTAATTTTTTCACATTGGTTACCAAATTCTTTTTTGAATATGTTTAAACAATCTATTTCATTTCATGGTACTTAATGTGAAAACCATACTTCAGTTGTACATTTCTATGCTATTACCAAAACCTCCATCGGACTACACTGTGGATAAAAACTTTTATTCTGGAAGTTCTTCATATACCAAACACAGGAAATTTGATTTCGCTGCTAAATAGGACATTTTAGCAGAAAGAAACATCTTTCGTTTTAGAAGTCACTTCTAAATTACTGCTGGTATAAAAGATTTTATTTAGTGAAATTAACAGATCTACTGAACAAACTTTAGACCAGAAACGGCGCAATACTTCCCATGGGGCGCAATGTCCTGCTAATATGCCTTTTCGACGTGATAATGATATGTGAAATCTAACATAAGAAGCATTTGCTTGTAGTACTGGCTCTAAAGCTAGCATCTTATGTAGCTAAAATTTTCTGTGATATTTTAACATTACTTTTTGATGGTCTTTTCTTTACATCAGGTACAATAGACCGTTTTTGTGCATTACTTAAAATTTTCGGAAATTTTCTAGTTAACCGAAATTTTTTTAGCTTATTTTTTTTTACAGTTTCGTAGCCTTTTTCAAAGTTTCAGTTTTAGTTTTTTATATTAGGAAATTTTATTACAAGATTACAATTATCAGTTAAAACACTCATTTAAAAAAATGTTTTTGCTTTACGAAAAGTTTTTTTACTTTTGCCTTTTACAATTTGAGGCAATAAATAAATCACAATAAATTCTATACCAGGGCTGCGCACAAAGAGCGAAACACTTAAAATGATAAATACACAGAAGTTTAGTATTTAGCTTATTATTAACACTTGTCAATGTAGCAAGTAAAATTATAGCTCTCTTTACAATCTCTTTTAAATCTCTTGAAATCAGCGTTGCCAGAAGCTTTGAAAATTATATAATCGTTTGGCAATAGAAAAATCATAGTTTGAGAACAAAAATCATAACTTTTTTCTTCAAACATTTTTTTCACAAAAACATAAAAGTAACAACAATTAATATAAGCTAAGCATGAACTACTACTAGTTAAAAAATGTATATGGTAATTTTTTGCTATTTGAGTTTGCAGTGTCAAAAAAGATTCGTGACATGCGTGAATAGACAAACGAACAACCAACGCTTGAAAATCTTTTAATTTTGTAATCAAATTTTGTTATGTGTGAGAAATGTGTTTAGTACCGAAGACAAAAAAATTGTTGAATTTGATGTGAAAAGTAGCCAGAGGCGGTGCAAGAGCTGCTGATAAACCTAAAAGGTGCACTGTTTGGTACGGTTTGTTGCCTGGCGGCTTCATTAGACAGTACTTCTTCAAGAACGATGAAAATCTCAACATCAATCAATGGAACACGGTACAGTGCGAGGATTACCGGCTTTTTTTCCAAAATGAAGGAATTGAACTTGTATGACATGTGGTTTCAACAAGATAATGCCTCAAGCCACACGCATTCGACCATGAACCTATGGAGGGACGAGTTTGGTGAACAATTTATCTCACGTTTTGGAGCAGTCTATTGGCTGCCATGATCATGCAAATTGACCCCAATAAACTAGTCTCTCGTGTACAGAGAATTCCAGCCCTGTAAAGCAATATTACAGCTGCCACTGATGAGATATCAGCAGAAATGCTAGAAAACGTGTTCAAAATTGGACAGCCTAGGGCAACATTTACATGAAATAACCTTTAAGAAGAAAATGATATGAATTCATTCATCGCTTCAAACAAATATTTCATTCACTTTTGCAAATTTTCTGCATTTAAAATTTCAACATTTGGTTTTATTTAAATGACTTTTGAGATAACTCATTAAACAGTCAAAGAAGGTAATTTTCTATTTATAATTTTGAAATGGTCAATCAAAATTTCTTCATATTCATATTGATTTTATAATTTTCACACTGTTTTCATCTAAAGAAATTTCAGTGAAAGTAATTAAATAGTATGTATAAACATACAACAGTATGTTTGCAAAATTATACATAAATTTACCTTTTCGTAAAAAATTTTTATTTTTTGATGTATGTGTTCGTTCGAGTATTAAGCGATTAATTAATATATCTGTTAGTAAAGGCTATTGAGCTAAAATTATAAAGAAATAAATTTTTAAACCTTATCATAACCAGACGTCATCATATGAGAGAATGATATTTTCTAGTGTGCAAAGTTTGTTAATATACAGTTAAAATGTTTGGAGCAAATATAAGAATATGCCTCATCAATTATTGAACCAAGTTGTTTTAATGAGTCCATATAATGATGCAGATTGCGCTGTCTGTATAGTGATTACATGTTTTTATCTGTTTAGTTCATTGGAAATAATCAAGCTGTAAACATCTACATTACGATTTATTTTTTCAACCGTACTTCTTTCGTGTTATGCTATAATATAAAATACCGCAATACTGATGTTGGGTTTATGATTTAAGTATTGATTGTATTGTGTGTGTCAAAACATGCAATCTGAATGAGAGATGCGTTGCGTAAATGGATATCATTGTGTGTACCCAGTATTGGGAAAATTTTTGGTAGGAATTATTTTTCTTTAATAAACAGCCGAAAAACTTCATAACGTAAACAATATTAACGAGCATCGCTGTTTTATACTCATAGTGTTGTTTACGATAACATTACCTGTACGTGAAAATGTAAACAAAGACGAAAATTAAACGCACTCCGATTTTTCTGCGTAACATTTCGATAAATAGTCGCTTAAGATATAATCTCAAATATTTTAATATTTCGTTAAATAAAAAATATAATATTTCGTTAAATCTTTTATTTGATTACATTGAATATGCAATTTCGAAAAGGGTAAATGCGTTTTTTCGTATTAATGAGTCTCAAATGCTTCCCTGCACCTACTACTAGTGAGAAACTGACATCCTTAGCATTCTTTCTACTTTAGACGTTATGGCAGATAGGTTACAACTATAAGAGATGTACCCGTTTCGAAATTATTGTTTAAACAAAGAGTACAAAAAATGCAATACAGTACCGTTTTTTTTTTTTTTTTTGTTTAACGAGCAAAGCCGTTATTTTTTCTTCTTCTTTATTGAGCTTATGGAGACCTATTAATTATCTGAAAATTGCAGACATTGCAAAACTCAAGCAATATATGTATACCGGCAGAATTTACAGAATTTTATGATGAAATACTGCAATGGCCAACTACAAATGAAAAAGAGCTTCCTGAAGAATTTTTTTGATAAAAGTATATTATTTATTTTTGGTAGAAGTATTGCCTCTAATTTTTTGATACCTAAAATAAAATTTTCTGCAAATTAATAGGGTTTTTTTGTTAAGTTTTGTATACTCGATACCATAAATTTCGAAAAGGACACATCTCATTAATTTTAAATATATAATAAAGTCAATATCCAAATATTTCTGTAATTTTCGGATAAAAATTAGGCCAATATAAAAATAATTTAACTAACCGGTTCCTTTAATTTAAGTAAAATTGTTCCTAATTCTTGAAGAGCAGAGCTGGACCACGTCGTTTTAAAAATAAGCAGAAGCTGATGAAGAGCTTAAAATTAAAGAGACAATCTATAGTAACAATAATTCTAAAAAATAGCATAAAAACTCTGCAAAAACGGCGTGCTGAGGCCATAAAAAACAAAGTTTATTAGTCAAAGTACTGAAAAATGCTTAAGTTTCAAAGGAGCTAATTTCGTTTTTGTTATATTACTTGGTAGAGAATGGAATTAAAGGTTTGTTATCATAGTTATAATTTAGGTGCCTATGATAATAAGAATTAAATGTTTTACTTTGAATTAATCTATAAGTAATATACGAGTCCTTTATTGCCTCGACAAGAAAATTAGCTTAGATTTCGAGCAGCACTGCATGTAAATGTATGCACCACGTATTTAATAGTGGTGTGTCACTGTGGTATGTTAGGTAAGAACCCACCTTCCAACCAAGAAGTCGTCGGTTCAATCCCAGGCCACACCATCTGACAATTTTCAATAGAAAATCAATACCAAAATCAATATTTATTTACAGAAGATGAGAAAAGACTATTGTTGCATAAGAGTGCATTATCTTTTCGATCTACCTCGGTTTTCACGTTCATTGTGATACGTTTAAGGTTGTCATATATAGTATACAAAAGTAATTAAATTTGTACAAATAGTTAAACGATGATCATATTTGCAATAAGAAATATACAAACGTAAAAAAATTATACTTATTTAAATTAACCGGTTATTCGTGTTCAATTAACCGGTTTATTTGGTATTCGAAAAATGAAGGATTTTGAAAAAACCGTATTCGACAAAACAAACAAAAACCGGTTAAAACCAGTCGAATAATAACCGTCCGATCTCCCTACTATATACTTAATTTGGATAGATCAATATTAAAAACGGCGTTAATTGAAATGACACAGATCATGGCACTGGCTTATTTAATTTAAAACTTAAATTTATGTTTTATCAAAGTTATATTCACCTTTTCATAATCAGTCTCGTATTTTACTTGGAGTGGGTTTAATAGCGCTTGATTACACATGTCATCGCCGTTTGCTGCTGCAACACCACTTCCATTGCCACTTCCACCACTTCCTTCAGCACCATTTTGTTGACTACACCTTCGTAAGTGTGATCTTCGTAATTTTATGCAAAACAATAAATTGCCATCCTTTCTATTTGTTGTAGCCGCAGTACCAGCTGCAGCCACGGTTTCGCCAGAATCTGGGGCAGCAGTTCTTGTCATTGTGCTAGGAAAGCAACCCATTTTACTTAAATTATAGTAAATAATTCATTCAAACTGGTGATGTAAAATCAATTCTTCCTAACTTTGTTTTATTTTTTGTATAATTGAGATTAACTTTCATTCAGACGTCCATAAACTTTTATTTATATATATGTACATATCTGGAACGCGTCTTTTATCTATGGTAATATGTGCAAGTATTATAAAAATAAATGTATGAACTAATGCGTTGATGATAAATTGTATGTTGATATGCAATTACATTTCCATCTGAGCGAGATAAGCTTTTTTAGGAAGAAAAGCTCTAAAGAGAATCTGGCATTCTGAAATAGAAATAAGAAGAATAATATTCATAAATAACTTATAAAATAAGTTCACCTTATAATAAGTTTCAATAAATAATATTAAGCGCTAAAGGTAAGCAATAGTATACATTATCAACTTTTAATAAAATCAATGAAGTGCTAATATTACAGTTGCCCTTTCAGTTATTTCCCCCTTAAATATAGCAATTTCAAGATCGCTTTGTAGAAAAACTATGACTTAGTTATAAGCGGCATATCTATCACCTTTACACAAATTGTTAAAGCTTTAAATGTGCTTTTAAGTACTGAATTAATTAGTGTAATCAGCATCTATTCAAGAGCTTATGTGAAATAGTGTAAAAAACACGATAATCTAGGACCTAAAATGGACTTTTCTAAAATCTTTCTAGAAACAACCTATTTAAGTTTGCAATTTAAGTGTTATAACTTCGATGGTCTAACGCGGATGTTAAAGAGTTGAATCATTGTTAACGATTTACAGCCTGGCCCTGGATGGAAAGAAAATAAATGCGAACGATAATATAAGCCCGATTGCGAACGTCATAATAAATAATCGATTACTGATTATGCATTTTCTTTGGTGTCATAGATGAATTTTTGAAGTAACAGTTCTAATAGACAATATCATAAAAAATTATTAACACTTTATTCGTTATCTGGGAGGTGTAGCAGACAAAATCCTGCATCGTTAAGCAGGTAGTCGACTCATAGCAGGCTTGAGAGATAGTCTTGATTTCAAGACTTAAAAAAAATATAATTTTTAATGTTCTCATTACACAAAGTTTTGTACAAAATATTTTAGTAAATTAGAAACGTAAAACGTCTTAAAGATATTTCTTTCCTAGCTTAGTTTATCTAAAAAAATTATAATTAATTTTTATAATAGGAAAAAATGTGATGAAAACATTTTTTTTTCTTATATTAATTTGAAAGTAGATTTATTAAACCAAATATGTGCCGTTTTGATCGATAACTTTTTGGCAATTTTAGGGTAAAGCAATTTGGCAATTTCAGCGTAGAACTTCTGAGCGATAAACTGATCCAATTGCGGTTTGCAGGCCTATATGGAATTTTAATTTACACCATTAAGTGATAAGTCAACTGATAATCTGAAGCTGCAAGGTCCGGGCCATATGATGGATGCATTAAAACTTTCAAGCCAGCTCTCTCAGTTTCTGACGGATCATCAAAGATCCATCATGGCATTGTTATTGTGGAAAGCAACATCTTTTCAGGAGATCAATTCTAACCGTTTTAGTTAAGTTGCTTACTTCATCTCGTTGTATCAATGTTGGAAGTAGAGATCAGTTTCAATCGTTTGACCAGGTTTTTGAAGCTCATAACGTACAATTCCAGTGTTGGGTTATGCAATTAATATTATTTGCAACCGAAGTTTTTCGAACACCAATATTTTTGACTGCCAAGATTTTTATTCTAAAATCAATGTTGAACTTGGCAACTCTAATTAAATGCTCATCAACCTCGCCTCTCAATAGGTTAATTGTATTGCGTGCCGTATGCCATGCGGTACCGCCATATCACGATCTTTATTGACGCTGGCTGATAAAGCAACAATATTCTCCTCGGTACGCACTCTTCGCTTACGAGTTGGTGGATTAATGTCCAATAAAGTGGAACTGGTGTGAAATATAGTCACAACAGCTCGAACAGCATGATTGGTAGAGCGATTAGGACGATCATTAAATGATTATAGCTATTTACAAAACACATTTTCCACACAGTACGAACTTTTGTAACAAAATTCAATAATTTTCAAGCATTTGCTTACTTATCAGGCTATTCATGATATAAGAAATAGAGTGTAGTTCCATTCAAAATTGTTTGACAATAAACGAGATTCTTGAAGTTTGTTTTATATGAAAACATTTAAAAAAGCGTTGGCATATGAAGAAAAACGATCAATATTACCAGAAATTTTTCACAATTTTGTGTAATTTAATCAAGTTTTTAAATTTACGTTTTTACCTTTTTAAAAACGTGTATGTATGAGTTCGTAGATTGTAGTTAAAATAAAATAAATCTTGTGTTTAGTTAGTAATTAAAATCCTTTATTCAACACAATTTTGTGCACCATTGCTTGTAACCTTTTTACAAGCCATAACAATTTTGTATTCTTAATAACTATGTCTGTTTACAAGCTTGTAAGCAACAACAATTACTCGTAGTTATAACTTAGGTTCGATCAGAACTTGATTCTCTTCGATCAGAGATTAACCACGCTGACTTCAAATCAACAAGACTCGTTCGCTGAGTTAACTTTACTTAAACTGCACTCGCTGAGTTTACGACACGTAAACTGATTGCTGTTCGCATCGATGTGCTTTTTATATGGCTGTGTAAGCAATACATCGAAAGCTCTCGAACCTCTCGATATTTCAGTTAAATTGCATTTCTTTCATTAAATATCTTTTTAGTTCTTTTGTAGCCATGCGTATGTGAACATCTATCTCTTTCAGCTCTTAGTATTTGTTGTTGCTTGTTTATTGTCTGTTACTTGTTTTCTTTGCTGCTTAATTATTGCTGTTGCCGTGCTATTTTTATTTACTTTATCTCTGCTAATGGTTGTTGTTGTAGATTTGGTTATTTGTAAACAGCACGTACAGTTTTTCTTGCAGCTTTTATTTATTTATTTTAGCGCAGTAATAAACGCTGTGGCGCCTAACCTTATTTTCGTATTTTATTTACAATTTGGCAACATAAGTACCAACGTTAATTTTGAATATATATAATGTATGTATGTTTTTCAACCCAGGCTATTTCAAAATAAACTCCAAAAGATATGTTTAATTAGATTTGATTTAAGTTGTTGTTTTTTTAATTTTTTGCTTTGTTTTCACATTCAAAATTGTATTTTGTCTTATATTATGGCTTAAGAATAGAATTCGAAAAAAGGCAAATTCGTGGGAGAAATGGGACTTTGTGACCATGGTATGGTAGTACAAATTTCAACATAAATGTCAGTTCGCCTTTATTGTCAAAGGGTAATATGTCAGAAAAAATGAGAGTTGCACTACCAAGGCGAATTCAAACCAGGTGACCTTGGCTTGCTACTTAAGCAACAGCTGATAAGTAGCTATATGTCAAAACGATTCGCCACTACTATTTTTTTACAATATATGTGACACACAGTTAATTTGTTTACTATTTGCTTACTACAGTGTTGCATTATTTTGACACAACGTTAAAGTCGCAAAAGTCAAGCGTTGTAATAAAAAGTATAAAAAACAACAGCTTACCAGCTTAATATTACAGGCCACAGTATCCAAAAAATAATAAAGGTATTGAACAAAAAGGAGTTTTTAGAGACAAGTTAGTTAAATGTTATATTTATACAGCTACTCGCATTTTTATTTATTCTATGTTTGAAATTATTTGAAGTCATATTTATTATTTTTGTAATAATTTACATCTTTTTGACATTAAGAATTTTGCAAAATATTTTATTGGAGCAGCGGAAGAATAATTGGAATCAACTTGAATTACGCTTTTTATAACTTTAATAAACCCTGCAGACATACATATTTAGCGTTTTAAAAACGCTAATTTACGAAGTAAGTATGTAGCAAATAAAACGAAAATAAATTTCGATTTGGTTTTAATTAACATTCCTTACTAAACACAATTATGTGTTCTACTGCTTACAAAATTTAGTCATCGCTAGCAATTAAACTCTTAATTATTCTCTAATATCAGAGAGAATATATTATAAAATTCCTCCGTTTTTCTTTGTCTGTTTTATTTGTTTACATAAAAATTACACCACTGATCTAATGAAGTGTGATGGTTTTTAAAAAATTTTAAAAAACTAAGTGAACCGTACGTTTGCCAATTTTTCATCCGTATTTTCTCTCAATGTCATATGCTGTCATTACAAATTGCGTTTACATGATACTCCTCGCTTTTTTCTATACCAATGGTGTTTATTTCATAGAGCAATAGTTTACGTTCAACTCACACGTATTCTTACGCACTTGTTTTTAGTCCTCCCTTTGTCTGTATTTTTTTTTTCAAAAGCACTGGAAGAAATTTGCTTTTAGTCGTCACTGAAACAGCGTAGAAATAACACCGGGAGTGGCTGTTTGTAAAATTTTTTTTTATTTCCACTAAATGTACTGATTAAAATTATTAACAATGTGCAACTAATATTTTATGATTATAAATGCATTTGATCCCCAATACATTATAAATATTACACAAAACATTTACATTTTTATGTTTTGAATTTAAAATAAATTCTTAGAGAACTAAATACTACTTTTAACCCGTTAATAATTTCTTACAGTGCATTTGTTATTTTCTAACCAACACAAATACATTTATAATTTTACACAGCATTGTTCTACACAGAAACTAGACATGCCATACGACTTGTATTATCATGTAAGTCCCTCTTAAGCAACAACAATTACTAGAGAGGTGTTTCTACCAGTGTGACCAGATTTTAAAATAATGTAAAGCAAAATCATGTATAAAATAGCGTAAAACTTTTTAAAATTTTCCAACAGAATACTTTCTTTAGTTAGATAGGGTGAGTGCACCTAAGGTCGGCATATACCAGTAGTTGGCCATTTTTGTATTTATACTTATATAACTAAGAATAAAAGTAATTATGTATTAAAGTAAAGCTACTCGTATATGAAATTTATAAATATTCTCAGATTTCTATATGTTAAAAATAATTAGAGCTTAGATAAGTATTTTGGACAGTACTTTTCTCTAAATAATGACTGTCTTTCGGTTTTCACGAAAATGCTTGTTTTCTTAACAAAAAATTAGTGGGAATTCAGAATTAATAATGTCAATAATTACTTTCAAAAAATCAATTTTCAACCAGATTTGTTTTCTAAAGGTATTAAACTGTTGAAATATGGCTATAAATCGACTACTAGAACACCACTGAAAATCACTTGTTCCTATGGTCGGCAGTGGTTTTTACTACTAATGTGTTAAGGTTGAGATCTCAAAATATCTTAAAACTTCTAGAAATAATAATTTATTAAATCTTTATATCTTTTTCAACCTCGTCTTAAGTAACGCTGGCTAACGATCAATAATTGCACAAACGGCAATCATATTAAAATCTGGCCTCATCACGAGCCAATGAAGTCTTAAGAAAATTAATGTAGGGCTTTATTTTGTAGCAAAACATGACCACTAAAAGGGTCAATTTGTAATACAGAGGATCCAGATCAGGGCTACCACAGTTGCCAAATTTTTGGGAGCCGCATTTGTGTCATTTTAGCATTATTGGCAGTCTCAAAATCCTGTTGTAAAATCTACAGTTGGTTTTGGAAAAGGGAATGATTAAGTGGCTTCATAACCGCTTTCAAAACGCATTTCTGGTTAACTTTGACTGATGTTTTGATCCCTTGTATACAGAAATGCAAGTCCGTGACCTCATAGTAAACTAGATTACTTTTTCGACGCGTGGGGTGACTCAGATTCTTGTCTAGACTACTGTGCTTACATCTTGTCATTTCGTTTATTATACTTCTTTGGTTCGGTCAACATTTTTCAACCGTAAACAAATTATCATCGTAGTTATCCAAAAGGCTTTTGGATTTTTCTTCAAGTGTCCGGTATTAGGTTTTAAAGCCCCAGATTCAAGTCTATTTCAATGATTCGAAGAGGATTCGCAGAGTTCTTAATTTGAAAGCTTTAATAACATTATGCGGCCGGTCCATGGTAATAGCTAACACATTTTGAAATACCAGTTATAGACTTAGGCTTTAGAGGTTACCTTTCCATAAAATATATTCTTTTGTGGTTTTTTTTTCGTTTTTAGCTTTAACATTTACCTACGTACAAAATCTGAATTATACACAAATAACATTCAGGATTTTCTGATATGAATTTATCTTTCGTGCCTGATTGATCTTATTGAACATTTAGAAGTGGAAAACAATTGTGTTAAATAAGTAACAGTTTGAAAGCAAACTCGATTTATTATTTTTGTACTAAAATATGATATGTCGACAATAAGAACATAGTACGCCAAAAACTGGAAAATTAGTGCCGACCACTGGCATATTTGGCATTTTTCACAAAAACAGTTAATTTCTCAATTTTAATAAAAAAAATGTAAATAAAAAATTTTTAATTTAACTTAATAATCTGAAACAAAGCATGAGAAGCTAAATACGGGTATGGCAGGTACTTCACGGAATTCCTACTTTAACTTTACTCACTCATACCTGTTTGGCCACCAATTCTTTCAAACAGCGTCCAGCAAACTAATATTAATGCATTTTGCAATTGTGGTAGTAATCTGAGAGCTCTCACTCAGGCCATTTTGCACTGTATTTTTCCATAACATAAAGCAACATAAAAACATATGTTGCTTTATTTATTATCTTGTTGTTATCTGCTCATTTTCGTTCGGTTGTATACGTATACGCTATAAATAATTTTCAGCCACATAAGGCTCAAAAGAACTTGTCTGTTTAACTATGCGCAAAACTATAATTTTGTCGTTTTTAGTAATAATATATGTTGTAGGGTGAGTGTGCTTAAGGTCGGCATGTACTAGTAGTCGGAAATTTTTGTATTTATTTTTATATAACTAAGAATAGAAGTAATTATGTATTGGAATAAAACTAAATGTGATTTATAAATATTCTCAGCTTTCTATATGTTAAAAACAATTTGAGTTTAGATAAGTATTTTTGACAGTATTTTTTTCTAATTAGTGACTGTCTTTCGATTTTTACGAAAATGCTTGTTTTCTTAGCAAAAAATTAGTGGGAATGCCGAATTAATAATGTCAATAATTACTTTCAAAAATTAATTTTCAATCGGAAAAGTTTCCTAAAGGAAGTTAACTGTTGAAATATGGCTATAAATCGGCACTCTAATGCCGACTACTAGAACACCACTGAAAATCACTTGTTCCTATGGTCGGCAGTGGTTTTTACTACTAGTGTGTTAAGGTTGAGATCTCAAAATACCTTAAGACTTCTAGAAATAATAATTTCTTAAATCTTTATATGCTGTTTAACCTCGTCTTAAGTAACACTGGCCAATGATCAATAATTGTGCGCACGTCAACCATATTAAAATCGAGCCAATGAAGCCAATGAAGTCTTAATATTGGGCTTTATTTTGTAGCAAAACATGATTACTAAAAGGGACAATTTGTAATACAGAAGGTCCAGATCAGGGCTACCACAGTTGGCAAATTTTTGGCAGCCGGGCTTGCGTCATTTTAGCCTTATTGGCAGTCTCAAAATCCTGTCGTAAAATCTACAGTTGGTTTTGGAAAGGGGAATGATTAAGGCTTCATAACCGCTTTCAAAACAGATTTCTGGTAAACTATAGCTGATGTTTTGATCCCTTGTACACAGAAATGCTAGTCGGCGACCTCATAGTAAGCTGGTTTACCTTTTCGACGCGTGGGGTGAGCTCAGATTCTTCTCCAAACTTACATCTTGTCATTCAACATTGTCAACATTTTTCATTCGTAAACAACGTTTTTCTGACCAAATTATCATCGTACTTCTCCAAAAGTCATTTGGATTTTTCTATAAGTGTCTGTATTACGTTTTAAAGCCCCAAAATCAAGTTTATTTCAATGATTAGATTCATAAACTTTTGCGTGATATTAACTTAACGTGTTATGTCTGTTTCCGATGAGGACATCACAAAGCTCTTGATTTAAAAGCTTTAATGACATGTGATGATCGAACTGTAACTGAGCTGCTTGAGAGGATGCTCAATATGTGATCGGTCCATGGTAAAAACTGACACATTTTGAAATACCAATTACAGACTTTAAGAATTTATCTTTGCCTGATTGATCGTATTGAACATATAGAATGTGGAAAACATTCGTTTTAAATAAGTAACAGTTTGAAATCATGACATGCCGACAATAGGAACATAGTATTCCGAAAATTGGAAAATTAGTGCCGGCTACTGGCAAATTTGGTGTTTTTCACAAAAACAGTAATTTTCTCAATTTTATTAAAAAAATATATTTAAATTTAACTTAATTATCTGAAACAAAGCAAATTAATAAATTGTAATATCGAGTCATCAATTCTACACTAGATTAACATGCGCAAGGACAGTAGGCAAGGACATATGTCACTTAACAGCATTTCGTACGAAATTTGAGCACAATACCAGGCTTAAGACTCACTTATTTCGTACGAAATTTTAAGCAGCAGTAGGATCATAAATACTATTACAACATAGAATATAGCATTTTATTATATGGCTAATGAAAGCTAATCCCTATATCGATAGTCTATCACGGAAATTCAAAATTATATCAACACGGAGTTGACACGGAGTTGTTTTAGTGCTTTTTAACAATAAAAAATTTGGTTTACTGATGAAAAAAATTGTAACACACAGTGGGTAAGGTCATCTTAAGAAGCATCCCATGAGTTTATCCTATTAGGTGAATGTGGTCATAATTTAGCTGCAGTCATGATTTGGGAGTGTCTTAAATGTACTTTCGAGCGGATTTTACGGCAGTTCATAAGGTTAAAAGGATCAAAATTGCTTTCAAAACAATTTGGAAGCTTTTTAGTTTTTTTATTGAATTTATATCAATAAATAAATATAAAATATTATTCTACACATATTCATTATTTTTATTAGTGTAACAATATTTATGACCCTACTGAATATAATTTGTTCTGTTGTTGGAGAAAACAAATGGTTTTTGTTTACAAACTTGCATATTTTAAGGCATATAAGCGACAAAATAGTTGAAGTCCTTAATAAAAAATTTTGAACTTTGTTTCTATTTTTTTTCCAATCTCAATTTAAAGCATGAATAAAACTTTTGGGTTAAAATGTGGCTTTTTTAATAATAGTTGCTGTTTTGTTTTTAGAGCATTAATTATATAACAACATGAATTTCTCAGAGCAACATTATTTCGCAAATAAGTATTTCATACGAAACATTTTTTATATGTATGTAATTTGACAGCATTTCTCACAATATCGTATATATGACCTACAAATTCTGTGTAAATGCTAAATATGTATTTAAAATCTTCAACGAAGTTACTGTCATTGGACAACATTCATCTCTCCCGTCTTCAGCTAAGCGCAAGGGTATCCTTCCTTCTTAATTGAGTATGGCCAGTATGACATAATAAATATATATACCACGGACTAATGGATTTATGTGGACGTCGACATTCTCCAAGTACTTTGCAGCATATCTTATAGTTTTCATTTTAACTAATGGAATGTCTACGTCTTTATAAATATTCAAATTTTTGATGTACCCCATAACTGTATCCCGTAGCAACAAATAGGATAAAAAGCTAAGCGTTGAGTTTCATTCAATCAACTAATTAATTTGAGTAGTTTTCATTTTTATTCGCACAAATTTCACCTCTATATGCAATGTCTACGTTAAAGGACGATCAAGCTGTATACCTATATTCTTCACGTCAGTGTTTTTTGGTATTGCTTTATTATTAATACTTTTAGAAAGGCAAGTTTCCTTACGCAAAGTAAAAGTAACATGGGTTCACTTTTGCTCGTTTACCTCTATTCTCCACTCCAGTAGAAATACGTGGTCCTGTAAGTACTGGGAGGCAGTTTGTGGGTCTTCATGTATGCTTAAAAATGCAGTGTCATCAACAAATGTGGAAATGTGGATGTTGTCTTTTATTGGCATGTCAGCAATGTATATCACAGATAGAACATGACCTAGAATGCTACTTTGGGGAACTCCGGACCTGATTATTTTGAGGGGAACTTAGAAAACTTCCTTCTTTTACTATAAACTATCTTTCAATTAAATAGCTCATATAAATTTCGGGGAAAACCTGCTTCGATTTAAGTATAAGACCTTGGTGTCACATCTTATCAAAGGCTTAGGAGACATCTATAAAGAGTGCAGGGCAATACTTTTTTCAAAGGCATTTCTGATTACATTGACAAGCCTATCGGTTTGTTGAATGGTGCACCCAGAAAAAACAGCATGAATCCAACTAAAACAATGTTCAATACAAAAAAAAAAGGAAAAACAACTATGAAAACTAGCCAAGGTGGGAAATTATAAATTGAACAATGTATTTGAAAAAACAACTTAAATCCAAAATCAATATGGAAAGAAAATTGATTTAAAATTTCAATTTTTATCATTTCAAAATCGACGTTGAAACATTTTCAACTTGCAGTTGTTGTCTTTGATATTAAAATAATTCAGAAACTAACATTTTTGTGTTTAATTCAATGTTGAATATTTTCAAATTAACAAAAACAAATTTTTGATTTAAAGATTAATACGTTAATTTAATGTGGTTTTACATTCAAATTTGAATTAACGTTAACAAAATTCAAGTTGTGAAATTTTAAATTCAACAACGATTTACTTCGATTTCAAAATGTGATTTTTTTCCTGTATACTGTGTTTTCTTCTAAATCCATATTGGTGAATTGGGATACAACCGCTCTCGTTTAACAAAGGTGTTAGTTTGAATAATAGATACTTCTCAAATGTGTAGTAACTCCAAGAGCAAGAATAGAAAATAAAGAATAATATAATGAATATTTGAAATAATTTAGTTTGTTGTTTCTTTAATTTCGTCAGGTAAAGACACATTGCGGTAAACACATAGTGAAAACTACAAAGTATAAGTTATAAAATTGTACATCAGTCGTAAATAAACTGATGAAGAAAAATACAACTATAATTCGAATTTCGTTTTAATTTGCAATTAACGAACTCAAAAAGTAAATTTTTTAAAAACGTAATAACGGGTGTCAAAAGTGAACTTGCAAATATGAAATAAACAAAAAAATTTAGTTTCAAAAACTTAAGATTGACCTCCTTAGCGAGAGACTGTTGCTAATATCTCTGTCAAGGATCTACAGATGTTTAAGGGATATGCGAAGAAATGGGTAACAGGACTAGTAGCTTCTATACGAAATAAAGCAATAAAATTGCTAAAGAATCTTGCCTGCTTCTTCGCCATACAAAGCAAAAACAAAGGATGAACATGAATAGTGAAACATGAGATTAGCAAAACAGGGTCTAAAAACAGGCATGCGAAGTAGCTAGTCAAAAAAAAAAAAAAAAAAAAAAAAAAACAGAGTAATCGAACCATTGTTCAGTCCTTATAGCTCACATATCAAGAATTGACGTCACGCTAGATACGCTTGCTGGCACAACATGGTTCTCCACGTTAGACCTGAAAGTGAGTCTTGGCAGTCAGAGATTGCAGAAAAAGATGTAGGGAAAACTGACTTCAGTACGAATGGTGACTTATGGCAGTTCCAAGTTATGCTACTTACTCATGTAATGCATTGGCTACATTTGAATGCTTTATGGAGCGGGTGTTAAAGGGATTACATTTTGAAAACTTGTAAAGTGTCCATAGTCGAAGTCCGGTAAACACATATGTATATAAAGGGTCCGCCATCTAAAGTTTTTTTTCAACTAGTGCTTATTTCGTGAATGATAATACTCAGCTCATGTCTGATTTGACATATAATTAGTTTTATCCTTCCGCTGGACGAATATGGTTGTGTATACGCTGGGAAATATTGCGACATTACTTTGAAAATCATGGTAATGTTGCAGAATGAAAAAAAGAAAGAAATCATCTTTTCAGATGAAGCTCATTTTGATCTTGGCGGGTATGCACAAGCAAAATTGTCGCATTTGGGGCACAGAAAACCCGCACGCATACATTGAAAAGCCGATACACCCAAGACGAGTCACTGTTTGGTGCGGATTTTGGTCCAGAGGCATAATTGGCCATTTTTCTTCGAAAATGAGCAAGGAGTGGCCTTTACAGTCAATGGCGATCGTTATCGGGCCATGTTGAACGAGTTTTTGTTCACAAAAATTTAAGAGGAGGATATTAGCAACATTTGGTTTCAACATGACGGCGCTACGTGCCACACAGCAGAAGCTACACTCGATGTTTTGCGCCCTGTTTTTTAAGATCGCATTATCAGCCGCAGAGCTGATGTCGTTTTGCCACCTCGGAGCTGCGATTTGACACCGTTGGACTATTATTTGTGGAGTGCCGTCAAACATAAGTGTTACGCCAACAAGCCAGAGACAATTCTGGCTTTAAAGGAAGCCATTAGTGAAATACAGCTGCACACATTCGATAATGTGCTTAAAAATTGGACCGATCGTGTAGGCTACTGCATGGCCAGCCGAGGCAGCCATTTGAATGAAATTATTTTCCATTATTAACCGGAAGGATTGTGCTTTCAAATAAAAAAAGGAAATTTGAGAAAATATTCAGTAGTTTTTTTTATAGCATTTTATTTTATTAATAACACACCAGAAAAATAGGAAACAATATATAAACAAAATACTTGACGAAACAATTCGTAATAAAGAATTGAAGAACAACAAAAAATAACAAGTATAACAATAAAGTGACCAGCACTCGTAGCGAAAAAAAATAAATAAATAAAATACAAAAAACAAAACAGGAGAAATGAGCAAAACAAATATTACAATATCAATATTAAAACAAAAAGTTAAGCAAACGGGGTAAGCACTAATTCGGAAAATTAAACACACACTTGACACGTAAATAAATAAAAAACTAAAAACGGCAATGAAAGACGGTTATATCCTACCGTCAGTGTTTTCCCATCTTCTCCTATATTCCCTACTAAGCCTTTAGGTGCGAGCCGCTTGGAGGGGTTGTTGTTAGATTATTCAGTAGCGAAGGTATAACTACTGAATAATCAACCAGCAGCAACCCACTTCCTTGCCGTTCGCACCCGGAGGATGGTTGATCGATTTTTGATTGCTTGTGGTTGCTTTTTGGCATTTATATTATATTTTATTCTTATTTTATTTGCGTAATGGCAGACGTTAGATAGATTTCTGCAATTTGCGCGGCCTATGGGCGAATTTCTTCTCCGTGTATGCGCACATTTGTCTCTATAGGCCGGATGAGATTGAGACCCAGGTTTCTGAAAATGCCGATCCACAGGATTTTCATATCCCTGTATAGAAGCCCAAACGCGGGATGAGAGGTTTCCATGTCTGGCTTTGACTCTCTTTCCGATTCCATATCGAGTATCCTTGCGAATTACCCGAACAGTGAAATTGTTGTTCCTGGTGATTTCAATGTTCATAATTCGTTTTGGCTACGCCATTAAGGCCGCACAACTCCAGAAGGCCAATACGTGGAGCTATTTGCCACTTTGCGCAATTAGTGAATGAACCTACTCACATATCATGTGTAGATGGGCACCAAAATAACACCATCGACCTTTTCCTCACTACACGCCCTGAGAAGCATGTAGTTGAGGTTCTTGCACCTCTCGGAAACTGGATCACTGTACTATTTCTGCCTCTTTCTTGTTCTCCACTCTTCGCAACGCTTCATATACAGCTATAAAGCGCTTGGTTTTCAATTACGCTCATTGGGCTGAGCTTAACGATTTCTATGGGCATTTCAATTGGAAACTTTGTTTGCTTGATTCTAACGTGAGTGCCATGGCCGAAATGGTTACCAATATAATATAGCTAGGGATGAATAATTTTATCCCATCCAGAAAGCTTCCGATTAAATCAAGTAATAAATCTTGGTTTAATCAGACGTTCAAGCTTGCAGTCAGATCCAGAGAGGAAGCATTCAGAAATTGGCGTGATAAGAAATGCGATCATACTGATTCGCTACGCAAACAAGCGAGACCTTTGTGTGCCGCAGTACTTAGGCGCGAAAAGACTCTATACGAACAGCGCCTACGTGGTAAAGATCTTACTTTTCCTCGGGTAAGTAAGATCTTACTTTTCCTCGGGGAAGTAAGATCTTTTGGTCATTCATTAAAAGGCTTAAGAACAGCGCTAGTTAGGTTCCAGTCCTTATAAAGGATGACCAAACATTCACTAACCCGGTTGATAAGGCAAACCTTCTGGCTGAAATGTTTGCATGTAATTCGAACTTGCCGGAGAGCGTTCAACCACTGCCCGAACTTGAAAGAGTATCAGAGACTATGCCTAGTATATTCTTTCGAGCCCGTGCAGTAAAAAAGGTCCTTGCAAATCTCGACGTTAATAAGCCTTTTGGGCCGGATGGCATTCCAGCGCTGGTCCTGAAGCAGTGCTCTTCGACGCTTGCGCGTCCATTGGCTAATCTTTTCAGTGCGTCTTATCGTGCGAGTATTTTTCCATTTTACTGGAGGATTGCCAATGTAACGCCAATCCCTAAAAAGGGTGTGGTTAGTAACCCGGAAAACTTCCGCCCAATAGCAGTTTGTTCGGCACTTTCCAAAGTTATGGAGAGTATGATTAATCATCACCTTGTGAAATATTTAGAGTCCAACAATTTGCTGAGCGATCGCCAATATTTTTTCCGTAAAGGTCACTTACTGGTGATCTGCTGGCGTTACTCTCTGAAGGGTGGAACAGGTCCATTCATGGATTTGGTGTGAGTAAGGTTGTGATCGGTAGTCACTTCTCTCGATTCATATCGAGCTTTCTCAGAAATCGCACTATAAGAGTGGTTATAGATGGGACTTCATCCGACGAGTTCAGGATAAATTCAGAGGTACCGCAAGGCTCTGTTCTTTCTCCAACTCTATTTCTAATATTTCTTAACGACTTTCTTTTTCTCACTTCTAATTCTATCTACTCTTCTGCAGATGACAGCAACATTGTTCATTTATATTCTTTTGATCGTAGGCCGAGACTTTTGGAGATTGGGGCGAAAAGGCGAAATATGAACTACACACTTACAAACGACCTGTCGAAAATCTCTGAGTGGGGTCGCACGAGCAGGGTTGACTTCAATGCGTGCAAGTCCCAATGTTGTTTTCTGACATACAGACGTGGTGGTGTATTATCATCTGTATCTATGGGTAATGCAGATATTGAGGAATCAGATGCTCTTGATGTTCTTGGCATAAGAATTTACTATGGCGTTCGTTGGAACAAGCACATATTTCGAGTTTCGGAAGAAGTATTCAAGTATCTCGGCTTTTTTAGACAGTGTAAGAATACTTCACTCCTGATCTCCTTAATATTTACAAGACCTATATCCGACCCAAATTTGAATACAACTCTCATGTATGGGCCGGTGCTTCAAAGTGTATTTTGGAGCTTCTAGACCGCGTACAGGAGAGGGCGAAGGTTGTTATTAATGACGGTAGGGTAGCCAACTCTATCGATTCATTAGAGCATCGTCGCAACGTGGCGTGTGTTTTGTTGTTCTATCGGTACTGTAATGTGTACTTGAATGTGTTCTAACGAAATTAAGGAATTAATTCCTAGTAATCATATATTTTTACGTAGTACTCGTATTCCTCGTAGAGCACATCCCTTTGCAGTTGATTGTCCAGTAAATCGCACAACGCATTACAGGGAGAATTCTTTTTTTGGTCGCACTATTCGTTTGTGGAGCAATCTTCCTGCGAATGTCTTCCCTGCCACTTACAACATGAGCAAATTTAAATCGAATGTCCACAGACACTACTCTATCTATCCTCCTTCCCACAGCCTATTTTTCTAGTACCAGCACAATGCATTGCATGAGTAGGGGTTATCCCCTGAGTGCTGATCTCATTGAAAAAAAAGGAAGAGGAAGTTATTGCAGAAGATTTTTAATTTTAACGAAACTATTAAAATAACTGACACATTTTATTGAAAAATAATTCATATCACATTAAAAAGTAAACCAGAGTTATATTAAATAAAAAGTTTGAAATAAAATTGAACGGAAATATTATTTTATGTAGCCAGTAAGTATTTTGGGTGATTACACGAGGGAAATTTTTGTTCCGTGAGAAAATATAGAGCGTAATTAAGCGAATTAGGTAATTAAGCGAATTTTATTAGAAAATTAAATTCAATTAAGAGGGTTATCTATCTATCTATATATGTATGCAAACATAAGTCGTTCTATCTTCGTCATAACTCGGGAACCACTAAACAGATTTACACACCAATGCATGCGTTGTAAGGGTGTACTTTCACTGATGGTTTCTGGTTCAACTGGGCTGTGCCACGCCCATATAAAATTTTTATTTATATTTTCATATCTTTAAAACGGTAATAGTACGAGTTTCTAAATTTGGCCCAAATAACTTTGTGTTCATCAGCCCAAAAGTGTGTAAAATTGGATAAGTGGGAGTGGCACCTCCCATACAAAGTAAATACTGTTTTTTGTATATCCCGGGAAGATTCTGAATTTGGTCTAAATAACTTCGCAGTCAATACAGGTCATCAGCCGAAATATGGGTGAAATTGAATAAGAGAACGGTTAGAATGGACGTTTCTGAGCTTGGTCTATATGAGTTGGTAGTCAATACAAATCATTAATTCCAATACATTCCACTTAATTTTTCTTATGAGAAATACATTTAATAGGAATACAACACAAAGGCTCCCAGCAACGTGAGAAGGGTTACCCTAGTACTGTGTGCACACAAACACAATTTTTTTTAATACCAAACAATCTTTTCCGCAACTCAATATACAATGTTGACATCACTGTTATAGATATGTCATGTTGATACAGATAGCTGGCATACAAGAACGGTGACAGTCATTTGACCTGTCAATTGACTGGCATTGTGATAGAAATACCTATTATGCAATTATAAGGTGGTCTTATTTTACCGAAACAATAACAGCTGATACAAAACTGTTTGTACTCTAAAGTCAAAAAGTTGTTTTTTTTCTTTTCGTTTGACGTTAATTGCAATTTCAATGTGATTACATTACATTAAATTTTTTGACAGATCACTATTTTTGTTTACCACAGCATTGCATTTTTGTGACAGCAGAGTAAAGCGTTGATGCAGTGTTGTATTCAAAATCAGAATGAGTCCACCTCTTTATTGCATCGTGGAAATATCTCATAATAACGAATAATTTGTGTACATGTGATTTTCCATCCTTCTCTAACTTATGAATTCTGTCGACTTTAAAACATATATCTGAGCTTCTCACTCTACTGCTGCTTACTTATCAAAGATGATGTAAATGTAAGCCATAGTTCACTTATCATAAATATTTGATGTATAAACCCGTCAAATTATTATTATTGTTTTTTATACTAATAATTTAGTAAATTAAAAATGTATTTTATAATTCTATAATTAATACAATGTACATTATTCAATTTATTTTTTTATTTCACTCAGTAAATGCGTTCTACGGCCTCTCTTACACTTGTTTTGAACTAAAACTGGTCTATACAGTTTAAAAACATCTGAAATTTGTAGAAAAGATATATTAATGATATCAATTATATGCGCAAGTATATAAGTTACTAATTATTTCATCATTTATACGAGTAGATGTAAATATTTGAATACCTCTCAGTCTTATTGAACAACATGAGTTTGCCTAGTGCATGCTTTTTCCGCCTTGTTTCCCAATAGTACTTTTAAGAAGGTCGTCTGCAAACATTGCTCGAATGTTGTCCGTAAAGAAGGATAAATACTAAAACAAAATAAAGTATTAATTTGTGTTTGTTGCCGTTAGCTGAACAAAATCTGGCGGTTACAATTACTTGTCCTTTCATCAGTTATTTTACACAATACATACAATATTTTTATTTGAATTTATTTCTTTTAATTTTGCTAGAGTCCATAAATATATTGTTTTTTATGCTGTCAAACGTCACAAAATAAGACTGCAGCACTTGTTGTTTCACTTCTTTCTTGTTGTTTCACTCTTTCAAACGTTTTAATATAAAAAAGTTACGAGTATATATGTGTTCGTAAAAAAATTGTATTTGTGTTAGTTTTGGACATTTATTTATTGTAGGGTACGTTCTGGCAACGTTATATTAATGATGGCTAACCATTATCATTGCTTATCAGTAAAGGCCCAATTATTCTAGAAGTAACGTAGACGGGACGTAAAATGACGTGATCAAAACGTCAAGTGTGTTTAGTTGGTGAAGTAAAAACGTGTCAGCTTTTTTCAACTGCGTGCGTGCAAACAACAAAAGAAACAAAAAATAAATTATTATTAATTCTTCATCATCCATTTTATTTAAGTTTATTATTATCTAATAACACTATGCACAAAGGGAAAAAAATTTCTGATCTTGGATAACCACTATATTTATTGATGCACTATGGTCGCCTAACTTCAGAAATCGTCAGCATTTCAGATTCTATGAATGTTTTTTTAGATTTTTTTTATGTAACCATTTGTATATATTCTCCATTTAGTTACCGTATCAGCTGACACATCATGTCTACTTTACTTCTAGACTAATTGGGCCATAAACATATCATTACGTATTCCTAATTCTAGCTTTGACCCTTTATATCCCAAGGCCTTGAAAAACTGAATATAAGTCATATAACTTCTTAATGACACCGTTACAGAACAAGTTCCCATATTATTACAACGGATTTATATTAATAAATTGTATTTTATAAATATATAAGTATATTTTTTGGCGCTATAAAGGGTTAATATATGCAAATGGTAAACAATACGAGATTGAAAATAAATTCAATTAAAATATTATAAAAAAATATATATATTACAATTTTTATTCTGATTTAAGGTCTAATACATTAAAAAAATAACCTTTACGAAGGTCTTAATAACAAAAGCATGAAATAAACTCAAGGTTGCTTGCATAAAAAGCTCCAGAGGAGTAGAAACTTCCATGCCATGTAAGTTTTTAAGCAAACATTAAGACTTGTACATTCATAAAGAAATAAGCATGATTAATTCTGAACGTATGTACATGCAAATATAATTCATATTCCGACCACAGATAGTAAAGACATATATGCATGTATGGACTTACATACATATATCAGCGAATGAACCTATTGACTTACATACCATGCGTACTTAAGTATGCCATTTAAATAACGTTGTTTATTAAAGCAGGGTTCAATGAAGAGAATGACGATATTAAAAAAAACCCTTGAAATCCATATAATACAAATAACACCAAAGTCCCCAAAGAAAAAAATTTAACAGTACGTGTTTATATTATTTTATTATAAGTACGTATTTAAATTTTTATTAGTAACTTAAAATTCATATCTGACAACTATCTTTTGCTATTTGAAAATAGAACACTGTCAACGTATGTATGTATATAGCTTTAAAACGACGACAAAAATATATTTTAAAAATTTAATTTCATCGAGTGATAATACTCGTATACCCCTCTACTAAAAAAGTTTACATTCTAAAAGGGTTTAAATAATTCTTAATTTGCGTGTACATATTATATACATATACATATACATATATATATACATATACATATACATATACATATACATATACATATACATATACATATACATATACATATACATATACATATACATATACATATACATATACATATACATATACATATACATATACATATACATATACATATACATATACATATACATATACATATACATATACATATACATATACATATACATATACATATACATATACATATACATATACATATACATATACATATACATATACATATACATATACATATACATATACATATACATATACATATACATATACATATACATATACATATACATATACATATACATATACATATACATATACATATACATATACATATACATATACATATACATATACATATACATATACATATACATATACATATACATATACATATACATATACATATACATATACATATACATATACATATACATATACATATACATATACATATACATATACATATACATATACATATACATATACATATACATATACATATACATATACATATACATATACATATACATATACATATACATATACATATACATATACATATACATATACATATACATATACATATACATATACATATACATATACATATACATATACATATACATATACATATACATATACATATACATATACATATACATATACATATACATATACATATACATATACATATACATATACATATACATATACATATACATATACATATACATATACATATACATATACATATACATATACATATACATATACATATACATATACATATACATATACATATACATATACATATACATATACATATACATATACATATACATATACATATACATATACATATACATATACATATACATATACATATACATATACATATACATATACATATACATATACATATACATATACATATACATATACATATACATATACATATACATATACATATACATATACATATACATATACATATACATATACATATACATATACATATACATATACATATACATATACATATACATATACATATACATATACATATACATATACATATACATATACATATACATATACATATACATATACATATACATATACATATACATATACATATACATATACATATACATATACATATACATATACATATACATATACATATACATATACATATACATATACATATACATATACATATACATATACATATACATATACATATACATATACATATACATATACATATACATATACATATACATATACATATACATATACATATACATATACATATACATATACATATACATATACATATACATATACATATACATATACATATACATATACATATACATATACATATACATATACATATACATATACATATACATATACATATACATATACATATACATATACATATACATATACATATACATATACATATACATATACATATACATATACATATACATATACATATACATATACATATACATATACATATACATATACATATACATATACATATACATATACATATACATATACATATACATATACATATACATATACATATACATATACATATACATATACATATACATATACATATACATATACATATACATATACATATACATATACATATACATATACATATACATATACATATACATATACATATACATATACATATACATATACATATACATATACATATACATATACATATACATATACATATACATATACATATACATATACATATACATATACATATACATATACATATACATATACATATACATATACATATACATATACATATACATATACATATACATATACATATACATATACATATACATATACATATACATATACATATACATATACATATACATATACATATACATATACATATACATATACATATACATATACATATACATATACATATACATATACATATACATATACATATACATATACATATACATATACATATACATATACATATACATATACATATACATATACATATACATATACATATACATATACATATACATATACATATACATATACATATACATATACATATACATATACATATACATATACATATACATATACATATACATATACATATACATATACATATACATATACATATACATATACATATACATATACATATACATATACATATACATATACATATACATATACATATACATATACATATACATATACATATACATATACATATACATATACATATACATATACATATACATATACATATACATATACATATACATATACATATACATATACATATACATATACATATACATATACATATACATATACATATACATATACATATACATATACATATACATATACATATACATATACATATACATATACATATACATATACATATACATATACATATACATATACATATACATATACATATACATATACATATACATATACATATACATATACATATACATATACATATACATATACATATACATATACATATACATATACATATACATATACATATACATATACATATACATATACATATACATATACATATACATATACATATACATATACATATACATATACATATACATATACATATACATATACATATACATATACATATACATATACATATACATATACATATACATATACATATACATATACATATACATATACATATACATATACATATACATATACATATACATATACATATACATATACATATACATATACATATACATATACATATACATATACATATACATATACATATACATATACATATACATATACATATACATATACATATACATATACATAAGGGACATACCCTTATGATTTTAAGTTGTAAACAATTAATATGTCTCAACCCCCTCAAGATGATCCATACAAAAAGATGCTTTGTGGATTGGAGTAACGGAAAAAAATACTTTGTTAAATGCTGTTTAGTTATTTTGTCAGCATTAATTGAAATTTTAAACTTTTGCATTGTTTCAATTTTGTGTTTCATTTTCTTCTGCTTGTTTTTTGTAGCAGATTTATCTTAATATTAAAGTAGATCGATATCGCACATTCGTATAATCAATTTCTTAGCATGTTCGATTAATTCTTCCAAAACCTATTACTTGAATCTACATAAGCAAGTATGCTTGTATGTATTTACAAAGAATTATTTGTTCATTCTTATTATGGATATAATTAAACTTTATTTTCTTTTTAACACTAAATAAAGTTTTATTGCCAATAATAAATTATTTTTATATACATAATAAAAAAAGCACCATACATACAGTGAGCGAAATAACTATATGTGCATATGCTTTTTTTCATGTTTCGCTCTCTATATTTTAATAAAGCAACTAACGGTAAAATTTAAGTATACAAAAATGTTGACAGATTCTCTCCACTTTATTTTGCTTATTTTTTTTTAATTTGCTTTTAATTGTACCGTTATCAATATGTATTAATAGTTAATAATTCTTTGTCAATGGAAATATTTATATGTGCGAATTAAAATTGTATTTTATTTCATATCTATTTCAATAAAATGGGTTAAAAACACATTTAAAATTGTAAACCTATATTTAGTATCACCACCTCATATGCACATATTGTTATTTCGCTCACTGTATGTATGTATGTATGTACGTGCTTACATATTTTGCGCGATTCTAGTACTGGAATTGGAAAACTACATTGAAAATGATAACATTTATTTCTTAACTCTATGCATTCTACACATGTTCTTATGCCTATAGAGGTAGTAGTGCTTAAAACATTTCAAACTAGACTCTTGTTAAATTTCATAAACTAAATACCTTTAAAAACATATAGCGAATTGAATTGTAATTCTTTTAGAAAGTGCATATCAAAGATGTGGTCTTCATAAAAAAAATTAAAAATCATAATGAACACCTAACAAGTAATATTTTTAATACGCTAAAACTCAGATCTACCACTGCCAAATGTATGGCATGATTTAAACAAAAACGCCATCAACTCAGTTTTCGTTCACAACTTTCTTCATACCATGTCGAGCATCCGTAATTGTGTAAATTATATGTTTTTCAAATACTAAATTGTACTCTTTTAAGCGATTTTCTGATTAGATCTTATTTCAGCTGCTCCACATATACCCGATGTATAGACCAAACCCAAATTTAAAAATGTGTCAGTACAAAACACACAAATATTTAAGTGTCTTCTATTTTTAAGCTTGAATTTTTTTATATTTTAAAAAATCCTGCTTAAATTTCCGGGAAAGTGGGATATGAAAACAGTAAAATTTTCCATGTGTTTTTATTTTGTGTTGATTGTTTTTGTTTTAATAATAAGCTACATAAATTTATGCATGTTTGTACTATGTATGAATACCTATTTTTTACAGCGCTTTAACTTCAGTGTATTTATCATTTTAAGTGTTTCTCTCTTTTTGCACACCCCTGGTTTACACGTTACTATTCGCTCTCTTCGACTTGTATTATCGTGTAAGCCTCCCCTTAAACAAACAATAAATAATCCATAGCAAGACTTAAAATCAAGCTATATGGTTCACTCTCAAGTTTTGTACGGCGAAACATGTGATTTTAAACAAGATTCGGCCGCGAACTCCGAACGAGAGGGTGAATCTCTACATATGCTGTTGGTGTTAACATGCTATTAAATTAATAACGAGAATTTCGAAAATAAAAAGATTTTACATGTTAAAGTAATAAAATTATTCATATATATTATGAAACATAAGGGGTCCACCATCTAACGATTTTTTTCAACTAGTGCTTAATTCATGAATGGTAACACTTAGCACATGTCTGATTTGACAGATAATTAGTTTTATGCTTCCGCTGAACGAATATGGTTGTGTGAATAACGCTGGGAATCTGGGCCTGCGATCGACTTACAGAAGATGCCGATTTTGCCAAAAAAATCATCTTTTCAGATGAAGCTTATTTTGATCTTGACGGATATGTAAACAAGCAAAATTGTCGCATTTGGGGCACAGAAAACCCGCACGCATACATTGAAAAGCCGATACACCCAAGACGAGTCACTGTTTGGTGCGGATTTTAGTCCAGAGGCATAATTGCGCCATTTTTCTTCGAAAATGAGCAAGGAGTGGCCGTTACAGTCAATGGCGATCGTTATCGGGCCATGTTGAACGAATTTTTGTTCACAAAAATTGAAGAGGAGGATATTGGCAACATTTGGTTTCAACAGGACGACGCTAGTATTATTATTCGGAAGGATTGTACTTTCAAATAAAAAAAGAAATTCGAGAAAATATTCAGTAATTTTTTTTATAGCATTTAAAAAAAAAAATTATTTGGCGGACCCTTTATTATTATCATTGTTTTTAGTTTTTTTTAATAAATAGTACCAAATATTGAAAGTATTTTAATGAAAATATTATAAGAATGTTTTGGATGTAATCACTTCTTTCTGACCGGCAGCGTGTTCATTCTCTCAAAGAAGATGTAACACACATTTTTAACCATTTTTATTATCTTTATTATGAATTTTGTTGGCGTTTATCCCATATGTGTGTAAACAGCCGAAGATTGATAAAGCATGCTGAATGGAATTTACCTTATCTTGAACTTACACATGTATTTAGTGTGACTATAGAAGTAATATAGGCAATAAAATAATCCAAAGTAGAGATGAAATTATAACATCGCTGCAGAAAAAGTTGGACACAATTTCAAAGGATAATATTTGCAGAATTGACTAGGTTCTGTATCGTTTTGTTCTTGTATTGAATACACTTTTTGTTTACTTGCTTATTAGAGACCTGCATGAACGCCAATAAAACCCAAAATTGTGCATTAATTTTCAAATGAATTAGTGTTGTGATCTCATTCATCATTTAAAATGCGTTAAAATGCATGAAACAATAAACAAAGATGACGCCGACAGGTTTTCAAAACAATTTTCTAGTTCTAGTATTATATGAAATTTTAAGGAAAATTGTGGAAAAAAAGAGTGTTTTTTTTTCATATATAACATATAAAAAATTTATTTGAAATTGTTAAATAAGTATTTATCAAAACTAATTTATTACACCCTTACTTGTGTAAAATACAATATATATGAAACAAGTTTTAAGAAATTAAAATATATATACTTCAAAATCATTTTTGGTTTTATTAACGCACAACGACTTCGATTAATTAAAATAATACTGTTAAATCTAATTTAAATTAAATATAATTTTTGTCAAAAAATTTTGTCGGTATATTTTTGTTATTGTAATTTGTTGTTATAGGAATTTTCCCCAGAGGTATTGTTTTAGAAAGTGCTAACTTTTTAGAAAGAACTATATACTTCTTAAACAATACTAAAAAATACATAAAAAGACTGTCTTTAAAACACATTCATTATTTATTTGTATATATCCTTAATTTGATTTAATAATTACGTTCTGGTATGGACTGAACTACGTTTTTGCAGAAATCTACACAATGAAATTGAAATTGCACGCATAACCTTAACCTATACATGTTCTTTTACGTTCATATCTGGAAATTTGGTTGCTCAGTCAAGAACTGCAAAGCCGTTACTCTGGATCCAAGTTTAAAAATGATGACCGAAACACTTTTGAATCAAATTTCTAAATTTTCATAGAAACTTTAGAGCAAAATATCAACGTGTGTTGTCTTAGAGTCTATTCTTCTCGAAAAATTAACGTATATGCTTACCCCATCTTTTCCCATACACCTGCACATCATTATGCTACTTCCTCCGGACTTCACTCAAGGTTAAACAACTCGATTAAAAATTTTTGTAATTTTTTTAATTATTTGCAAAAGTCCTTGAAAGCACGAAAAATTAATTTTTTGAAATATTTTCAATAATTAAAATTATTTTATAAAAAAAGCTTCAAAAACGTGTCAATTAGAATTTAATTTAAATATCGGTTTAAATTTTAAAGCAAAAGTTATAGGGCTTAAGCGTGACACGCAGTTAAAGTGAACATTGCGTATACACAATGCTGTGCCTTAATAAGTTAATAAGAAAAAAAAAAAATATTGTACAAAGTTTTGTTGTTATACATTTTATAGCCGAACATCTCAATTTAATATCTAATTTTATTATTTTTATTGCATTTTTTGTTTATAATTAATTATTTATCATTTTATTTTATTTTTTAATGTAAAATATAATATTTTGCTTTTAAAACAAAACAAGAAGGTCTATGCCTACGTCACGCACACTCTCACCGAGATAGAGAAAAAGTAGCAGACCTGCGCAAAGCGTAATCTCGTATTATTTGATTCATGGGTAGATATTATATCTTTGATAAGCTCTTAACACTTCTGTATTCATTACTCTATGGTTCTTATAAAAACATCAGTGAATGACCTACACTACAACAGCAGGGTTGCAAAATGAGAACATTCAAATTGTACGCAAAAGCTCATAAAATTGTACTTTTTAGACAGCAATTCTACTAAAAATATTTTTTTTTTTTAATTATTTAAAATTTTGTATTTGAGGTTAGAGCACAAAAAAACATAACTTAATATTGTACACAAAGTTCATTTTTATAATTAAATTAACATTTGAACTTAAGAGCACAAAAAAAACAACATAAAATTGTACATAAAGATTCATTGTTATAATTAAATCATCATTTGTACTTAAAAGTATATTTATACTTAAAATGTATGTATAGTAAAAAAAAAACTGCACTGAGGTATAAGTACATTTTTAAACGTAAAATAAGGCAAAAAAAGGGAAATCCCATTAAAAACATAAACTGAGAAAGCTCGTAAATTGTACCGAATGAGTAATTGGTGTACCATTGTACTTTTGAATCTGAAATTGTGCCGAAAGAAGTACAATTGTACCAACTTTTGCAACCCTGCTACATAGTAAATCATTTACTGTGTTAATTTTTTCTTTTTAGTTTTAACATATTGTATTTTACATAGACAGAAGAAGGAATAAATTGAATGGTTGAAAAAGTTGGTACAATTGTACTTTTCTTGGTACAGTTTTAGGCTCAAAAGTACAATGGTACACCAATTACTTATTTGGTGCAATTTACGAACATTCTCAGTTTATTTTTTTATTTAATTTAATTTCCCTAGTTTATCGTTTAATTGATTTACATGACAACTCATGTTTACTATCATTTCTTTGTGATTTAGTTTTTAAATTTGCCTGTTTATTTTCAAACAACTGCAACCAGGGAAAGTTGATACAATTGTACTTTTTAGCACTATTTGTAAGTCAGAGTACAATAGCACCCCAATGACTACTTTAGAATCATTTCAAAATTTCACATTAGTATCAAAAATTAATAAAAGCCGAAGAAAGGAAGAGACTGTTTCGACTGTCTCCAATTTAATCCAAAAGAAGGATATGTTGAAGTCATCTAATTCGTGCTACTACAATTTAAAAAAAGAGTAAACAAGCAAAAAGAGTATCATAAATGATGCTCTTAGATTTAGTTCTCATCAACTAATGTCCTTTTCTTACCTTTTGAAAGTATGCATTAATTGTTAAGTTTATCTAAAGTAGTTAGAACAGTGCCTTTTAATTAATTTTTTTTTTACATACATGTGCATATATGTACAAAATAATATTTTAAAATTAGAAATTAAAAAAAAATTAGTACAATCGGATTGCAAAAAGTACACTTTTTTATGAAAGTTAGTACAATTTTAATATCTTATTTTTCATCCCTGAATGGAAGTAAAAACTTTTTCGCCCTCACAAGATTATTGTTTTCTTCGTTCATAAAAATAAAAAACAGCGCTGCCAGAAGCTTTGGAAAGAAACCATCATTTGGCGAAAGAAAAGTCATTTTTTGAAAACAAAAATCATAATTTTCTTTTTATTTAAACATTTTGTAAAAACAAAAAAAATGTCTCTCTAACAAACGAACAACGCTTGCAAATCTTTAAATTTTATAGTAATATTCCGTGCTGTGTGAGGAATGTGTTTCGTATCGAAAAATTATCTTCAGCGACAAAGCTCATTTTTGGCTCAATGGGTAAGTCAACAAACAAAAGGACCGAGTTTGGTTGGAAGAGCAGTCAGAAAGCGTTCAACAGATGCTAATAAACCCTGATAGATGCATAGATTTGTAAGCTGGTAGCATCATTGGACCAAAGCTCTTCCAGAACGATGAAAATCAAAACGTTACAATAAGTGAAACAAGTACCGTACGATGATTACCTGCTCTCTTTACAAAATGAAAAAAATTGAACTTGGATGACATGTGGTTTTAACAAGGTGGTGCCTCATGTCACACGCACGCGGTACCGTGAACCTATTTAGTGGTAAGTTTGGATATCAATTTATACCACGTTTTGTAGCAGCTCATTAACCGCTAAGATCATGCATGATCGCGTGTGCAGACAAGTCAGCCACAATTCCATGCATGAGATAATGTTTAAGAAAATTGAATAAATTCACTTATCGCCCGAAACAAATATTTATTCACTTTTGCAAATTTTCTGTATTTAAAATGTAATCTATTTCGACATTTGGTTTTATTTAAATTGGCTTTTTTAAGGATATTCGACTTGCGTTTTCATGAGAAATAGGACAACTCATTAAAATTTTGACAAATTTTGAAAAGAATGGAGTACTAAAACTTTGACATCAGTAATTTTTGAGACTTTTGACTAAAATTTTTTATAACTCAGATTATCTAGAGCTGCAAAATTATAAAATAAAAAATTGACAAGATGAAGCTCTTTAGACTCGCGATCTTAATGTTGAATATTTTTCTCATCGATTAAGTTGGGAAAATTTTATCAAAGAAGGTAATTTTTATATATGAAATTTTTGAAGGATGAAGTCATGAAAGCGCTTTTTAAACAAAATCGTTAATATTACATATAAATTAAAATGTGTTTATGTTCAAATTCATTGATTCAATAGTTTAATTGAAAGTAATTAAATAGTATATACAACATACAGCACTATGTTTGCAAAAAGTGTTACATTTTCGTACTAAATACTACTACATTATTATTTTTTAATGTATAAAACTTCAAAAATACGTTTTTAACAGTTATATTTCCTTGAAAAAGCCATTTAAGTTACTTCCTAATGCCTAGAATTAATGATATATTTTTGTGTAGACTAGACATATAGTACATAACAAACAAAAACAATAAACTACAAGTTGATTCCTACAAAATTTTTTCGTTTTTAAACTTATTTATTTAAATTTTTCTAGAAAAAATATATTTTGCTCCAACTAAAAAATCATCACTTGATATTTAAAATACAAAATCATATTTTATTAAAAAAAATCATCAAAAATATGATAAAATCATCATTCTGGCAACGCTGGTAGAAAACAAAAAAAACAAAATATGCATATGTTTTGAGTTTTTACAGAAGGCAAAGAAACGAAAAATGATTTTTTAAATAAATTCATGTTTTAATTAGTGGATGCATGTTTGTTTTAATGAATAAACCGTTATGATTTGCTGTACCTATTTTATTTTTTACTGTTGTACTGTGTAGCGTATAGTATACACGCTAAGTGAATGTAACATTTATGAATGACATTTTTCTTTCTTTTATTAACACTCTTTATTTAGTGTATGTTGTGTAGTAAATAACTCAACAATGTTAACTTGAATTCACTGAATGATTGCAGTTAAGATGTCTATTGCTTAAAACCGCTGATACATTGGCAAACATTTGATTGCAAACATCGTGTATGTATATGCGTGGAGAGTAAAACATATAGCTACACACATACGTTGTGCGTAAGTTCTCCATGTATACGATTGGCTATTTTTATTTTTCACGCATACATACACGGTGTTTGAGAACAAATGTTTACCAATGTGTCAGCGCCTTAAGGGCGGTTTAGACGATGATACAGTCGTACGACGTCAAATTTTTGTGTAGAAGAGAGCGGATAGTATCGTGTGAACTCAATATGTAATGAGAACGTACGAAATTGAGAAAAAATACGGATAAAAATTTAAGTCGTATGGCTCTCTTTGTTTTTTAAAACTTTTTAAAAAACCATCACACTTCATTAGATCAGTGGTGTAATTTTTATGTAAATGGTCCCTTTTGTAACATCTGCTTTCATTTTATTTCTTTTTTTTGGCTTTTTACGTATCGTGTAAATGTAAAAAATATGTCATAAGATGATTACTCTCATTTTTAAAATACGGATGATATCTTATATTTTTTATGTGATTATACGTACGTAAAGTCTTGTCGTCTAAACCCCCTTTTATAAAACCCAGTGTATCGATGCATGAATGTGTGTTTTTATTTTAAACGTCAAAAACCAAATAAGAAGTTGCAAAGCAGTATTCATAAGATGATTTGTATATATAAAATGATAAATAGAATAATAAAAAGCATTTTTTATTTAAATATCGCCAACTAAATCATTAACAGTCACAACTCAAAATTGATCAAAACCGCTTTTTTTCCGGAAACCAATTCACGGATAAAATCTTCAACGACCACAAAAATTTCTTTGGAATACTGTCCAGGGCTGCCAAAAGAAATTTGTAGAAAATCGTCATTTTTCCGATAAGTTTTAAAAATATCGTCATTTCAGTTTAGAAAAATCGTCAAAGGAATCGTAACAAAAATAACCAAGTTTTTAGTGTTTTTCATTTCTCTTTACAGTACCTATATAGTACGTATAATAAATTACACATTTTTATGCTCAAGCAAAAATCCGAAGCAGTAAGCTAGTTGTTTCACCTTCAAAGAGTTATTAATACTTTTAGAACTGCCAAATGACCTTATTCCAAATATTGTCATTTTGGAGGCAAAAAACGTCAATCGTCATTTTCCACAAATTTTGTTAAAAAAATCCTCAAAATGACGATTAATCGTCAAATATGGTAGCTATGATATTGGTGTTGTTATTTTTATGTTACTTGTGTCGCTTAACAGCATCAACTAAAGAGGACTATTGTGAGTTATTGAGTAATTTTCTTTCACCTAAATATAGGGTCCGCCAAATAATTTTTTTTTTAAATGCTATAAAAAAATTACTGAAAATTTTCTCATATTTCTTTTTTTTATTTGAAAGTACAATCCTTCCGGTTAATAATGGAAAATAATTTCATTCAAATGGCTGCCTCGGCTGGCCATGCAGTAGCCTACACGATCGGTCCAATTTTTAAACACATTATCGAATGTGTGCAGCTGTATTTCACCAATGGCTTCACGAATATTGTCCTTTAAAGCCTCAATTGTCTCTGGCTTGTTGGCGTAACACTTATGTTTGACGGCACTCCACAAATAATAGTCCAACGGTGTCAAATCGCAGCTCCGAGGTGGCAAAACGACATCAGCTCTGCGGCTGATAATGCGATCTTAAAAAACAGGGCGCAAAACATCGAGTGTAGCTTCGGCTGTGTGGCACGTAGCGCCGTCATGTTGAAACCAAATGTTGCTAATATTCTGCTCTTAAATTTTTGTGAGCAAAAACTCGTTCAACATGGCCCGATAACGATCGCCATTGACTGTAACGGCCACTCCTTGCTCATTTTCGAAGAAAAATGGCCCAATTATGCCTCTGGACCAAAATCCGCACCAAAAAGTGACTCGTCTTGGATGTATCGGCTTTCCAAAGTATACGTGCGTGCTTTCTGTGCCCCAAATGCGACAAGTTTGCTTGTTTACATACCCCCCAAGATCAAAATGAGCTTCACCTGAAAGGATGATTTTTTTTGGCAAAATCGGCATCGGCATATTCTGAGTGTCGATCGCAGGCCCAGATTCCCAGCGTTGTTTAAGCGTATACACAACCATATTCGTTCAGCGGAAGGATAAAACTAATTATCTGTCAAATCAGACATGAGCTAAGTGTTACCATTCACGAAATAAGCAGTAGTTGAAAAAAAACGTTAGATGGCAGACCCTTTATAACTTTTTCGAGTTGCGACGCTATTAATGAAAAGAGTGTTAAGTTATCAAAAATTTCTAGTTAAAGAGGCACAATTTGATATAATACTGAATATATTGTATTTTTTGCCATTTTATCATTTTTGTGTTCTTTTCTGAAAAATAAGGCTACACTTAAAACAATTAAAAGTTCTTTTTTAAAAATGTAACCTTTAAAAGCTAAAATATTTTACACTTTTCGCCCTCAATAAAATCACAGGGTGAGAATGTTGCACTTTTGAACATATGACTCAACCTGTATTTATTTGCTTTTGCAGTCACCTGTTTTTATTTGTTTGTTGTAGGAAATAATACATATATTTGTAAAAATAAGAATTTTTAACGTAAAAAGTATATGTAAATATATAAAAATATTAAAATGGAAACAACTTATGCGTTTATATGTTGTAACCAAGTCATTGATGACTTCTTTGAGTCATCATCGTCATCTGATGATGATGAAATCTTACAGGACAAGTGACAAGAGTAAAATAAAACCGATGTAAGTTTTTTTTAAGCCGGATGAATACATTCTCACTATGTTTTACTTCAGTTTAAGAAAAATTACTGTCTTGGTCGTAAAAGTGTCATGTATCTAATGGAAAGATACTCGCTTTCATATGTAGCAAGATCTTATCAAGGGGGACAACAAAAGCAACGATGGAAACAGAGGTTCTCTTTTTTTTGTGGTAAGCGTATTAAGAAATACATATGAACTTATGTATACAAAAAATTGGCAAAAGAAAATGTCGGCTGGTGAACAACTGTAAAAAAGGGCATTTTTCGTTGTTCTATTGTGATGATAAGAAAGGTATTTGAGAAATGTGAAGTTGACATTTTCTAAATATTACTATTATATCACTATGTAAAAATGCAAAATCTTTTTCAGAAAAGAAAACGCCATAAGATATAAGATGACACTTATATAAATACCTAAGACCGTCTACAGACGGTCATAAGAAAAAACAGTTTTACATAAAATCAGCAAACTTTACTCTTTGACAAGCTAACAGTATAAAAGAGCATAAAATTCTCAAAATAGCGGTACTAATCCAAATGCTATCATTAAAATACATTAGCAGAAATAATCATTCTTTCAGAACTTTTGTACAAAATGGTAAACTTTGCTTGTGAAAATTAAAATTACAAAGTAATACGTTATTTTCATTGAATTGAATCCGGAATTTTTTCGGTAAGAAGGTCGAAATATTTAGTGAACACCGCCTTTTTTGTTCTGGAGCATTCATAAGCATTTATTTAGAAATTGGGGTTCAAATTCGTAATTTTTAGCAGAACACTATACTAAAAAAAAAATTATTGCTACAATTTAGTATGTATTTAATGGTTAAGATAAAAATTAAGATATGGGTTGTGAAACAAGCTTGGTTTTAGCTATATAATAAAAATTAAAAAAAAATGACGAACTCAAAAAAATACTGCACCAATTTCAAAAAATTTTATTCATATCTTTTATGAATCAGAGGTAATGTTTCTGCACAGTTTAGTTTCTTGTTTGATAACTGAATTAAATTTTTAAAATAAAAAACGATAAACTTAGAAACTAAATACTGCACATAGAAAATAATATATGTATTGCTACGTTTTAACATTTTTAAAACGTTTGAGTTCGTTTAAATTGCGTTAAAACAAAATTAAACCACTTTATTTTGTTTGTTTTACAGTTATATTTTTATTTACCACACAATAACTTTTATACAGTTTACAACAACTTAATATTTGCTTATACAACATTTTTATTTCCGCTTTAACGCGACAGCCAAACGATAACTAACTCACGAGTAGGTAAAGCAAGTATATACCTAGTTGCCTACATTATGGGAGGTTCAGAAAATGTGTACCATCTTCCATATCCGTTAATTCAAATGTAACGTAAAGATGGTCGATGTGGCAGTGTTGCCCAATTGACAAGGTGACACAAAATATACCAAAATCCCACAATGCAGTGTTGTATTTTTATTTTCGTAACAGTATGTTATCGCACATCTCAATAAATATATAAACGGAAGACTTCAAAGGTCGTCTTAGCAATTTATTTATAAAGACAAATAGGTAGCGCATTAATGGATAGGAACCGGGCGAAGTGAAATTTATCTCTTAAATAGGAATAAATAGTGTTTATCATATGCCACATAAGTGTAACGGCGGTAGACTCAAAACTGTGTGTTAGATAACATTACAACGTTTAATCGAGAGTTATATAAATTTTGTATACAAAGATTTCAAGGCAACGCCTAGTTTTTAATAAAAGGTTCTTTTATCTAATAGATAAGAAATCGAAAAAAAGAATAAAAATTAACATTGATCTTGTCACATATCAAAAAAATTATTATCGCAACTGTAATCGAGAGACTAATAATATAATAGTAAACACTATATAGGGCATTTTTTAAGCCCTATAGACCATTTAACTGTAAAAATACCACAAACAATTAAATTTTAATCCAACAAATTTTTTTTAACCGAGAGATCACTACTTGACATTGACGTTGAAAATGATTTCGGTCATATGGCTACCGGCTATTCTTGACGAAACGCTTTCTGGACATTCAATTTTATGTCACTTTCTTCAGCATTGCTGGCAGTTTGCAACGAATAACGCGTACAATGTTGGCCACCAAGAAATTAATTTTTGCTGATTTATCAGCTTAAAATTATGACTTCTCGTGGCCTCATGGGATATAATCGAGATGTGACAAATCGCACGATCTCAGAAGCCGGACCATTTCTCTAAATCAACTTATCGCTAAATTTTGATTTCAATAAGTGATTGCGGTTGCCGTATGGCACAAAGCATCACTAAACTAAACTAATTTTTATTTTTTAGATACTTAACTTTTTCATATGAATTATAAAAATATTTCAAGTGTGTTTTTATACTTAGCAACATATCATATTAGTTACAAATTAATATTTCAATTGTCGCCTAATGTAATTTAATTTCTTTTTTATATTTATTTTAACTAATATAAAAATTATTTATTGCACCGAAGAAAACTGCAGTCGATAGATTTATATATTTTATTTTTATTAAATTACAAACTAATTGAAATATAAGCATTGATAATTAAATTAAAAATTACTTTTATCATTTAAAAATGTTTCACATTGACCAAAACAAATTTAAATCTACCATCAACAACAACAACGATACAAAAATAATAAAATTTATACGTATTTTATGATAGAATTATTAAAACGTTTTTGTTTTATTTTAATTTAATTTTGTTTTGTTTGATACATTAAGTTTGAGGTGTTATTGTAAAGGGTCCGCCATTTAACGTTTTTTTTTCAACTAGTGCTTATTTCGTGAATGGTTACACTTAGCTCATGTCTAATTTGACAGATAATTAGTTTTATCCTTCCGCTGAACGAATATGGTTGTGTATACGCTTGAACAACGCTGGGAATCTGGGCTTGCGATCGACTTACAGAAGATGTTGATATTGCCAAAAAAAATCATCTTTTCAGATGAAGCTCATTTTGATCTTGGCGGCTATGTAAACAAGCAAAATTGTCGCATGTGGTACACCCAAGACGAGTCACTGTTTAGTGCGGATTTTGGTCCAGAGGCATAATTGGGCCATTTTTCTTCGAAAATGAGCAAGGAGTGGCCGTTACAGTCAATGGCGATCGTTATCGGGCCATGTTGAACGAGTTTTTGTTCACAAAAATTTTAAAGGAGGATATTAGCAACATTTGGTTTCAACAGGACGGCGCTACGTGCCACACAGCCGAAGCTACACTCGATGTTTTGCGCCCTGTTTTTGAAGAACGCATTATCAGCCGCAGAGCTGATGTCGTTTGGCCACCTCGGAGCTGCGATTTGACACCGTTGGACTATTATTTGTGGGGTGCCGTCAAAGATAAGTGTTACGCCAACAAACCAGAGACAATTGAGGCTTTAAAGGATAATATTCGTGAAGCCATTGGTGAAAAATAGCTGCACACAATCGATAATGTGCTTAAAAATTGGACCGATTGTGTAGGCTACTGCATGGCCAGCCGAGGCAGCCATTTGAATGAAATTATTTTCCATTATTAACCAGAAGGATTGTACTTTCAAATAAAAAAATAAATTTGAGAAAATATTAGTTTTTTTTATAACATTTTCAAAAAAAATATATTTGGCGAACCCTTTATTAATACCGTAAAACGAACGTATACAAAAATATCAATGAAGTAGACGATGATAGTTAGTCATTTGAGTTTGTATTATTTATTTCGTTTCTTTTTTTCGATATCTTCTATTCATCTATTTGATTAGATTAATAAAAAAATACTTTTTACTTTAAATCTTTTTCTGTATAATAAAAACAACAAAAATAAGAACAAGGTAAGCAAAACAATCAATGCCGCATTTAGAAGAATGCGAAAAATAAATAAAAAATAATTAAATAAATAAATAAACAAGAGAGAGTAAGAAAAATATTAAGTAAAAGTGATAAACACAGCTGAGTCGAAATTTGAATACATATTTTTTCCTGAGTGAAATAAGAAAAAAAAACTCGCTAAGATTTTTATTTACGTACAATGTACTCGTAAGTACATACTATACATACTCGTACGTATGTATACTTTTCATCAGTGTTGCCACTAACAGAATTATTAATTGCACACAACTGGCATTAAAATTACACATATGAAGGAAAATTACACACAAAATTTTGTTTTTAATTATATACCTACAGTGACTCCATGTTATAAACGGACAAGAGTTTTTTCATAGAAAAGTCCTCTAAACATAAAAATATAAAAAAAACACATAGATTTTTTGTGGTCTTAATTATACATCAAATATGAACCTTTATGAATAGTAGGAAAACCAGCACTTAATCCAATAATAATTTGAAGTTTCGTCAGAAACACAAAAACTATGCTTTTGAGCTCAATGCACAATCGATGAAAAGAAAGTATGAATACTTCGAATGCAATAATCGAACAGTTAATAATAGTTTACATATCCTTTGTAATCCAAAACACAGAGTAAACTTTTTTTTTATTGATAGTAAGTGGTATTATTAATACTTTTAAATTACAATTCGGTTAATAAATATAATACAAATTGTATATGAGCTCTAGTTAATGTTTTTTATAAAATTTACAAAATTCCTTCTAAATACATTATAATTTGTTTCATTTTTAATATCAAATGGCAATATATTATACAAATTCAGCCCTTTACAAAATAACGTTCTCTGTTTAGCACTTGTGTTCTCTGTGTTCGCCTGTGGAATTCTGAAGTCCATGGCGTTTCTTAATCTGTATGGTTGAACCTCCCCAACATATCGCAGTTGTTCTACTAAATAGTCTGGTGCATTTCCTATTTTCATTTTCTGTATAAAATTTATGGTGTTTACCTGTAATCTTTCTTTTACATTTAACCATTTCAAACACTCTAACATCCATCTTGTTGATGTTAATCTATTTACTTTCAGTGTTACACGCATTACCTTATTCTGTAATTTCTGCAGTCTTATTACATGTTGATCAGAGCAGCATGAATATAATATCGTTGACCCATATTCAAAATGTGGCTTGATTATCGTGTTATAAATATTTATTGATGTACTGATTGATATTTTACTTCGTATGCGTCTGAAAAATCCTATTTTTTCCCTATTTTTTTTACAAACACTAAGTGCTCCCTAAATTTTAAGTGTCTGTCTATTATGAAACCCAAATACTTTATTGAATTAACCTCCTCTATTAACACGTTATTTACCGCAAATGTTTTGTTCATATTAATCTCGAGCAAGTTGGTCTTATTTTCATATAACTTGAGCTTTTTCATATTTAACCACTTATCTATATTCCCCATATCCTTTGATAACTTCTCGTAACATAACTTATCCGTTTTATCCTCTGTACAAATTAAAGTATCGTCCGCATATAATACTATTTCGCAATTTTTCATAACTTTCTCCTTTTCTAAATAACAGCGCTCCTAAAATTGATCCTTTGGTACTCCATAATTATTTTCAATTGGCCTAGATTCGGTGTTGTTTATTCTTGTAGTCTGTCTACGGTTTGTTAAATATGATTTAAACAACATCAGCTCCTCATTCTCTATCCCGTATTTTATCAGTTTTTGTAGTAAGATGTCTCTATCGATCGTTTCAGAAGCTCACTTAAAATCAAGGAAATCGCCAGAATCTTATTATTATTTTCCATATACTTCCATCAGCTTACTACATAATTGACAGCAGTTTCACCAGATTAGTATTTTGACAGCAACGTGTTCTCCTCCATGTATTTTCCCAACTGCTGCTTAACTACTGTTTCTAAATTTTTTCGAAAGTTTTCAAGGAATTTATCGGACGAAATTCCTCATATTTATTTGTATTTTTAATTTTCTCAATCATCTAATTCCAATTATCAGGAAAGATTCCAGTTCTAAGTGACTTATTTCTAATATTAGGCAATATTTCACCCACTACATTCTAGTTATCCAATATTAAGTTACTTGATATTCTTCTGTAGTCGTTCTCTTTCTTAATATTCTTACATATATTTCTTAATTCTAAAAGAGTTATTGCACGGAATTTAAAGCTGTAGTTTATCACAGGTGCTTGGTTCTCATATTGCACGTCTCCTATGGAGTCTCTTATTTCCCTAATACTATTTACGAAATAGTTATTAAATTTTTCAGCCATTTCAAAATTATTATTATATTCTAGTTCTTTTATTTTTTGACACATTTCTTTTTGGTTATATGTATTAGCAATCTTATTGTTTGCAAATTTATTTTTTTTATTTTCAATTTTAACTTCATAAGTGTTCCTAATTAATTTATAATTGTTCCATGACGAAATTGTACTTTCAAACAAAGTTTTGTGATATTTTAACATTTTCTCTCTTCTTAACATTCTTAGTTCATTGCTAAACCATTTATTATTATTATTATTTTCGTTCACTTTCTTTTTTACTATAAATTTTTCAATTGTACGTTCAAAAATATTATTACAATTGTAAACGCATTCATTTATATCATTAAATTCTATTCGCTATTAAAACTATCTTTATTGAATATTTTTATTTCCGTGTTTTGTATTTTCCGATATCAATGAAAATATCTATGCACTCATGATCTGCTATTTTATTATATATATTATTTCTTGCCGTAACCATTTCATTATTTGTGATTATATAGTCTATTAACGTTTTAGAGTTTTTCGTTATTCTAGTATATTCAGTCAATATTTGTTCTAAGCCGTTATCGCTTAATATGCTTTCTAATTCGCCTTCATAAAAATCTGCATGCCAATCAATGTTGAAATCCCCTGCAATTATAACATCATAACTATTTTCGCAAATCTCTTCTAAAAAATTTTGAAAATCTTCACAAAATTCCGCTTTGCTGTGGCTTGGTGATCTATACACTATCACTATTATAAATATTCTCGTTGAATTGGACATTGCTATGTTTTGATTGTAAAGATCAAGATCTATTTCACCTTCATTGATTTTTTGTTTCGGTGAGCATTATATAATCTGGTTTAACATTTTCGACGTTTACTTCTAGTTGAGTGAAGTTATTTAACAATCCTTGTATATTCGTATATATTCCATGTATTTTCTTTGGTTGTTATATATTTATTCCCATTCTTCTCTTTTTAGCATAAGCTTATTTTGATACACCGGACATTCTCCGCTGAATGTTGCGTGATCTTCTTCTAGTCCAAGATTAAGTCTTTTATTTTCCTTTATGCAGTTTACACATTTTTCTATTATTTCCTTTTTACAATATTTACAACAACACATTAGTACCATCGACGACTCGGCATCTATCCCATTCTATATTAAACTTAATCAAGATATAACTTTTGGATATGATTCAATATATATTTTCAATTTTGCGTTAAATACTGTTCTATTGAATTTTTGATTCATAAATTTTAATAAGTTCTACGAGTATGTTGCTGTCTTTCAGTATTTCATTTTGCTTTTTTAGTTTGTCTATTAACTCTTTCTCCTGCATTTTATTCATGTCTGTTATTATAATCTGCATATTAAATTCTTTTTGGTACTTTAATTTCATAATTTTTACTAATTTGAGTTTCAATAGCTTCTTTAATTTTTTTCCTCTCAACATTTTCACTTTCAATTATTAATGTACCGTTTTTCCTTTTTTCGCCGTTTGTTATTTTCAAATTTATTGGATTTACTTCTTTATTTAATTCGGCCTTTGTTTTTCTTTTCACACTTTGTTTTTCCTTTGGCTTTATAATTAAGGGGACACTTTTTGAGACATCTGGCATCACATTACTAGCAGCTATCACACTACTTGTAGGAATTAATTTTAACAAATTTTAGCATTCTTCTGGTTCTATGGAGTCCTAAACTTTTTGATAATGTCGCCTTAAGCTGAACTAGTGTATTAAACGTATTCTGATTAACTTTTTTGGCCAATTCCTTCTAAAGATGTTCAATGACATTAGATTCTGGGCTCTGCGCAGCTGATTCCGAAAGTTTGGATTACATACAGATCAATGATGTTTGCTTGAGAAAACGTGAAAAAAATCGTATCCGATTATGCGTTGGAGTCACTGTACAAATAAATAATATTCATTATAACTGCGATTTTGTGATAAACGAGTGAGTATTAAATTTGTAAAGATTTTTATAAAATTGTTCATCAAATAAATAAATAAATTCATTTTAATATTCATACATCCAAACATACATATGTATGTATGTAATGTTATTCAATTCGATAAATTATAGGTAGTTATAGCTAAAAAAAACGGTTTTTCGAATATACATCCATACATATCGTCACCTAAAATCAAAAACGACGTAAGTGAAAATTTAAAATCGACTATGTGATTGATTATGATGTATTTCGGATAACTAAACCATAATCAATCAAAAAGTAGATTTTTAATCTTTTGTTGCTTGTTGGATTTTATAAGCTTTATTATTTTCTGTAATCATCTAGGAAATAATTAATTGTCTTTTATATCAAAAATCAAAATAAGCGATTATATTATTATCAAAATAAGCGATTAGTAACTGCAGAAAATCTGTGTATTTCCTAAGCAAACACAATTTTCATCAATTTTTATGCTAAGACTTAGCGGGAATATCAACAAACAGATGTACCAACTTAACAAAAAAAAACTCGAACCGGAATGATAGGACTACCACACGGGGGTTATTCCTGAAACTTGATGAAACTTGAAACTTTGATGTATTATAAAGTGTTTGTAAGTTTATTTGTTTGTTTGTTTGTCATTCAATCACGCGTAAGCGATTCTGTTGAAATTTGGAACACAGATAGACCGAGCTAACGAAAGCGATATATGCTATGCCTATTTCAAAATTTGACCGGAAAGAAGTTTTTCTCGAGAAAAAATTGACCAAATCAGGTCCATTTGCTAGTTCGGCATACTTTTCAGCTCCTATTTAAAATGTTTTTAACCAAGCAAATTTTGTTTAAATATGAAACGCAGATAGATTAACGAAAGTTTTATAGGGTATGTATTGTTAAATTTGAACTTAAAACTTATTTGAACGTCAAATTTTTTTGAATAAGGTGACCTTATCATTTTGAAGTACACCTTATTACCTCATGTTATAATGAAGATAAAAATTTATCTCATTTTATTTCCTTAAAGAGGCTAAAATTTATTTCTCTAAGTGCGTGGAGTAAGAGAGAGCTGCTGCTAACTAACACAAAAGCAAAAAGACAAGTATGTGTTTGACAAGCCCTGCTTTAAAGTTACATTTATGTTATGAATATTTAATATAAAAATAAAAATAGGATGTTTTAGCACCAAGGAAATTTTTTAGAGGTATAATACCTTACCCAAAAGGAAAAGTCATTATTTAGTAACATTGATCCAATCCAGACCGATAAAATTGTTAAAGAATAGCTGTTGCAACAGAAATTTTAGGTAAATTAGTGTTAACCCTAAAGCCTTAATTGGATTTCGTGGAACATGTTGAAGCTATTCCAACGAATATAATATTAATGAGACCAAATTTCTCTTACGGTTTTGGGTATGTTCTAGAGAATACGTCTAAATTCTTTAAAAACGTCACAAAAAAGGAGTTATAAGAATACATTTTGTTAATGTTTTTTTGAAAGGACTTAACAATGAATAAATGTGTAAAGTTTTGTTTTATATTTGATTGAGTATTTAAGTTTTTATAGGAATTTTTCTGTTCGACTTAAAAACATGCCCTTGGTGTTGCGCCCCACTGTATATACATAAATTTTTACATCCATTTTATCATCCTCGGCATTATTTTCGAAACTTTTTCTTTAAAACTAATTATTTTCTAAAGTTATTCATTTAAGCACAATAAAAATATGTTTCCTTTAGTGTTGTACATACATACATAAAATCAAAACAAATATATAAAGCTCATTATTCGGGTATATATTATTCCAATAATAACATTAATTTCCTTGATTTTTTAGGATTTGAAGAAGTTTTGCAAAAAATATGTATTGCATTAAATAAATGTAAATATAAAAAGATTATGAAAACTTAAATAGATTAATACAAAAATTGTATATCATATTAAGTTAATAAAAATAAATCTTTTTTGTGTGGCATTAGCTTTTTGGTGCATGAAAACTTAAAATTTAGTAAACAAATCATTAGCTAATGTAAGGTTTTTGCATACGATTTTTTACCAAATGTTCGTTAAGCTTAAAGTGTGTAGTAACTAACGTGCACTACAAGTATACTTTTAGATTTTTTCAAGCTTTCCGCATGCTATTCTTTCTATTATAAAGTTGCACATTAAGATCAAAAGTTAACTTCACAGGAAAAGTAGGCGTGGCACCTCCCGTAAAAATAATAAATATCTTACAGCTCAATAAATATGTCAGCGGGAGACGTCAAAAGTCGTCTTAGCATTTTCATTTTTTTAAATCGGGTGGGAATTGACGAAGTTATAGCACCATAAAAGAGGACGGTTCTTCTATAAGATATCGTGTAAAAACATCTCAAAATTTTGAAAATTGAAATTAATTGAACAAAATATGTGCTTGCTTGGTAAAAATACACAGATTCATTAAGTTAACAGCCGTAAATGGATGCGTTCCTCTTCTTTCAAAATAATCCAAGATTTTTTAAATCGGTTTACATTTAGCTAAATTATTGGCAAATAATTGCATGAAGGTACAAAAAATCAGTTATTTACCCGTAACTCAAGATTTTGGAGGTATTACTAAAATGTCAAAATATGACTTTAGTTGTATTCGATATCACCTTTAAAAATATATTATCACTTCCTAGGTATTTCTATTTAATTATTTTTTCTTTTCTTGTAAAATTTTTTTTACGCGTAAAAAATAAAACAAATTACATTTTTCTTGTAGTTATAACTTTAGTTGTAAGAATTTTGTTGTAGCTTTCGTGGACTGTATAAATAAGCTCTTAAATACTATCTTAAAAAATATAAAATATTTAAATTCACCGTATTTAAAAGGCTTAAATAAAGACTTAATTCTAGAGAGTATGAAGAAGTTATCATACAGTCAGCGTTAAAAAACTTTTTATTTCAGCCTTTAAAAATGCAATGAATTTAAACATTTCATATTTTTTTAAAACAGTACGTTACTAATCCTTTTCAAAATTCGTAAAAAACAACAACAAATTTTTTACAATAACTAAAGATATTGTTATGTTTTCTCCTTTTTAAAAACGTGTATTTATGAGTTCGTAGATTGTAGTAAAAATAAAATAAATCTTGTGTTTAGTTTTTAAATCAAATCCTTAATTCAATACAGTTTTGTGCACCGCTTGTAACCTTTTTACAGGCAATAACAATTTTCTATTCCTAATTACTCCGTATATTTACAATCTTGTGAACAACAACAGTTACTCGACAGATCTTTCTACTAAAAGATCTTCCAACCCGATCTTAGTTCTAATTTAGGTTCGATCACAACCTTTTCAACCAGAGGCTATCCACACTTAACTCTCTTTACTGAGTTAGATTCAACTAAACTGGTTTTTTACTTCACGAGTTTACTCCTTATAAACTTTCTTCACACAAACTGTACTCGCTGAGTTTACGGCACATAAACTTATTGTTGTTCGCATCGACGTGCTTTTTATATGGCTGAGTAAACAACACATCGAAAGCTCTCGTACCTCTCGATACTTCACTTAGATTCCATTTCTTTCTTTTAATTTCTTTATAGTTCTTTTGTAACCATGCGTATGTAATCATCTACCTTTTTCAGCTCTTAGTATTTGTTGTTATTGTCTGTTACTTGTTTTCTTTGTTGTTAGTTTTTGTTGTTACTGTGTTATTTTTATTTACTTTATCTCTGCTAATGTTTGTTATTGTCGATTCTAGCTATTTATAAACAACCGGTATAGTTGTTCTTGCAGCTTTTATTTATTTATTTTAGCGAAGTAATAAACGCAGAGATGCCCAAACTTATTTTCGTAACAATAAAACGAGAGGTACTGTATTTTTTACGCGTCAAAAAAGTGTACATGGAAAATGTTATGCGCCAGAAACGAATAAAGTAGAAGTACTTCCCATGTGGTATAGTAGGTAAGGACTCGCCTATCAACCAGAAGGTCCTCGGTTCAATACCAAGCCAGACCATCTGAAAAAAAAAGTTTTTTCTACAGCGGTATCACCTCATAACATTAGCTAGTAACTGGTAATGAGTATTACTACTATTGAAAACTTCTCTAATGCATTTGCCGTTCGGAGCCGGCGTCAAACTGTAGGTTTCTTTCAGTGAGTCTAAAAATGAAATCGGTTGCAGCTCATTGAATGAGAGAAGTCCCCGTGTTCCTTCATGGAATGTTATGGGAATTATATATATACTTTCCAGGTACCATTTTTCTGATAGGTGCTATCGAGTTCAACAAGAATCTGGCTTTGAAATTTCCGAAACATCTCTAAAATCTTGAGTTACGGGTAAAAAACCGGTTTTTCGTGCCTTTATGTTCTTATAAACTAATAACTTAGCTAAATGTTAATAACTTTTATTATTTATGAACTTGTAAAATCTGTTTACATTGCTTAAGCGAAAAAGGCATTTTCCATCCAATTTATTCCAAATTGTAAAAGTTTACAGATGTTTTTACACTATTTAATATATATATATATATATATATATATATATATATATATATATATATATATATATATATATATATTAAATAGTGTAAAAACATCTGTAAACTTTTACACTATTTAATTATATCGTACGTGCCGATTTATGGATTTATTAATGAAAAGATACTTCGTTTTTTAAAATCATATTTGAGTGCTTGCCATGCACGCTATCATGAAGGTTATATTCTTAGTGATAGGGAATATACATATGTAACCAGAACAAGATTAAGCAGACAGGATAAATTCGTGTAGTTAACAGCTTTTTTTAGAAATATGATTTCAAATGCGAAACATTATTAATTCACTAAAAGCCTCAAAATTACATTTTAAAATGATAACATGATTTGGGAAGAGCTAGAATATATATATATATATATATATATATATATATATATATATATATATATATATATATATATATATATATATGTATGTACGTATGTATGTGTGTATGTATGTGTGTATTTCACTTAGGACCACATTTTAGTTGCATATTCTGTCACAGATTAAGAAATAGTCGTATAGAAAAATATAATAACCAACTAATAGAATAACCAACTAATAATTTATCAGTAATAACCAGGGAAACCAGAAATATGCATATGCATGTTTTTTCTCATTCAACTAATCAAGTCGGATATAAGATACTTATTCGTTTGATGAATTTTGGGCATAGATTTGTTATTGCATATTTTTGGATATTTTGCTCATAACAGCATTTTTGCATATTTCAGTTTTGTTCGTATTTAAGGAGCATATTTGAATTTTTTGTCCTCTACAATATTTTCGTTTTAAATTTTAACTAAGTCATTTTTTTTTTTTTGTTTTGCGATCTAAATATCAGATACGTTTGTTGAATAATAAAGTGCGATCAGAAGCATTTGATGTTCAAAAGATGTTTGTATGTCAAAAATATTTACCAAAAATGCTCAGATGACATAAGCAAATGCATAAAACACCAATCTTTATGGATTATGTTATTTTAGGTGTTCAACATTGTGACAAAGTAGCTTCAAGCCAAAAAATTATTAATCTACACAGTAGTTTTGGACAAAGCCAATCACTTCACAAATGCAATTGTCTAATGATTCGTTATAAATATTGGACGCAATAATATATATAAAATAATATATAATAAAATCATAAAAAAAATATTGAATAAGAACATGACAGACGCTGCTCCGTATATGGTAAAAGCTGCCAAAGCCTAAACTAACACATATCACTTGCATTGCTCATGGACTGCATCGCTTTTGTGAACGTATTAGAGGTCAATACGAAAATAAAAACAATGTTATTGCATATGTAAAGAAAGCGACCTTGAAAGCTCCAAATGGAATTGAACAAGTAATAACTCGCTAGGGAACTTGGCTTGCGACCATCAATTACTGCCAGAGTTGGCAAAAACTTGATTTAAAAAAAACCCAACCTACCGGGTTTTGTTGAGTTTTTTTGGGTTCTATTGGGTTTTATAATTCCTTCCTAATATTATTCAAGTCGACAATATTTTTTGTTTGTTAGTACAATGACGTTGTTTTAGTATTTACAGTACAATTATCTATTTTTGGTGGGATTAAGGCGGCATTGTGTATTGTGAGCTACTAAAACTCGGTGATCGGAGCAGACTGCAATTACTTCGGTTGAACCGTGCATTATAAGAAAAACGGCCAAAATATAAAGACAAACATAATTAAGTTATTCTTCAACATGAAAACGCACTGCCTTACTTCGTTTAAACCGTGCATTATAAGAAAACAGCCGTAATATAAAGACAGACAGATAAATCTTTCCTTTTGCATGACAACGCTCGGTCTCACTTCGCCAAAGTTGCAATCAAGTGCCACATGCGCCGTAATCTTCAAATATTGATACTTCGGAATATTGTCTGTTTCGACGGATACAATATCTTTTGGCATGTCACCGAATCACTTCTTTTGAAGAATTATAAAATCAGCTTCTGTGTATCGCTTAAAAGACGAGTTGTTTTCAGACATTGGCTCAGAGTTGAGGAAAATAAGTAAGCAGTGATATCATAAATTTGCTTTGTTAAATTTGTTAATTTATTATCTTTTTGAGCTAAAAAAACAGGCCGAATAAAATTATACTCCCAATACGTAAAATTTAATTATTTTAGTTTTAAATAAACTACGAAAACCTTTAAATAAAAACCCACCCGGGTTTTTCTTAGATATAATACCCAATAGAACCCGGGTGGGTTAAATTGGGTTACCCAGTGGATTCCCAACCCTGGTTTCGACGGATATATATCTTTTGGCATGTCACCGAACAATGTTGCCACTAAAAAATGTTAATTCTACCAACCTTTAAAAACTATTAAAAACATATTTTCGATATGAATAACACTTTTAAATAAAATTCTTAGGCGCGTTGATATGCTGCGAGCGACAAAATAAAGTGTATACCCTAATTCATATAATTTAGTTTTAATTTTAGCTTTTTAATCTAAGACATATTTAAACATTTTATATTTCTTTAACCCTGCTGCTATAGTACTTTTTCTTTTTTGCTTTTACTACGGAACTGTTCACCATATTAACTCAAAACGATAGCTCAATTGGTATTTTTATATTTTATTACTTCTACAAAATTTTTCGTATTCTATGATGTAAGGAAAGATAACCAAACAAAAATTTTCAAATCCTAGGTAAGGGACCCTTTTACGCCGTTCATGTTTCTGAATTTATTTTTATGAATTAGATTTACGCAACAGTTGCAGGAAATTAAGAGCAAATTATTTTTCGTTGTTTTTTGCATATGCATATACATTAACTGTTGAAGTTAGGTTTGTAGCAGCTACATACTTACATGTCCCTCATTTTCTAGCAGATGACATTTTTGGTACACTGCTTATAGATGCTGCACAATGAAACCAATGTAACAGCTTCGTTTAATTCAAATGTTTAAGGGTTTAAGGAAACTTTTTCAAAATAACCACTATAGAAAAAATATGTAAAAGTATTACTTTTCCGAACTGCGCCGACGTATGTCAGCATCATGTCATCAGAATCTCAAATGATTTGTGTCACGCGATTAATTGTTTGTTTTTCCAAAGTGTATTTGGACTTTCCACAAATTTTGGAATCAACAGCCAGCCAAACCTACCTTTTTTAATTTGGGATCAACAGCCAGCATGCCTTGAAGAGCCTAAACAACAACGACCTTAATTAGGCCACAATTGTTCATCAATAGTCACATCTCGTAACAATTGTAAAATATTGGAAGATTAACATTCCAGCGATACCACATATTTAGAAAAGGATCGAACTTATTATTGTTTTGTCTCTGCCTTCGGGCCAAAGTCTCTTCAAAGCGAGAAGCACATGAAATTATAAAGAAATAAATCTCACTCAATATTGCTCAAAAAATAAAGAGACTAAAACTTGCATCAAACAAACCGCGATACACACATGCAGAAATTGGTATAGAAATGTATGAGCGCAAAGTAGTAGTCTTCACATCTTTCTACTTTTTTGTCGAATTTGTCTGTCCCATACTTGTTTTTATTTTCAATTATTATTTTTCTAGTGTTGCGGGGAAAAATTAAAGGAACAGAATGCAATATACATACCAAGGCACCTGAAAACGACACACCATATTGTGTTTCCCCTTTATGTGTGGATATGATATTCCCGCCAGAAGTTATTACGATACGGTACAAAGGAGATAAACTCCATTGCATTCCATTTTTTACACTAAACGTCACCTATTCATGCATCATCCTTTTCATTTTATGAAGAAATTTGTCGTACTGATCTCATTTTCACTAATTTCATCCTACAAATTAAAATATCGGAGTTACAGAGCGCAAGTGATATAATTAACTATAGAGAAATTAAAGATTTAGAACTTAATATAACCGTGCAAACTTGCGTGAAGAGTAAATAAATTTTATTATAAAAAGTTAAAAATCACATTTTATTTTATGGTCCTTTATCTAAGATTACTTATTTTTTTATTTTTGTACCTAACAGCAGAGTTAAAACTGCAGTTAAGGCTTTACAAAATAATAATAATAACAAAAGAATTCTTTAAATAACTAAAGTTATTCAACAAAAACGGAAAATACTTTATATTTTAAGCGTCAAGAAAGTGTATAGAGCACAACTGCACTAATTTGACACTAATACTTTGGAACCGATTAAGTAGACTTTTCTGATACTTATCTATGTGCTTTAGGTTTATAGAAAACAAATAGGATAGTAAGCAATTAACAAATGGTTAAAACATAATTTTTCGATTTTCAAACATCTGCAAAAATCTATCAAAGTTCTATTTAGCCTACCAAACGAAAAATATTCTACCAATTTTGGTAGAATTCTATCAACAGTCACTGTCACCGAAACACTTCTTTCGCAAAAGTATAAAATTGGCTTCAAAGTTGATTTGACTTAAAAGTCAAGAATTTTTTCTAAGACGGGACTTGAAAATTGGCTCAGATGTGGGGAAAAGTTGTAGGCAGTGATTTGATAATTTATTATTTTGATAAATTTGTTAACTCATTATCTTTTTTGAGCTAAGAAAAAGGATTGAATTAATTTGTACTCCCAACACGTATATTATACATATTTATTATACTTATTTTTGTTGTAAAAACCTCTAAATATAAAAAACACACCATGGTTTTTTTATTTATTGTACCCACTGGTACTAACCCTGATTACTGCGCTTACAATTATGAAAACACCTTAGAAGTTCTAAGCGCATTAAAGAGTGCAGAATCTCAATACATTAAAATGTCGTTAAATTTACTTTTATTACTTTGATTTCATTGAAAAGATACTTAAAAAACTGCATATTAACTGAGACGGTTCAGAATATTAGCAAAATATAAAATTGTAATACATAATTTAATAAAATAAGCTTAGTAGTAAAATTTATTTGTCAATATCTTACATATGATATAGCGAACCTTCTTCAAATCAAGTTTTTAAATATGTTCTTAAGGAATTGTTATCCGTTAATATGCCCACATTGGGCCAGTAGACGTTGAAATTACTATTTGAATGTATAAATGTTTGCTCAGATGTAATAGCCACCTCTTTACATTTAAAAATTGTACAAATAAATTAAACATACATAAATAAAAAACTCTGCTTTATTTTATTAAAATTTTAAGTTATCCTCAGAAATTGAAGTATAATTTGTGTATTTTATTATGTTGTATTGTTAATTTTTTATATCTTACTTTAAACATTTTTACTCATAAGATACTGAATTGTTGAATAAATGAAGAAGAAACATTCGTTATTTTAGAGCATATTTTAAAATTTTTTGATTATATTTTCAGATATTTACTGAACATTTTATGCGCATAAAACAAACACTTTTTAAGAGCATATTTCTGGTTTCCCTGGAAATAACAATAAAGAGAAGAAAATAATTTTTTACTATTCCCGGTATTTCAAAATTTTATAAATATTAAAAAAACGACTACAAAAATAAAAACAAATAAGCGAATGAGAAATTTACTATTTTTTATACTACGATTGTTTATTCGTCAGTTCTTTTATTTGCTGGTTGCTTAATAAAAATAAATATAAATAAAATAGTAAAACCGACGACGTGATTTTCAAGCAATAAAATTTACATACATACATATATACATACCATATGTACATATATACATGCATACATATATGCAAAGTGACAAATAAATATATGTATTTCTGCGATTATAACTGTGTGTGTATAAATAAGTCCGTGTATAAATAATTACATACATATATTTTGAATATGTTTTGACATGTTAATACAAAACGCTGTTTTTTATGCGTTAAATTGTTGTGAGGTGGTGGGCAATTTGTTCTCTCTCACTATATTTTACATTTAATTTTTTTGTAAATTAATTTAATTTACTTTATTTTTAAGTCACTTTATGCATTAATTTTAGTAATATTTTCTCGTTTTGGATGTCATTGTCGTTTGGGTTGTTTATTTTGTAAATGTTAAAGAATATATTTTATTTCTTTTTTATTTATACGTATACATTCCGATGTGTATAGAATACTTTATGTATGTGTATACAAAAATATACGTATGTATCTCGTGTTACATATATATTTATAAGTATTTTTCTATTTAAATATACTATATACTTAGTGCGATAATATACATACATACATATGTATGTATGTATGTGCAGTATAATTTTATTAGCACTGTATTTAAATTAAACATTTAGAATCAACAGATTTTTAAGCGTCAACTATTTATAGAACAACATTGTTTCGTTGTATCGAATGTGGCGAAAAGATTTTCACAAACAGATCCATAACTGTGTTGTTATAAATCGGCACCGCGAGTAATCTTCAAGTACATTAGTTTGCGAAAAAACACCGAATCACCGACAAGCCCGCGATCAATCGATTATATCGTAAGCAATCAAGTAAAAGCAATCGACGACTGTCGACCCCGATACTGACAACAACAACGACTATTGAACGACAACGGTACGATGTCGACTAAGGTTGTAACGTAATCGACAGGCATACAAACATCGCATAAAGATTTTACTTCAAAACGCAATTTGTAGATGAATTATATTGCAAACTTTCAAAATATTTATGAAAATCATATAGAAAATAAAGGCGACAAAACTTAATGAAAAAATATATATATTTTGGATACCTATTTATAAAAACGGAAACCCATTAACTAACTATACCGACAATAGAGTTGACTTGACCATCATCTTTTTCGCCACACAAACACACACACTCCGCTCTCTACGTCTTTCACATTTTCTACTCACTTTTGCAATCTCTATAATATATATACATATCTATTAACAGATTTATTCTATATGGCAAAAGAAAGAAAATTTTCAAACATAACATTCACCTTTACGAAGATATTAATTTCAATGTTCTAATACGGTATCTACATATGTATATGCGAGTTTGTATTAATATTATTATTATTGTTTTAAAATTTTTTCATAATTCTTTTCTTTTAATTTTTTCTTCTTTTGTTATAAAAAATATGCATATACTATGTATACACATTTTCCTGTTATCACTCCGCGATGCGTGCGTATCTTGATTTTGTTGGAACGCAACTGAAAAACAAAATATAAAAAATATTCGTACAAGTGTTTTGCTTAGAAGACAAACATTCTGACGGTGCGATGAAAGTTTGTGTATAGAAGGGTGGGGACGGACGGGAAAAGCACTGGTAGCTATCTTGCTGTTGCTACTGTGTGTTACTGATTCTGAATGCTAAAGAAAAATATTAAAAGGAATTTGAAACAGAATCCAGTTGTGTTGGTGGTTGATTATAACTGAATTAAGAGAGAAACTATTTGTTTATGTTTGTATGTACTTACACACATACAGTTCTGTTCAAAAAAATGGATTCATCATGATCTAACATTTTTGAGACCAATAAAACATTAGAAAAATGCATTTACTAATTTTTATTTTTTTATTTTGGTAAAATTATTACTTAAAAAAGCGTAAGTTTATTTGTCAGATAGAAGTAAAAGGAATAATTAAACTAAAATATTTAAATTAAATAATTTTTTTAACATTAAACAAGTGGAAACTTATAAACTATATAATTAAGAGAAAAAATAGAACTCAAACCGATTAAATTTTTTTAAAAAGTGAAAACTTCAATCTCGTAAATATGAATTAACGAGATTACCATTTGGGCTCAAAAATGCTCCATCTATATTTCAAAGAGCATTGGATGATGTCTCGCTAGAACATATCGGAAAGACATGTTTCGTTTATATAGACGAAATAATCATTTTTGCCGAAGATGAATATACACATTTAAAAAATCTTCAAATTGTCTTTGAAGCAAATCTGAAAGTCCAGTTGGACAAATGTGAATTTTTAAAAACGGAAGTCGAATTTTTGGGAATTTCAGGAATTAAAACCAACCCAGAGAGAGTAAGGGCAATAAGAGATTTCCCTTCTCCAAAAGATCTAAGATCTTTACTGGGACTTTCAAATTTTTACAGACGTTTCTTGAGGGATTATGCAAAACTAGTGAAGCCCCTGACTATGCTCTTGAGAGTGGAGAGATGACGAATATCAAATCATTTCTCTAAGAACATAAAGATAGATCTTGTTCAAGAAGCAATAAATGATTTTAACAAGCTAATAAATTCACTAATGTCGTGTTGCTTTGTCAAAAGGCTTATTTATGCCAAGGTCAATAGGCGGCTAGGGACTAAATTAAGTAAAAACTATTCTGAGGAGATTGTCGAAGAAAATCGGAAGACTACCATTTTGACGGAATTAGGTCGAATTAGGTATATAAAAATAATATAAACTAATAATAATCTCATATATTTAAGAGCAATTCTTGTTAGGACAAATGCTGAAATAAAAATTTTTGACTACTACAACTTAAATTGTCCCCATCAATAGACCATGCTGACTTTAAGATAATAAATAATAAAAAAATAAATAAAACATTAGGAAACAACAACCAATAGGTTATTATAAATAAACTAACTACGAGTATATAAAACATAAATGATCTTGCGAAAATTACAAACCAAATTGTAAAATTATTTATTAAATCAATTAAACTTTTGTAACCACTCTTAAGTATAAAACAGAAATATTAAAAGAAGAATTGTTAAACATTCAATATGCAAACTGGGCAAAGTAAGCAATAGTGAATTCTTTTATTTTATCCAATAACGAAGTAAATATTGTAAAACAAATTTTTGAAAGGAATTCAATTTCATTTGTAAATATTGAAGAAGCTTTTGAATATTCCGAGGCTCGAAGAGCTTCTAGCAATAGTACATTAATTTATATTGTAAGCATTCCAACAACCGATGTACAATTTTGTTCTATTTATAAGACCCACAAAATCTGGGAAATTTGTTAATAAAGTGCTCTATAAAGAAGTATTAATATGTGGTAACTCAACTTTTGGCATTAAAAATATTTGTAAATAATGACACTTGTGTGACAAAATTATTGAGAAGTCAGAAGTCATCAAATTGCACGTTAGTGATCAACAACAGCATACCTACAATCGAAGAAATTTCTCCTGTGTTAATCTTGCTAAATAAATTTAACGACACTGTTTACATTAATAATGAACCACGTTAGTGGAACCTATCTTCTGAAATATCAAAACGCTATAATAACAGTCGCAAATAAGGCGTACAATTATTTCCAGATTACAGAATTGCAACCGTTACCGGCCATCCTACAGCCTAGATCACCCGGATCGGCTATCGAGGAAGTACGTACTTTGGAAACAGTAAACGAACTCAATTTAAATAACACTAAATCTATCGATCTTTTTGACGTCAAGAATAAATGGATCTTTATGATTAATATTAGGCTTTTCTCAATTTCCAGCATTTTAACTGTGATTATTGTAGTAAGAAAAACACACTACCAAGTCAAATTGAACAAAGTAGTTACGTCAATACCGTTGGTACAAGTACCCTTTTCTGAATGGCATACAATAACAAGATTATCGAAGAATCCTTACTTTTGAACAATGCGATCGAGGACGCTCGCAACTAAAAGGGGAGGTATTAACTATAAAAACATTTGCTGGGTTATTACCCAAATACTTATCTAAAAATTATGCTTACTCGCATAAGCGCGTTTTTTAGTTAGTGCAATGAACCTGTTACACAAAAATTATTATTTTTATTTCAATTTATTAAGAATTTTATTTTTTATTTCAATCTATGCTTAGTGTTAAAAAACTAAATTTTATAATACTTCTTTTTGGCAGCAAACATTATTTTTGATTATTAAGTGAAAATTTGTAATTAATCAAGTTTGATATTTCACCTCATAAGCTGCGCACAAAAAACAAAATAAATAATGAAAGTGTTAACTTATATTGCGAGTTCAGTGTTCGGGGGTCTTCTTACAGTCAAACTACTTTTGTTAGAGTTAAACAAATTTACTTTAGTTTCGTTTCACCACAACATATTTCTCAACTTACTCATAAGCCAATTTATATGCTGAATATATTTTTTTGAACAGCACTGTATATGTATAAGAATTAAAGCTCATATATATTATGAGAACGTTTAGTTGTTGAAAATCTGTTGGTTAAAACTGTTGCTGTTATTTGTATTACAGTTTATTGAGAATTATTGTATCTGGCGAGTGTCAGTATACATGCATCCTCATCGTTCTTTCTGGTATACATACTTGCTTATGCATTTACACAAGAAACAGGTTAATAATAATACATAAATAATAAATAATAATACCAAGAAATCAAACTCTCTGATACAAATTTTCTCTTAATCAGTATTGCCATATATTTAAATAAGCTATTATTACACTAAGAAGCTAGTTTATATAAAACATTGATAAGCCAAAACTCACTAGTAGGAAATTCATTCATATAATAATACTATGCAACACAGTTAGTGTTGCCACAACTTCGAATCTTTGTAACCAAATTTCCAAAAAAATGTAACCAAAATTGTAGTAAAAAAATAAAATAAAATGATTAATGATGATATAAAACATTATGAAAATTATATATGTAACATAACTATTTAAAAATATTATGTATGTATATCGATAAACTGGTCTAACACAACTTGGTATAATAATTGACAGGTTTGTGTTGAATATTTTTAACTGATATGTGCAAAATTTTAGCTAAACGTCTCTTACTCTTAATAAATCGAAAAATATCTAAATATCAAAGAGTAGCGCTAAAGTTAAATATTTGTCATATTTCATGAATGTGTAATTATGTGCCAACAAAATAAAAAGAGCAGCTCAAGAACATCAATTGCTCACAGAGGCTTATAAGAAATATGTTCTACCGATTTTAACGTGCAAAAGATGATTTGTGTGATTCAAAAGTTATTATTTTGATACGAATATAATGACCTACAGGTCAGCCGAAGCTGTTCAAAGAGTTAATGTCCGAAATGTTTCTCAAAAGCCATAAAAATATAATGCGGCATCTAATTATTACTAGCAACAAAATATGGATCCATTACGACAACCCGAAGTACAAGCTTTGGAATAAAAAAATACCTGAAATATTCGACCAGACTTAAAGCCGTTATATCCCATCAAGGCAGATGTTAACACCAGTTAAAACTATAAAATAGTGGTTCGAAAGTTTTGTCTTACCCGCTTTATAGTCCTCGCATTTTCCGTCCAACTAACATTTGTTTCTATCGGAATACATTTGACTTCAAAACTGAGTATACGACTTTGATTTGATTCGTTCTTGTCCTCAAAAATCAGCAGTCTTTTGTCACGTAGTCCACTTGTTATAAAAAAGATAAGAGAGGCTATATGGGGTGGTCCATTTAAAAGTATCAATTTAATAATGCAATAAATCATAAACGGTTTGAGTTTTTGCCAAATTTATTTTTTTGTTGTGAAGTATCCTATTCGATCAGACTAGTTTTCTATAAATTTTTCGAGTGTATGTTGATCTTAAAATGCTCAATTGTCTCTTGCTTGTCGGCATAACACTTGTCTTTAAGGCCGCCCCACAGAAAATAGTCCAACGGTATCAAATCGCAGCTTCTTGGCGGCCGACTGCTGTCACTATTTCGGCTAATTAAACAGCCATCAAACGTATGACAAAATAAATCGATTGTGGCATGAGATGTGTGACAAATTGCAGCATCCTGTACACATCAATACGATGAAGAAAAAAATAATCGGTCATCATGGAGCGATGGATGTCTCCTTTGACCGTATTTGTTGAAACGTCCTCATTTTCAAGCAAATATGGGCCAATGATGCCTCTGCTTCACAAGCCGCACCAAACAGTCACTCGAAGTGGGTGCATTGACTCCTGTAGGACCACGTTTGCTTATTATTATAATTTGCTTATTAACTTACCCACTAAGATGAAAATGAGCTTCATTTGAAAAGATGATTTTTATTTTACTTTTTATTAACATGATGTACTGAATTTTGTGACAAAATAGAATGACGTATTGCCAGATTCGAAATAACAGGTGGTTCAAATATAAATCGATAGATGGCCGATCCGATAGCTAACACTTATCAATATTCTGAATAAATTTAGTTTGTACCAATGTTTCATAACAAGGTTCACTCAATAAAAAACTGAGTAATAAACATTTGAAGATATCTTTACCTTTATTTCATACTTCGAAAAGAAAGAGTAGCCAAAGTGGAAAGAAGTCCACATATACACGTCGAAGAAAAATATAAAAAAATTTAGTAAAAATAGCCAAAACGGCAACACTGAACACAATGTATATTTTAAACCAGGGTTCGTCAAACACATACATTGTCATTTTGTTAGTGTGTTAGTTCTCTTACTCAATGCACTTAGAGAAATGTATGATAAAAAAGAAGTTTAAACAAAAATACATTTTCAAAGTATTGAAATATATATAAAATAAAATTAAACATTAAAAAAAATAAGTATGAGATAAATTTTTATATTAATTATAAATGAGTTAAGATGTCTTGCTATGCAGCATGACAACGTGGGTTAGGGGTTAAAAATAAATTTTCAAAGTATTGAAATATATTTAAAATAAAATTAAGCATTTAAAAAAATAAGAATGAGATAAATTTTTATATCAATTATAAATGAGTTAAAATGTCTTGCTATGTAGCCTGACAACGTGGGTTAGCAAACTAAAGATTTGGGCTTAACAAAAAACATTTAATTAAAAATTTCATTAAGTGTATTTTTGAGAGGCTGATAGTTTGCTGTTATTATCGTTCAATGTGTGAGAGAAAGAGAATATATTTACGCCGTAGTAATGCAAATTTACGTATGCAGCAGGGTTGTCAAATCTGGCGATTTCTCGCCAAACGTGGCGATTTTAAAAGTTATTTGGCGACCTAATTTTCTGTTTTACAACATGGCGATTTTTAAAATAGATGGGACTTTTTTGGCTACTTTTGACAAAAAGTACGAAAAAATAAAATTATTATTTTGGCATTTTTATGTGTGAAATTCGTGTACATAGTGTATTTTAATGTGACGATTATAGATGGCAGCGGAACTTCTCGGCAAAGAGTAATTTATAGTTTCGTATATGGATCTGATATTAATAGATTTTGAGGTTCCAGTTTACTTATAAAATTCAATTTTCGGCAACTGGCAAGGAAATGTGTTCATAAGTGGTACGAAAAACCTTTAAACTTGCAATATATGAAAAAAAAAAATTAGTGTTTGCTTGAAAAATCACACATATTCCTCAAGGCTATGAAATAGAACATTATTGAAAAGGTATACTTCTCTTCTTTTTAAATTCAAAAATCGGATAGTTTTCAGCTAAATTATTAGCTCTTAAGTATACGAAGGTACGGAAAACCGAGTTTCAACCATAAAAATTAATTTTTTAGTTTTATAGCTTTGGGTAAAATATAAACTATATTACAGTAAACATTGTACACTTTCATTTTGCCTAAAATTTTTGCTTAATAGGTGCTTAATTTTTTTCCACTTTTGGCGAAATTTAACAAATCGGAATAAATTATTTTTTATTCATTTAAACAATTATTTTTTTTTATTTAAAAAGAAAAATGAAAATTATGTTTTCAAAGTGATAAAAAAAGTTGTTTTGCGTTTTTTAAATTTGAATTTGGGGAATAAGTTTAAAAAAGATCTGACAACCTTTGTATGTAGTGCTTTTAACAAGCACTCATTTAAGCAGAAAAATGTTACTATACATTTCTGTATATTAAAATATTACGAAAAAGTAAATTCAACCAAATTTCATCTACATAAATAAAACCTAAATTGTCAGTCTGTTCAAGACATAACATAAGTTTCCAATATTTTAATAATCACCAGCCGGCGTTGCCAGGAAATTTATATATATATATATATATATATATATATATATATATATATATATATATATATATATATATATATATATATATTATAAATGTGAGCTAAATTTCCTTATTCCAGATCCTATCCTGTAGTTATAAAGAAAAAGCTAAGACGACTTTGACGCCTACCCCTGATATATATTTTAAGACGTACAATAAAAAATATTTTCTTTTATAGAGAGTGCCACGCGCACACTTCCTCAAAAGTTAATTTTTTTAACCTAATGTACAACATGATAATAGGAAAGTATGTGGAAGAAGACTATCTTATATAGTTTCCAGAAATATGTCTTTAAAAAATTGTATTATGTGCATAAAATATGCAGTAAAAATCTGAAAGTATGATCTAACAATTTAAAAATACATGCTCTAAAAAACCAAATTTTCTTCCTTAATATTAGAAAAAAGTTTTATACAAAAATTCAATATCTTAACAATACAAAAACAAACAACAGAACAAAAAAACAAAAATTATTCTTCAATTTCTAAGTAGATCTGATGACATAACTTAAACTTTTTGGTAAAAT